>CM074719.1:281481057-282038557 GCA_037306005.1 Rhinophrynus dorsalis | reverse complement strand
GGAGGAAGGAAACTACATCCAGAAAGTAGTATTTCAACCAGTCTTCAAAAAACTGAACAGTGAAGATTTTAATGCACTCCCTGCCTGAACACAGGTGAATTATAGTTACAATTATACATGTGTGTTTTGCTAGGGAAACTGCCAAATCCTGCATTCTAAAGATATTTCAGCACCACAGTGGAGACACTTCCATAGCATCAACACAGGTAATAGGACCAGACAGGACTTAGAACAGCAGTCAAACTACACTAAACATTTGCTCATTTGTCCCTAACTACTTCTAAAATGCTCCTGAAGCTTAGTAGTTTATCCAGCATCATGCCTGATCCATGCTGTTTGTTGACTGAGGTTCCTCTTCTGAGTTTGATCAGCTAGTGACACTAAGAGGGCTGGGAAGTTGTTTACCTGCTTCTTAAATCACAGTCAGGGCAATTGCACAGTGTGATGATTTCAGCTGTGCTCAAACATTCAATCTGGGGTTTGAGAAGTCAGGCAGTTGTCCTACTCAGTCCCACATCAAACCCTGAAGTACAGCATCCTTCACCATGCAATGTTCCATGAGACAATTGCAAGACTTTACCCTTACACTGATCAACTAAGACCCCCAAGGACAATCCTAGCTTAAACTTGCATCCCCAGGGAAGGGGCGAGAGAATGTGTCAACAGCTGTCTTATTACTCAGTGCCCTAACATCTCCTAATATGCCCCACTTAACCCAGGTATAAACAAAAGGCAGAATCGACAGACTTAACGAGAACTGGATTATATAGTGGTTCTGCCTCTGTGGCTATCTGAAGGATTCCATGTTTCTGAACTTCAACTGAAAACGTCCTTCAGTGGGGATTCCAAGCCCAGCAAAAGTTGCATGCCACTGTAGACAAGAGATATTATATACATACACACACATTATATAAAATGTTTAAGATTCTTAATGCCCATGCAGATTCTGCTCAGATTAAGTGGGAGCTTTAACAGCATTAGCATTTGTTTAACCTTTAGTTTTCTACATTTAACACCTCCTGGCCCCCCTTCACCACTTGTAATTTTGTAAATGTGGAAGATTTCAGTTTTAATTTAGATGTATAATACTCAAACCAGAAGTCCATAAATGTTCACAAAAACCTTAAAATTAAGTGAGCCAGGCATTATGGTGTCCGAAAAAAAAAAAAAATGTTTATTAGCCACAAATAAGATACAGCAAGACAGATCACTGGGGTGGTTGCTGCCCACGACCACGTCCGAACCCTCCTCTCTGCAAAGACAAAGAAAGAAGCCTAACCAAGAGCACCTTAAAATGCATTGTGTATATGTATATATATATATATATATATATATATATATATATATATATATATATATATATATATATATAACATACAAGATCAGAGATGGTAGGGGCCTCAAGATATTTCAGGCCTTTATGGATCAGAATGTGCAATACACTGATTTACATGGTGGCACACCTCACTAGTCCCTTAAAGGATTAATCTGTCACTTGCATCACTGCATCTTTACTATGAGAATATCCCTTCTAGCATTCTTTGCCAAGGAAAAATGCTGCATATTAAAATCACTGATGCGCCTTGTGAAGTATTCTACCAGTGCAGAGCCAGAATTTATAGTCATTGTGCAGCTGTAAAAGAGAAGCCACATATATTTAATGAAAAATGTGCCAAGTACAACAAGGCTTCTGCACTGCTGGGATATCTTCAGACGTTAGCAACAGCACCACTTTATGCACTCAGTGAGTTACACACTATAGTGGCTCTCCAGTGTAAGTATTGGTACCAGAGGTGGGTGGGTGGATATAAAAGTTGTAGAAATTAAAAAGCTCAAAAGCAGGGGGATTACCCCTGTTTTACTCAGCAGAAAAACCTATAACAGGTCAGTCTTTTCTACTCCTTAACCATTTGAATGCCAAAGCAATGCAATGGATAGCCCTCTGGCACTCATTGGGTTAAAGCAGCATATGATTAGGTGTACAAGAAACAGTTAAACATGACTTTTCACATACAGCACTTTCCCCTGTTTGGAGATGCCCTACAACTATATCCTTCTGAAAACCTTTAACCCCTTAAAGGACTACGTGACATACTGACTGCCATGGTTCTAAATACTTAAGGAACGATGACGGTCATAGTAAGTCAAGTACTTTTTACTTACAGCACTCTACTGGGAGCGCTGTAAGTAAAAATGAGGCCTAAAATTTACTGTTCCAAGACTGGAGAAATCTGTTTCAGGCCCCAAAGCGGCGCGCTGATACACGCAACATGTCACATGTACCGGCGCGTCGGCAAGGATCAAATCGGTCCTTACGGGACAAACGCCCCAGGACCGCTGGTCCTTAAGGGGTTAATAGGTGGTCCTTTTGGGGCAGTCAAGTAATTCCCTACCCATGTCACAAGGTCTCAGAATTATGAGATTGATTGTCAAGCCTCGGCAACTGTGCAGGATATGGCTATCTTTACATAAATGCTGGTACTTCTATCTAAATTCAAAACCATCAATCCGCTGCACATCAGTGAGAATCTCTCTACCATTCAAGAGAACTGAGAGCCTAGGTAACTGGATTTGTAATGCATTTCAGGTCAACATATTAAACTTACAAAATGGAATTCTGTTGCTGCTCCTGCTCCAGCTTCTGCTTTCTTGTCTGCACCAGCTGCAAGAAAGAGATTGTGTTAGTTACATCCCATTTAAGGCAAGTAACCTACACACATTTCCCAAAATGCTTCACCGCTTTTCCATAATCACTGGAGTTGGTGATCTGTATTTAAGCAATTCAAAAAATTGTGAGATTTCACAACACCAACCACACCCCCTCCCAGCTCCAGTGGGTACTTACGGGGAGCAGCACTACGTCTGTAGGTATCTCTATCAGTTTCTCCACGGGACAGTCTCGCTGGGCGCTCTCCTTCCAGTCCTGGATTTGGAAAAGTTGTAGCAAGGTTATCACATGCAAAGAGATTTACCAGCTCATTACCTATGCATCACAAACTATTGCCATACACTAGTTTTGCCAATATGATGTGGCTAGAAAAGCAAGCCTGCACATCAAGCAATTTGAAAGACAGTTTGCTGTAAATAGTCTACCTGCACTATGTTAAAAGAAAAATACAAAAACCTACATTCAGCACATTTTGTGAAGATGACAAAGGAAATTGTTTCGTTACTCCAGTAAGGAGCTATACAGTGGCCTAATTGCATATCTTTAACACTCCCACATGAATTGCTGAAATGCTCATAGAAATGATCCAGTCAATATTACCCAGTCATATTTGAATCAACAGCCTAGCCTATCAAATGTTTTACTTCAAACAGATTGTTGCTCATCGATACAGCAACACAACTTACTGAGAAGTCAAAACTTCTGGATTGCGTATTCACTTTTAAAGAAACTAAAGGTTTCTTTTTCCTCAAACACTGCCAGCCAGACACTTGTAGAACGACAAGTACTCACCCTTTGGTCTGGGTCGGCCTGTCTCTGGACGGCTCCTCCTCAGAGTAGCTGGGACAATCTCTGGGGGTAGGTGGAGGAAATCCCGCAAATACTGGATGCCCTCATTGGTTAGATACCAATAAAAGTGACGCCATGCAAACTGCTCCTTTACATAGCCACGTGACTTCAGGGACTGTGGGAAGAAAAAAATAAAAGCAATGCATTGGAGACCTTTACCATTCAAGTCAAAGGAGTGTAGCAATTTTATTTGCCCCTGAATTCTACCTCTGCCTTCCAAAATTGCATCTTAAAAGCTTTAAACAATATGAATTTGTATTTGCTTCACCAAGATGGTGTTTTGCTCCAGATTTACACCACACAGCCAACCTTTAACCCAGACTTTAAAACAAACTAAATGAGTACCTGCAATGTTCTGGATCATAGCAGCCAGTGCTCAGTATGTAAAAGAATTGGCAACAACTTACAAAAATAAGGTACTACAGTAAGATAGCCCAGTATAAAGTATATGGAACCTCATATACAAAAAGCTAAAATTTTACTGTTTTACTCTTACATATTACTGTCCAAGACCACCGGGTGTGGGTTAAGGTATATTTTTACCTTAACAGACACGGGTAATACCAGCATTCGGATAGCTGTGGAATACAAGAGTTTACAAAGCTGGCAGCGGAACTATAACAGGCTTCTTTAAAGTGTGTGACAAAAACATACAGCTCTCTAAGTGGAAAGTATAACCAAATTAGTTCAAGCATTGCCTTAGTTTTGACTAAGCCCTTTTGAGCATACCAGGGTTGCATTGTGTACATGGGCTGAAAAGCCAAGATTAAATAGAAATGGACCACGACACTTTTTTGGGGGTGGGGTGGGGGTGAGATTGGAACTTCTAGTGTACTGGAAATAACATCTTCAGTCTGATGGAAACAGGCTCTACAGAGCAATGGATGTGACCACTTTATAGAATCAGATTGCAGAAGCCTATTGTCTGAACAGTTTTGAACCAAGCTACCCACAGGCATATAAGAAATGCACGTACACAGACCCTCCGTAGTGATACACACCCTACTTCTGGGCTCCCTAGCCTGAGTTGCACTTCTCCTATATTAAATGTGCCATACCAGACAGCACAGTGAAGTGAGCTGGTCAAGACATCAAGTTTGATATAGGACATCGGTTCCCAATACCGTGATCATGGAACAGAACTTTACATACAAACTGACATTCTTGCAAAGTGTTAAGCTGACCTCCGTTTTGGCCCAAAATGATTAAACACTATGCAAGTGTAATGAGCAGGAACAAGATAAATTGTCTGGTTGTAAGGCATGGTGGCCTCTCAATGGTGCTATAAGCCATGAATGAGCCAGCTTCATTGCTGAAGCATACCAGTTACTGACAGCAAGCTCCATGAATTTCTGCTCCGTGAGCTCTCTCAGCAACAGTGAAAGCAGAAACCAAAACACTAGCTACACCGGCAGCAGAAAAATCCTGCCTTCATTACAGCATATGGAGGCAGGATTTTTTTGCTGCAGGGAATAGTGTTACATCATGTTGGTCTGCTTCCACAGGGAGAAAGCACTGTAAAAATTCAAGAAGCTCACTAACATGAAAAACAAAGTTTGAGAGATAAGACTTATATCGTTCATGTTTTTTTAATGCCTACAAAATAAAATAAAGATAAAACAAAGTATTACTATCCCTTTAAGGACAAGTGACGGTACTGGCAAGTCACTGAATTCAGGGGTCCCCATGCAGCTTCACACTGCTTGGGTATCCCTGAATAAAATGCCCAAAAATGCCCCTTGGTCCTTAACTGCCAGCCATGCAGAGAGGAAACAGGTCTCACCATAAATGGCTGTGCATGAAGTGTACATAGGCTGACCTAAAGGGATAGTAATACTTCGTTTTATCTTTATTTTATTTTGTAGGCATTAAAAAAAACATGAAGAACGATACAAGTCTTATCTCTCAAACCTTTATGGTTTAAGAGATTCACAAACAACGTATCTTCCCCCCCCCACCCCCCGTTCAGTCAGATCAGAAGGGAGGTGCCCAGGTAGACTACAGAATGGGACAATCTTCAATTAAGATAAGGGAAAAAGCTGAAAAACTTGTCGGGGGGGGGGGGGGGGGGGGGGGGGGGAGAAGGGCTTTCATTGTTCTCATACAAAGAAGAATGTCCCCTGCTGTTATCAGTCTGGTCTTACAACCAGATTCACATCTGAGAAGAGATGGCTTACACTAGGTAAAAGGGGCGGGAGGGGAAACTTTGCTTGTGAATATGTCTTAAACCATAAAGGTTTGAGAGATAAGACTTAGATCACTCCTTTTCAATAACAAAACATAATATAAGCCACAGAAATTGAACAGATTAAACCTCAAAAATTCATGACAACTGCCCGAATCTAGCTACCACTTAATAAAAATGAAAATTTGTTTGAGATAAACTGGTTAAGTTGCACCTTAGTTTTAACTCCTCTACACTTAAAACCTACCTACTCAGAACTTTAAAACGTATTATAGATTGTTGTTTATTCCGTTAGTGATTTTTCTACTTCTATAAAAAGTTTATTACATTGATGACATTAGGGTAGGCAGATGACTGTCCTTATGTTTATACTTTCCTTAAATTTTAACCCTTTGAGTACCAGAGGGGTAACACATGGCATATCCCTCAAACTCAAAGGATTAAAGTTATGCTCGCCTCCCTGAGATCAATTTGGGCAGCACCATCATGTGTACTTGTTTTAAAAGCATGCCTAAAAAACTTTGCTCTGCCAAAGGCTTAATTTCTAGTGTATAACCCACTTTCACAGATATTCAAATATGACTCAATTTCATTAAATGACAGCTTGTGATAGGGACCAGAGTGCTTGCCTAGCCCTAGAATGGAGGGATACACAGGAACCAGTCTCAACTTCTGTATCTTTTAAGGAACAAGCTTTATTAAAATTATGAAATTGTACCTTACTACTGCCAAACATACTATTGATACATTTCTGCATTTAGGTTTCTCATTTCAGATTTCCTTATAATTCCCTATTCCTAAGGATCCCTGGCATCTCCCTCTTATCTAAACATCTGGCTGATCTTGCTTATGTTTTAAAACAAACTGGTTTTCCCAATTTACCTCTGGCAGCCTAGAGAGCCTTGTTTAACACTAGAACCAACCACCTATTCCAACTTTATATCAAGTAAATAAATTAAGGATAATTATGAAACTGGAAAATTTACTTCTCTACTTAGGGGCACGCAGAAAAAAAAAAATTCAGTCTGGAAGCCTTGATAATTTTGTAATGTCTCAGCCATTTCATGCTGACTGCACCCCCCTTTCCTTTCCCCTTACTGACTGTGCAGAACTTACTGCTACCATACAATGCATCTTGTTTTTGGACATGCATTTACATACCTCCCTCCTCTTTAGTCTGCCTTCTTTGAATTTTAAAAGAAAAATTTAGACATCAAAATCTACATGGTCTGAACAGGGACAAACATTTCCACATATCAGACTCTGTACTTCAATGAAGTATGAGCAAAGGCATTTCATTCAGTTTGAAAAGGCTCCGCCAGAGTACAGGCTTTGCCCCAGAAGATAGTTGGCCCTATGCAGAATTTCAAGTCAAGGTTCAAATCCTTCTGTAGTATCAAAATAAATAGGAAGATCAGCAAGGCAAGCTCAGCAGAACATGCTCTATACTTCAAGCGAAGTTAATTGTTAGCATTTGCTGTCCCTTGAAATACATTAAACAATGTAAAAAAAAACACAACGTATACCTGCATAGCCTTCATAACATGGAGGTTGGGCACATTCTTGTCAGCCAACTCCGGATGTTTGGGCATGTGGACATCTTTTTTGGCCACCATAACTCCCTCCTTGAAGAGGAGCTCGTAGATAGCAATACGGTCCTTCTTGGGCATCAACATCTGAAGGGTAGAAATCATACAAAAGTTGCAAGATGTATTCAATAAAAGCCTGCTTAAATGGGATCTATGTCCCCCCTATACAAGTTAGTCTTATTAGATTATTTAACGACTATATGTTTAAAACTGTATTCATTTGTTTTTTTTTTTTTTTAAATGCTTTTTGGGCAAAAATGAATGTTTAAAGAGTGTCCTGCATCCTACTTCCGGACAAACTGCGGTTGCCTGCTCTGTACCACAGTCTGTCACTCTGCCTCTGCTACCCTCCCTCCAGCCAGCCTCCTCCTGACAGAGGCTGCCTGCCTATAAGGTGAAGTGGTCTCATTGGCTAGATATCAATCTCTGCCAGTTTTAAACATTTGCTAAATAATCTAACTAATAAGACTAACTTGCACATGGGGTGATCAATCCCCTTTAAGGATGCCCGCTTTAGATATTTAAATTTTAAAAAAAATTATATATAGAAGACAAGAAATATAATGTGCATGTCAGAAGCGAGCACTCACTGGCCTTACCTGCAGAGTTTTGTTAACTCTCTACGTCTCAACCCCCTCAAGGGTCTTGAGGAAGGCACTTGAGGGGGTCAAAAAGTTGACACTCAAACAACTCTGCAAATGCTCACTTCCTACATGAACACTGTTCCATTCTTGTCTTGTAATTTATATTTGTAAAATAGCACCCAGGCAATATGTGTGTATATATTTTATTTGAAGAGCCCATGTACATGGGCCACAGTGCCACCCAGCAACGGCGCTGAGCAGTCATGCACAGCAGAGACTGCCCGCGCCGTGGCTGAACCGGAGTGCCCCGCTCCGTATCAGCCGCAGCACGGGCAGCCGTCTCAACATGACGGCTTCTGACAAACTTACTTAGCGGAGAGATAGATAGATATATAAAGTATATGGTGTACTCAACATTTGTAGTTGGACTTCATTGTTAGAGACAGACTATCCCTGCCCTAGAAATGTGTGGCTCTTAATGTAAGAAAGTCATACATAGGAAGTTATTTTAAACAGTAATCAAATATTTATCTTTTATGCATAAGTCTTCAATTGTTTGTATACAATGCCGAGTTCTACCTTCATTTCAAGGCTCCTTCCTCACAGTAGTAAGAAAAAGCTAATTAGCATACAACATAAAAAAAAACACTGGCATAGATTATAGTGGTAAGGAGAAAATCCAAACCTGCCACAAAACATTACAAGCGTTTTTCTCATATAGTAACATCAATACCCCTGTTGCTATGAGGGAGCAGTTTGGTCGCATTAAGACACTAAACCAGGGGAAAGCAACAGGTGGCCCTCCAGCTGATGCTTGCTACAGTCCCCAACCTGGCAATGCAGTTGTAGTCCACAGCAGCTTGAAAGCCTTACGGCGCCCAACAGTCCAACCCATTTCACTGTCAGAGGGAGTGCATGTTATGTTTCGACAAAATCCCAAACACGTTCTCGAATCTTTGGGAAGAAATGAAAAAGCATGCGTACTGAATACAAGTGGGGTACGCTGTTTCAGCATCTTGTAGTTTTAGTGCTAGACGGTCGAACAATACGATAGGCTCCCCTCTAGCACTAGACTGTATGTGAGTTATGTCAATATTCTATACCTGTATAGACTACCAGACAAACCCCACAGAACCCGAAAAATAAAGACATTACCGGGAAAACACCCAGAGCCTCCACTTTTAAATGAGCCGGTAACGTTATAGGAAACTAGGGCCCAGTACCCCAAACATCAGGCACTTGACAACAGTAAAATGTTCGCCAACCAAAAATATTCGCCAATGCCGACATCTCTAGGTCTCATACTCTTATATCAGGACTAACGATATCAACATCTAAACAGATGACCACGATTATAAAAAGATTTTCAGGCCCCGCAGAGCGCTCACCTCTACGGCTTCTTCTGTGGCCTGAGCAGGAAAGGAAAGAGCATGCGCAGAACACTCTATCTTCCCCACTACAATTAGGACCTTATTTGAGTCGTCCACGGTGGAGCCTGAATAGATATTGCTATTAATGTTTTATTTAAAATGTCTACTGTATTTTGAACTGTTTGCATATTTATTCCCGTTTGCATTTTTTTAGGTTCATTGCCTTCATCTTTTTGTTTATGGAACGTAAACACAGTATCTTCACTTAATGGCCATACCTGAGAACTTTCAAAATGAGCTGACCCTTAATTCTTTGAAAAGTTCCCATGGCATAGATTTCAGGCGATATATACCAGCTTGTTATGACCGGGAGGTGATCTTATTATTCCTGAAGGATGCCTTAGCATGCCTTAATTTAAAGGGATAGTAATACTTAAAATGCAAAAAAAAAAACATAGGTTGTAGAGTTTATCCCCCTGAGTAAAACAAGGGTACACCCACTGCTGAGAGATATTTTGCTAAAAAATAACAGCTCAAACTTGAATTTTTTAGGTGCAGTATCTCAGTGGCCTGAAAATTTACAGTGGCGCTGTTGCTACACCATCCTATGGAGATTTATGGGCTACAGACCAGAGCAGTCCATAGGATGGCGTAGCAACAGTGCCACTGTAATTTTCAGGCCACTATGATATTGCACCTAAAAAATTCAAGTTTGAGCTGTTATAATTTTTTAATAAAATATCTCTAAGCAGTGGGAGTACCCCTGTTTTACTCAGGGAGATAAACCCTACAACATATCTTTTTTTTTTTACATTTTAAGTATTGCTATCCCTGTAAGAGTTTTCACTACTTGAACATACAGAAGAGAAGCAGGACGCCTCCTCTGTCCTTCTGATAAAAATGATCAATGGAGGGGCTAAGTAAGCAGTTATTTGGTGCAGATGTGATAGTAGTTTAGACTGGACTCTCTTACCCTGAGAATTTGGCCCGTCATCCTGAGACCCTGAGAATTGGGCCAAAAATCCAGAGTCTCAGGGTCAAACCCTGAGAGTTCCCAGGTACGTTCATGGCAAGAAACTGTGAGGCTTATGCATTTAGTTGAGGTAGAATCATTTGGCTCTGCAGCTATTGGTGACCACAGCTTCAGCCAATTATATCCTTACTGTGTCTGTGTACAAATACAGCATGGAGGTGGGAAAACATGCAGCTTAAATGGTACTGAATCATATTGTTTGTCACCAAAGTGATCCCAGTTTTAAAATTGGATCTCAAACCCATATTCTTTGTGTCAATATGACCAAAGAAAAAGCAAATGAGAAAGTCAATGAAAAATATATGCAGAGAGTGCTAATGCACATACCTATCAGTGCTCCCATAAAGCCACATATTTCTCAATGCATAAACAATCAGTGTCCCTGTAAAGCAACTTTGTGCCAAACACACCTGCAAAAAAGTGGACTTGCCTCAAAGAACAACAACATGTACCACACCAATGTGTCAAAGCACACCACCTAAATGCACTTCAAATAAGGCAACACTTAATACACAGTATGCCAAAATGCACATGTGACACTGTGCCACTAAGTGTATAACTGCTACAGAATGACAAAGCATAGGGCAACAAAAAGCATATGAGCTAAAGCTTTGTGCATCAAATGCCCCAGTGTATCAAAGAACTAATTTGTCTCATTACACATCTATATAAAAGTGTACATATTGCACAGATAATGCCTGCTACTGATGCAATGCACACATGCACTGCAGAGAAGATTGGCCCATATGTCAGAGCACACAATCTCCCCATCACACATATATCAGAGCACATACATGCAATACAGTGTCAAAGAGCCCATGTTTGACATGAGTGTCAAGGAAAAAATCACACACATAGGCACCATAGTGCAACAAAACACCTACACAAGTCACAGTGAACCAAAAGTCATCATGCGTGCCACAGTGTTTCAAAACATACATGCTGTGTTTAACTGCATACAAAACACAGTGGATCAAAAGCACACAGGTGCAACTGCATCAAAGTGCATAAAAGGAGAATGAAAGCGCACATGCACCAAAAGTGCATACACATGCCACAGTGCCCAAAAGAGCATACATTAAGTTAAAGAGCACACTCACATTGTTTAAAAGAGCACACATACCACATTGTGCCAAAGTACACACATTATGTCAAAGAGCATATGGCCACAGTGTACCAAAGTGCATATATTGTGTCAAAGCCCATACACCCCAGTGCACCAAAGAGCACACCTTACTGAGCCAAAGTGTGCATATTGTATCAAAGTGCACATATTACATCAAACAGAGCACATTGCATCAATGAACACACATTGTGTATAAGCACACACAAAAACTTTGCAGTGCAAAATTTAAACATAGCATCACAGCAACCACAAGTCACACTGCATCACACAAGGCAGTACAGAAAAGGTGAAATTTACTCACCAATATTTATTTTTCTTATGTGTCCTTTCACGGCAAAAAGATATGGGTATAGGCTCTGCCTCCCAGCTGGTAGGACCAATCGAAAATCACTTAAAAAGCCTGGTCACCTGTGCGGTATCAGTTATATTATTATCCAAGCTATGGAAGAGCATAACTTTAGAATCGTGTCTTAAACAGGGAATTACACATGATTAAAATAACCAATTAAACATTTGAAAATTATAAAGGGTTGGGTGCGTGATGAAGGGACACAGAAGAAAAAGAAATATCAATGAGAAAATGTCACCTTTTCTTCTGTGTCCCTCTCATGGCAAAAAGGTATGGTACTTCCCCAATAGACTTGTGCATGGGAAAAAAATTCAGTAAAATTCAATTTCGGACTAATTTTTTTTTTTCGGTTGATCCAAAAATTGGACCGGACCTGTTCGACTCGGACAAAGTTCAGATTGGATCCGAATCCTTCAGTCAAATACAATAAATCAATACATAATACAATAAAATCAAAATTAGATAAATAAAAATAAGTGGAACCTTTTCCAGGGTCTAAATGAAGATGGTGGAACAGGGTAAGGTGGAGCTTTAGTCTTATGGTACTATAGATGAAGCATGCATGTAGCTGTTTTGAAGGAAGAAGGAAGACTGAGGATGACCGGAGCAGGCAGGACTCAGTAGATATTAGACCAGTGGTTCTCAACCTTTTTTCATTGAAGGCACCCCTACACACTCTCCGGAATTCCCGGGGCACCCCTAACTTCTCAAAAGTTGTATAACAGTGTGTAATGAAGAAGATCTGTATAAGAGTAGTTACTTTTACCTCCCAAGTTCAGAATAACTTAATTGAGCATACAAAAATTAGTTATACATTGGGTATAAATATTACAAAAAACTCCTATTGGTTTAAATTGGGCTTTTTATACCTAAAATATATGGGGAATATAAAGAAATAAATGTATTCACCCTACCAGTAAGCCTTGACATTGGTTGGGTGTTTCAGTGCAATTCCATCTTCTATCTTCTCTTTATAATGCAGCTGATCTTAAAATGTATACACACACATACCACTTGCTCACACTGTCCCTCAATGGTGTGTGTCTATGACAGGCCAGGACTTGCCACCAGTAAAAAGAGAGGCGGGATTGTGATAGCCTATCACAGTTGTCCCGCCTCCATCCAACAGGCCAATCAGAGCTCTCCTCCAGCACACGCACGGCACTGGGCTTTGTGTTCCCTGAGTGCCTTGATGGACTCACCGGACGTGAATAGTAAAGCATCAGCGGTACGCCATCATAACTAAAAGTTATACTGCGGCGCTTGACTCTTCACTAGATGAGCACAGCTGCAAAAGTGCTGTGGCACCCCGGTTGAGAAACACTGTATTAGACATACGACTTTACTTAGATTAGCGTTAGACTACAAAACTGAGGAAGCCTGGAGCAGGCTGGACTCGCAGATATACGACTTTTCTTAGATTACAGTTAGACGACAAAACTGAGGATGACTGGAGCAGGCAGGACTCAGTAGATAAATATATATATGACTTTTGTTAGATTAGAGTTAGACTACAAAAATTGAGGAAACCTGGAACAGGTAGGACTCAGTAGATAAATATATACACTTTTCTTAGATTAGAGTTCGACTACAAAACCAAGGAAGCCTGGAGCAGGCATAAATCACAGACATATGATTTTTCTTAGATTAGAGTTAGACTACAGAAATGAGGAAGCCTGGAGCAGGCAGGGCTCATAGACATATGACTTTGCTTAGATTAGACTTAGACTACAAAACTGAAGAAGCCTGGAGCAGGCAGGGCTCAGTAGATAAATATATATATACAACTTTACTTAGAGTTAGACTTCAAACATGAGGAAGCCTGGTGCAGGCAGGACTCATAGACATACAACTTTTCTTAGATTAGATTTAGACTACAAAATTGATGAAGCCTGGAGCAGGCAGGGCTCAGTAGTTAAAGATATACGACGTTACTTAGATTAGAGTTAGATTACAAAACCGAGGAAGCCTGGAGCAGGCAGGACTCATAGACATATGACTTTTCTTAGACTAGAGTTAGACTACAAAACTGAGGATGACAGCAACACTGGAGATGTAGGCAGCAGCAAACTGAAAAACACTGGAGCGGCAGGACTTAGTAGATACATACAGCAACTGAGGAAGACTGGGGCGAGGCAGACTCAGGATGACAGCAACACTGGAGTTGTAGCCAGCAGAAAACTGCAGAACACTGGAGCAGGCAGGACTCAGTCATTAGATGGATACAGCGACTGAGGATGACTGGTGCGAGGCAGACTCAGGATGATAGCAACACTGGAGATGTAGCCAGGAACGTAGAACACTGAAGCAGGCAGGACTCAGTCATTAGATGGATACATCAACTGAGGATGACTGGTGCGAGGCAGACTCAGGATGACAGCAACACTGGAGTTGTAGCCAGCAGAAAACTGCAGAACACTGGAGCAGGCAGGACTCGGTCATTAGATGGATACAGCGACTGAGGATGACTGGTGCGAGGCAGACTCAGGATGACAGCAACACTGGAGTTGTAGCCAGCAGAAAACCGCAGAACACTGGAGCAGGCAGGACTCAGTTATTAGATGGATACAGCGACTGCGGATGACTGGTGCAAGGCAGACTTAGGATGATAGCAACACTGGAGATATAGCCAGGAATGCAGAACACTGGAGCAGTCAGGACTCAGTCATTAGATGGATACAGCAACTGAGGATGACTGGTGCGAAGCAGACTCAGGATGACAGCAACACTGGAGCTGTAGCCAGCAGAAAACCGCAGAATACTGGAGCAGGCAGGACTCAGTCATTAGATGGAAACAGCGACTGAGGATGACTGGTTCAAGGCAGACTCAGGATGACAGCAACACTGGAGTTGTAGCCAGCAGAAAACCGCAGGACACTGGCACAGGCAGGACTCAGTAAATAGATACCGCAGAGCCAGACAGAAAAACCTGTATAGTGGGACAACAATGTAGATTTAAATTCCACCCTGAGTCCCACCAAGTCAAGGGGGTGTCCTCAGCCCAACCAACCACTGTCCTAGAGCTGGGTAAGCTGGAGCGCTCAGCATATTATGCTACTATGGTACTTTTTTCTTCTAATCTGCATCGAACCTGAGAGCAGGGTAACCCAGCTTTGGCAGGTTGACTTTTAAAAAAGTAATTTGCTCCATGAGCTGGGGGGGGCTAAGTGTATTTCCAGTAACAGAAAATACCCGCTCACTCTGGACAGTGGTTGGGGGCAAGAAAGCAACTCCTGGGCTATCAGGGACAAAGTAGGACACACAGCCCTCTTGTTATCCCAGAAAGTCAAGGGATCTGTACTTGGAGGCAAAGAAGATTCTGCAAGGTAAGCCTTAACCTCAAACTTAGCACTTTTTCTATAGATTGGGAGCTGTTTGTTTTGACCGAAGCATAATGCGTCCATTGCCTCAGCATAAAAAGCAGCAGCTGCTCCACTGGAAGAAGATGACATGCTACTGGTGCTACTGATAGGTCCCATAAGACCACCACACTCCTCCAGCTCATCTGCGGAATCTTCACCTGCCTTGTGTGACTGCATCCTGTTTTTCCTTTGCCTCTCACACACCCTCGCTATCAATTGTTCCCTCCAGGCAGTGAGTGATTGGAAGTACGTGCCATCTTGCCTTTGACTCGTTGATGGCACATTGTGGCAAGCATTTACTCGGGACAACTGTCCATGTGCCGAGTCAGTTCCTTCTTCAGCCTCGTTAGAAGGGCAGCAACATCAGGAAGTATATTACCATCAGCACCAGGCAAGCGTTCCCTATGGGCAAGGAAATCGTCCAATTTTAAGGAGAGGTGCGTGAAGAGAGGAACAACTAGGCTAGTATTCACTTTGCTCAAAATTTCAGTCAAAGCACAGAAAGGCGTAAGGACTGTCACTACCTGTTCCATCAGGGCCCAGTCAGCCCTGCCCAGTGTTTTGTTACTGCCAATGAAATGGTGACATGACATTGCGTGAATTTCCTTTTTCTGCTCCAGGATATGGTCTAGTATATCTAAGGTGGAGTTACACCTGGTCCCAACATCTTGTTTTAGGTGGTGCTCTGGGAGGTCTGCCTTTTCCTGTTCCTCCTTGAGGAGCTGGCTATCTCTGATGCTCCGATGGACATGGCCAGCATTTTGTCAGCACAATTCCATAAGTGCTGGCAACCTTCCAGTGTTACTGCCATTCTCGAGAGCAGCCTTCACTACTAGATGCAGAACATGCGCTGAGCAGCACACACCCACAAATCTGCCATCCCAGAGAGCCTTGATCATGTTAGCTGCATCATCAGTAACCGCAAGCCCCATTTGCGCCTGTGTGCCTGCCTGCTCCCCTAGCTACTGCGCCACCATGTTCTGCAGTGCTTTGCGAATGTTATCTGAGGTGTGCTGCTGATCCATTACCTCAGCATGGAGGAGGAAAGAGCAGCGCCCTGCCTGCTTGGCTACTGCACCCAAATTTGTTGTTTCTGTCGGTGTGTTTTGCAACACATTAGGCTGCCACCAATGCTCTTCAATGACAGGAAGCCATGCTGGCCACTCGGAGCACTCCATAAGTCAGTGGTAAAGTGCACTGACTGGCCAGCAGCCTTTCCTAGCAGGTCCTTCAAAAGCCCAATGCATGACAGGTAGAGTGAGGGCACTATATTTCTACTAAATGTGATGCAGGATGGAATTTTATATTGGAGTGCGACAGCCTCCATATGTTGATGGAAGTGCTCCCCGTCCACCAAATTAAAAGTAGAACCCCCAACAGCTATGAGCTGTGCAGAGAGGCATGTGATTTTCCTGGCCTGCTGTCTGCACATTCCCTTGGAATGAAACCCACCAAAATCTTCAAGTGTGGCCTGTATTGCTTTGGGGATGGGCTGTGACTGTCTGCTGCTCTTACTGGGACCAGATGTTGCATGATCCCCCTGCCCTTTCTCCTGCTGCCTACTGGTGGTGGGTGTGACACTGGTATATGCAGTACTGGTACTGCCACCTTCTGCACTTATCAGCACAGACTTGTGGTAGTTGTTCAAGTGTTGGTTCATCCCGGAGGTGGTCAGATGACCCAACACCCACCCACGGCTGAATTCCCTGCCACACAACTTACATTTTGCTATCCGGCCATCTCCATCTGCCACAAAATGGTCCCACGCTTTGGAGCAACGGATGACTCTGGAAGGTGGTGGAGAAGAAGAAACTGAGGTGACACTTTGTTCATCTTCACATGCTGGAGCAACCACACTTTGCTTTTTCTTTCTAAGTACAGTTACAGGGATACCAGTAGAGCTAAAGATGGCATATCACTGTGCCCGTGCTCTTGGCTGCAGGCGGCGACATTCTGACTTCCTAATTACACTGCCTTGCTCTGATTGGTCAGGTATCTTTGTCACCGCCCAGTGATAGCCTTTATATACTCTGTCATGTCTACACTATGGTGCCCTTTTCCTGGTGTATTACTTCCTGACGTTTGTTCTGTATATCTCTGATCGTGTATGACCTGGCCTGCCTGACGATGTTCCTGAGTTTCCTGTGTTGCTGCTGCTCCATTGCTGACCGTATCTGGCTGAGAACCTGCTCCGTTGCTGACCGTATCTGGCTGAGAACCCGCTCCGTTGCTGACTGTATCTGGCTGAGAACCCGCTCCGTTGCTGACCTTATCTGGCTGAGAACCCTCTCCGTTGCTGACCGTACCTGGCTGAGTACCCATTCCGTTACTGACCGTGTCAGGCTGATTACCACGCCATTGCCATCTGTGCCTGGCTATACCGCTTGGTTGCCTCCGTTTGGTCCATTGATACCCGCTGTGGCCTTTCTGTTATGCAAGTCAGTGTGCACCACGTGGCACTATTATTCTTGTCGACCGTAGGCTGAGCATTCGTGCTTTAGCTGCTCTCTTAACCGCCTCAGGCGGTGTGCAGACACAAAGTACCGGTACAGTGTTTCATAGCACTGACTGTGTTACTTTGATCTGTGTCCACCTCCCTTTCAACGCTGGGCTCACTCCCTTTGGGAGTTGCAGTATATCTCTGGGTGTTACCTATTGACCCTTTGTGTGCCTGGATCTTCCAGGTAGGGTTAGTGCTTCATTCCTCACTGCAGTAGCCTTGTGCTCAAGATCCAGCTTTGCGTTTTACCATCCTTCAGCGTGAGGGGACACTGGTTGCCTTCCATATACATATTATTACGATCCAGCCTGGTCCCCCTCCGCGGGGAAGGGGTCGTTGAGAGGGGGGTACTATCACGGTGCCCATGCTCTTGGCTGCATATGGCGACATTCTGACTTCCTAATTACACTGCCTTGCTCTGATTGGTCAGGTATCTTTGTCACCGCCCAGTGATAGCCTTTATATACTCTGTCATGTCTACACTATGGTGCCCTTTCGTGGTGTTTTAGCGCCTGACATTTGTTCTGTATATCTCTGCTCCTGTATGACCTGGCCTGTCTGACAACGTTCCTGAGTTTCCTGTGTTGCTGCTGCTCTGTTGCTGACCGTATCTGGCTGAGAACCCGCTCCGTTGCTGACTGTATCTGGCTGAGAACCCGCTCCGTTGCTGACTGTATCTGGCTGAGAACCCGCTCCGTTGCTGACTGTATCTGGCTGAGTACCCTCTCCGTTGCTGACCTTATCTGGCTGTGAACCCACTCCGCTGCTGACTGTATCTGGCTGAGAACCCGCTCCGTTGCTGACCTTATCTGGCTGAGAACCAGCTCCGTTGTTGACCATACCTGGCTGAGTACCCATTCCGTTACTGACCGTGTCAGGCTGATTACCGCTCCGTTGCCAACTGTGCCTGGCTATACCGCTTGGTTGCCTCTGTTTGGTCCATTGATACCTGCTGTGGCCTTTCTGTTACGCAAGTCAGTGTGCGCCTTGTGGCGCTATTATTCTTGTCGACCGTAGGCTGAGCATTCGTGCTATAGCTGCTCTCTTAACCGCCTCAGGCGGTGTGCACACGCGAAGTACCGGTAGAGTGTTTCATAGCACTGACTGTGTTACTTTGATCACTCTCTGTGTCCACCTCCCTTTCAACGCTGGGCTCACTCCCTTTGGGAGTTGCAGTATATCTCTGGGTGTTACCTACTGACCCTTTGTGTGCCTGGATCTTCCAGGTAGGGTTATTGCTTCATTCCTCACTGCAGTAGCCTTGGGCTCAAGAGCCAGCGTTGCGTTTTACCATCCTTCAGCGTGAGGGGACACTGGTTGCCTTCCATATACATATTATTACGATCCACCCCTAGCATGCTAGAGTTTGCCTACTTAGCAGTTGCCTTGGCCTCCCTGTGACCCTAGTCCTAGGGTCAGTGCTGCCTACGATAAGCGGTTGCCTTGTTCTCCCTGTGACCCTAACCCTAGGGTCAGTGCTGCCTACAAAACGGTTGCCTCGGTCTCACTGTGGTCCAAGTGCCAGGGTCAGTGTTTCCGCGCTCCTCTTGGGTTCTGTGCCTCCCAGGTGTCTGGGTTTGTGCCAGTCATCTACTCCTGGACTACCTGTCACCTAAGTCCTGTTGTCAGTTCCTGGACTGCGTTGCCTCCAGTCTTTCCGGTTCAAGCCAGAACCCTCGTTGCCAATGATTGTTTCCATTTCTTCATATATTACTAATACTGCCTTGCTATTGCTGTACATATCTGTATATATATATATGTTCTGTTTGTGTGGGTCTAAGGACCTAAGTGTTTGTACTTTATCCTAATAAATGAAAAAACAAAGAGAGGAGGCGCTCCTAGTGTGGTATGTAGATAGTTCACAATTGGAATATTACCAGATAGATTCTACTCACAAAAAAGGTGTTCAGTGTGAAACATATATTTCCACTGAATTCCGAACTTTTAGGGAACTTGGACCGTCCCAAAGGTCTACTTCAGGGTATATATCTCTGTGGCTGCACCTCTTCAACATCCATATCCAGGAAGCTCATATAAGAAAAACACACAAAGACAGAGGGCGCCCAATAGTGCCTGTAAACGTGATTATTTAAGTAATAACCAAAAGCATAAAGGTTATACTCACAATTTGTAGTTGCTAATTACAAGGCATATGCCCAGAACCAGCACTTTAAGCTTGTGGAGAATTCAAAGTCTGTCTCCACTCAGATCTGTTTGTAGAAATTGTTCTAATGAAAACCAGTATCCAAAGGAGCAAGATGATTAAAAAGAAAAATGTAGTAGGCTGCTAAAGTTTCTAAAAACAATCAGCTTTTTATTATAAAATAAAATAAAACAACAGACCAATTGAAAAAAATATAATAGTAGCGTAACGTTTCGCAGCTATAAGGCTGCTTTATCAAACCAACTGGAATGTTATGTAAAATAATACAAAGAAAAGGTCTGATAAAGCAGCCTTAGAGCTTAGAGCATATGCCTTGTAATTAGCAACTACAAATTGTGAGTATAACCTTTATGCTTTTGGTTATTACTTAAATAATCACGTTTACAGACACTATTGGACACCCTCTGTCTTTGTGTGTTTGACATGGCAGCAGGGATGTTGGGACTGGGACTGGAGGAGGATTGTGGAGTAACAGTGGTACTGGTGGTGGAAAAACTAGCAGCTACTACCTGGCTGGGAGACTCAAATGGAACTGGGGAGGCAGGTGTTGAGTTGTCAATAGAAGACACAAGTATAACTAGAGAAACAGGAGGAGTACTATGGGAATCAGGTGAAAAATTAAGCTCAGGGGAATAATCAAGGTCACTGGAAAAATCAAGCTCAGGGGACAAATCAAGCTTAGGAGACTTTGATCCCTCAGATTCTTCTTCTAACTCTTGTAGATTTTGAAGGGAAGAAACATGATCATCAGCAGCAGATTTTGTGGAAACTTGCTCAATTCCCTCTTCTGCCTGATGACTACCAGGAAATGGTAAACTATTGCCCTCAACATTTTCTGGAGTGGATATGCTCTCAGTGGCAGTGACAGTTGTGGCAGGAAAAATGTTATCCAAATACTGCAATAATTTCCATTTGGGCTGCTTACACGGATGTTCACTATAAAAATCCAGTGTTGATACTGACTGCAGTGTCGGTCCAGTACTCTTAACAATGCTAGGTGTCCCCAGGTTTATACAACTGGCTGTAGTGGAGGTGGTTACTAAACTGCCAGTTGTACTAGTCTTTGTGCAGGTGGTTCTGGGGGGATCATCATGAAACAGCTGAGGAGACACAGGTGATGGCTGCTTCGTGGTCTTAGAGCAGGAGCTGGACCTCTCTACCCTACTAGTAGAGGTAGAACGACCTGCAGTTTCCTTATTTTTATTTTTTGTTTTGAGTTCTACTGCTGAGTCTGACTAGTACTAGTACTCTTCTTTGCCCGACTGCTGCTGCTAGCTCTGCTTGAACACAACATCACTATGGTGGTGTTGGTGGTTGCTGGGTCCCTGCAGCTGGTACCAGGATGAGAAACATCAGGTTGTTCACTAGGATTCAAATCCATTACAGATAAGTAGGTAGTGTACTATAATAATTTGACAATTTTACAACCTGGACATACGACAACTGTCAGACTGGCTGTACCACTCTACAAATTTTTCACATACACTCGTAAGTTGAATTTTAAAATTTAGCACTGGAACGATGATGATTCCCCTTTGTGTTGGCAGTGAGCTGCTAGGCCTCCCAATCCGTACACAACTGTAAGATTGTGTCACTCTAAAATTTTTCAAATACACTCCCAAGTTGTATTTAGAATTTTTTAAACACTGATGAGTCTCCCTTGTGGTGGCAGTTAGACTACAGGCCCCCCAGTCCCTACACAGCTCTGAGATGGTATCACTCTGCAAATTATTCAAATACTCTCCTAAGTTGAATTTAGAATTTTTTAAACACTGATGAGTCTCCCTTGCAGTGGCAGTTAGACAGCGGGCCCCCAGTCCCTACACAGCTCTGAGATGGTATCACTCTGCAAATTATTCAAATTCACTCCTAAGTTGGATTTTTAATTTTTTAAACACTGGAACACTGATGAGTCTCCCTTGTGGTGGCAGTTAGGCAGCAGGCCACCAGTCCCTACACAGCTCTGAGATGGTATCACTCTGAAAATTATTTAAATACACTCCTAAGTTCGATTTTTAATTTTTTAAACACAGAACACTGATGAGTCTCCCTTGCAGTGGCAGTTAGACAGTAGGCCCCCAGTCCCTACACAGCTCTGAGATGGTATCACTCTGCAAATTATTCAAATACACTACTAAGTTGGATTTTTAATTTTTTAAACACTGGAACACTGATGAGTCTCCCTGGCGGTGGCAGTTAGACAGCAGGCCCCCCAGTCCCTATACAGCTCTGAGATAGTATCACTCTGCAAATTATTCAAATACATTCCTAAACTGGATTTTTAATTTTTTCAACAATGGAACACTGATGAGTCTCCCTTGCGGTGGCAGTTAGACAGCGGGCCCCCAGTCCCTACACAGCTCTGAGATGGTATCACTCTGCAAATTATTCAAATACACTACTAAGTTGGATTTTTAATTTTTTAAACACTGGAACACTGATGAGTCTCCCTTGCAGTGGCAGTTAGACAGCGGGCCCCCCAGTCCCTACAGAGCTCTGAGATGGTATCTCTCTGCAAATTATTCAAATACACTCCTAAGTTGGATTTTTAATTTTTTAACACTGGAACACTGATGAGTCTGCCTTGTAATGGCAGTGAGACAGCGGGCCCCCCAGTCCCTACACAGCTCTGAGATGGTATCACTGTAAATTTTTCAAATACACTCCTAAGCTGGATTTTTTTTTCAACTCCTAAGTTGAAATTTCAGCTTTTACACAGGAACAAAGGTGACTCTCCCTTGGAGTAGCAATAACTTGCACTAATGCTGGCTGCCTGCCTATGCCTATCTGCCTGCCTACACAACAACTGGACAGTCACTCTCTCTATCTGCTGCTTCTCTCTCCAAACTCCAACAACGCAATGCGCACTAACAGGAAATGCAGGAGCTGTCTGGGTGTCTGTGATGTCATTAGTCCAACCCCCATCGTGAAACAAAGAGGCTAATTGGACTAGAGAGGGACAGAAAGTACAAAGAAGCTAATTGGACTAGAGAGGTAGGGAAAGTAGCGCTCGTGCGGGGAGACCGTCATCCGAATATCTGAATATTGTACCGAAATTCTGCCCAGAAATGTTTCGGATTCTTAAAACGAGTGGCTCTAAGATTTTTGACATGTCCAAATGGCTCTGAATTAGCCATATTCGTCCAAAATCCGAATGTGGACAAACCAAATGGCACAAGTCTATTCCCCAAGCAGTACGATACTTGGGAGGGTACGCACCATAACAAAGTAACAAGTACTTATATATATACTTTTCGCTTGAGACCGCACTCTCCTCTCTCTCTAATATACCAGGACCAGGCTGAAATAAAATGATTTTTGAAAAAGAAAAAAAGCCAAGAGTGCCATTCTTGATGAAAAAAAAAAAGAATAAATAAATATATATATATATATATATATATATATATATATATATATATATGCATCTAATCAATTCTAAATTTCATGGCAAGACACGGAGGCTCCTATTATGCAATGCAGTCTTCAACTTTACTACTCAGCAGCAAACATATGAAGAAAAAACACATCTGAACAAAGGTAACTAGTAATCCTTATACAGGTAACCAGTGGTATTCCCCGAAAGGTGTATAATGTTAGTAACAGGAAGATTCAAGCCCTCTTTCTTTGCTGCTCAATGGCAGGATAAGTATTGCTTTTCTTACATGCTCCACTATTTGAATATTTGTATGTCTAAGTCAGTCTAGAACCCTACATATTGTTGTTCTATTATTACCATACTTGCTATACATGTCTTCTTTATCTGGGCTTGATTTAACCCCATTTCATTTATATGTTCGTCCGACTTTTCTTTGCTAACTTCCTCGCTATCCCGGACCTCTGTACTTTAATCCGGTTATTATTATTGCATAATTTCAGCAGACTTCCCTGTTCTGAAAATACATTATTTTCCACTTAGTCGCCACTGCCAACGTCTCATTACCTCGCTACGTTCTTTACTTTCTTCACCGCTCCTTTTCGCTATTCGATCCCGGCGGCCATTTTTGTTTAGGGCTTTGCCATGCCAGTCATGTCCTCGCATGTGCGGCTTGCAGCCGTGCACGCTTTCAGTTTCTGACTGACTGGGGAAGACGACGGACGCCCTCTACTGTCTTACCCTATTAATTTGTATGCTGATTTTCTCTCAGACTCCCTCTTTAGTTTTTCTTAGTAAACTTCCGTTACTCTTCGTTGGTACCCTTAGCTGTATTCATTTATCCATATATCTATATCTTTTTCCTCAGGATAATTATTAATTATAAGATATCTCAGAGGAAATCTGTTCCTCCATGCACCCCCATGAAGGGCACTAAAATACCTTCCCATTTTCTTGAACCTGATAATAGTTCACTTAATTCTGATTATCAGGAGGCTGAGGTTTTTATACAAAATCCTAATGATGAACATATTCAAAATGTTATGGACCAGTCGGTCAACAAAACTGTGTCTAAAGCTATAACTGCTTGCATGGGTCACATGACAGATACCCTGGCAAAATCTATAGCAGATATTTTCCAACAAATGAATTCTAAGACCCAACCTCTAGAGAATATGGATTCTGTTACATCTCCTCCTCACAAAGACACCCCAGTATTAACTGTGGGAAAGAGGAAGCGTAAGACGAAACATTGCTCCTCTGAAAGAGAACAGCAATGTTCTCCCATTGACAGGCCTGGTATAACTGGCAAACTGACTAGTGGTCAGTGGTGGTCATCTCGGGAGGATGGCAAACCGAGAAAACGAAAGACAAATCGTTCCAAACCTGACTCGTTTTGTTTGGACTCTTCCTCTGAAGCTTCTACTTTTGGAGAGGAGGAACAGTCCAGTCAATCCTCAGGGGAGGAATACTTACCGGAGGAGACTGAGATTGAATCAGATTTAGAGGAAGGAGATAAGAACAAGAATATGATACTAGACAATCAAGGGAAAACCCTTTTTGACCCTGGTGCTATCAAACACCCAAGGTCCGCAGAATGGGTCCCTAAGGACCATGTTGCAAAATATATTAATATGTGGCTAAGAAAGTCATTGGACACTAAGTCCAGAAATAAGTTGCGATCCAAATGCCCCAGGCCATCTATTCACAAAACCTGTGAAACTCCCAATATGGATCCTTCTGTGGCCCAATATTTGTTCAAATCTGGGAGGGACCCCAGAAAAGGTGTGGAGCGCTCCCTGAAACAGTGTCAGGATAAGAAAGGCGTAGAGTCGTTATACTACGCATAGACCCAAAATTATCCGACATGGCCTCTACAGAGCTGGGCCCAGAGGCTAATGGCTTACTGTTTGGGGACACGTTTATTAAAAACCTGGGAAAATTCGTTGGAACCTTTACGGCCCTGGATAAAGCCCAGACTTCTATGAAGAAAGTTTTTAATAATCGGGTTTTTTCCAGGGCCGGGAAAGGGAGAGGTCGCTTTCCCGGCCGTCCATCTGGATCCTATAGGAAAGATTATAGGAATCCCCAAGACCCATCCTACCCAACGAGAGGGGCTTATACTCAAGAGTTCAGAACCCCTTTCTACCCTCCACGCGGTAGAACATGGAAACCGAAGAACTAGAGGATTACCACGTTCCAGACCTTTTACAGGTAAGTTCCCCTTCCCTTTTTCCCCCAGAAGAAAAAGTGGGTGGAAGAGCCACCCATTTTTTCCACCATTGGTCTCTGATCACATTGGACCAATGGGTTCTACAAACAATTCAGGGATACAAAATAGACTTTTACTCTTATCCTTACCAGACAAAAATCCCTCATTCTATCCACTTCTTAAGAGAGGATTTCCAGTTAGTGGATTTAGAAATTCTGGAGCTTCAAAGGAAAGGTGCTATCATTCAGGCCCCTTTAGGAAAACCAGGTTTTATCAGCAACATTCTCCTAGTACACAAAAAAGATTCAAGGGTGCGACCGGTAATAAATCTGAGGAATCTGAATGCCATCATCCTTTACAGGCACTTCAAAATGGCATTCACTGCCTCAGAGACCTCCTATTGCCATCAGACTGGATGGTCAAACTCGACCTGAAGGATGTATATCTTACAGTCTCCATTGCTCAAGACCAACAACATCTCCTTCAATTCCTCTGGGGAGGAATCACGTGGCAATTCACTTAGCTACCGTTTGGCCTTTCCTCTGCCCCCCGGTGTTTCAAAAAATTGATGAAACCGATCACCTCTTTTTTGAGGAGCAGGGGACTTCGCTTGACCATTTACCTCGACAACATGTCAATTATGTCACAAGACTCGGAAACTTTGAAAGAACATCTTCAGTTGACAGTATCGACTCCGGTTTGGGTTTTCTCATAAATTGGAAAAAGTCAGTGACTATACCAACTCAAGTCATCGAGTATCTAGGCTTCACGGTAGACTCTCTGAATTCCACCCTACGCTTACCTTGAGACAAGCTGAAGAATATTCGCAAAGAAATAAAGACCATCCTCAGAGCAGACACTATCTTCCCCAGGATGTTAGCGAGGATCGTAGGACTCTTGTCCACATCGATTCAAGATATATTCCCGGTGCCTCTTCACTATCGGGCCCTCCAGAGGTTACAAATTTTACACCTCCGCAAGGGCCTTGCGTATTCGGACCATATACCTCTATCCCTAGAAGCGAGAAAGGAACTTCTATGGTGGTAAACACACATGGAAGCTTGAAATGGAAGGGCAATTTTCGGCATGGCCCCGGAACTAGTCATAGAATCCGATGCCAGCAACTCAGGCTGGGGAGCTCGATGCGGAGACCTCACCACAGGAGAAGGATATGCATATCAACTGCTTAGAATTACTGGCAGGATCTTTCGCAGTCAAGAGTTTTTCAAAAAACATGTCTCATCATTGCATCCTACTGAAGATGGACAATGTATCAGCAGTAAGATACATCAACCATCTGGGAGGCACAAAATCAGGCACTTTTGACTAGACAGGAATATCTCCATCCAGGCAGAATACCTTCCTGGCCTGTCGAATACTATCGCAGACTGGAACTCCAGACACCTGAAGGATTCCAGCGACTGGACACTTCATCACTCGACGTTTGCAAAACTAAACTCAATTTGGGGCCCATTGGAACTAGATCTCTTCGCTTCCAGACTGAATACTTGTCTACCAAAATTTTTCAGTTGGAGACCAGACCCGGAGGCCTTAGCTTTGGATGCTTTCCTCCAAACCTGGCCCACTCATCTGAGTTACGCCTTTCCCCCCTTTGCCATGATACCCAGAGTCATTCTACAAATCAGGAGACAAAAGGTTACTCTAGTCCTAATCACACCCTTTTGGACATCCTAACCTTGGTTCCCTCTACTTCTAGAGATGTCCATAGACTATCCCCGCTACCTAGTTCCATACCCTCATCTACTACTGGATCCATTAGGCTTCCCGCATGATCTTTTATTACAGAACCATCTTCATCTTCTTGCCTAGCAGGTTTCGGGAATCAAGGAACTATCAATAACCTTTCGGAATCGGCTCAGTCTCTCATTGCCGAGACTTGGGCCCCAGGTACCAGATCATGCTACAGATCTTGCTGGAAAATCTGGTCATGTTGGTGCCTGGGACAGAACCTGGATCCCTTTTCTTCCGATTTAAGTTCCATCTGTCTTCTTGCTTTCAACAAGGGAAAGCTTACAGAACAATAAACTGCTACCGGTCTGCTATTTCAGCAGCTCACGATTTTATCGACAGCTTCCCCTCTGGCCAGCATCCATTAGTGTGTAAATTAATGAAGGGCATTAAACTTTCCAGACCTCCCACAGCTAAATATTCTCAGCTTTGGTATGTTAATACAGTTCTCTTACTACTAGAATCCTGGCCCAATAATGAGTTATTATCACTCAAACAACTATCGGCGAAACTTACTATGTTACTATGCCTTATATCTTTTTGTTGAGTTTACGACGTTTGCGATTTAGACATATCTAATAGACGCTATGTACCTGATGGAGTACGTTTCCTAATCTCTAGAAGAACTAAATCCGCTTCTAGAGAAATCTTTTACCCTAGCTTTCCACAAAACTCACAATTATGTGTAGTTAACTGCCTAAAATGTTATGAATCTGTTACTGCTAAAATTAGACCTGTTAACACTCAACAATTGTTAATATTATTTGTGAAACCTCACTTACCTGTATCTCCAGCTACCTTAGCTAGATGGGTTCGTTGGATCATGCATGCCGCTGGTATTGATAGTTAACGTTTTGGGGCTCACTCAGCGAGAGGAGCTATGGCCTCCAAATCCCTTTTATCTGGAGGCAGACTTGAAGATATCCTTAAGGCAGCAGACTGGTCGAGAGAATCAACTTTCAAAATTTTTTATTTCAAACCAATTGAACATGTTTCATGTAATGTTATGCATCAGCTTTAAACTTACATAATAGGAGCCTCCGTGTCTTGCCATGAAATTCGTCGATTTTCCTAGCTAAGTGACGGAAAATCAGAGTTTTATTAAAGACACGGAGGCGAGTATTATCCCTCCCTTTTGTTATTAACCCTTCCCTTCTTTTCATTGTCTCGCCCTCATAGGTTAATCAGAATTTCCACAGTATTTTCCTAAGATGTTTTATCCTATGGAATACATTCTGAATGGATCTCGAAGAATACTTACAGCTGGACGTCTTGACTTCACCAAAGAAAGAGGGCTTGAATCTTCCTGTTACTAACATTATACACCTTTCAGGGAATACCACTGGTTACCTGTATAAGGGGTGGGGTTACTAGTTACCTTTGTTCAGGTGTGTTTTTTCTTCATATGTTTGCTGCTGAGTAGTAAAGTTGGAGACTGCATTGCATAATACTCGCCTCCGTGTCTTTAATAAAACTCTGATTTTCCGTCACTTAGCTAGGAAAATCTACAAATTATATAGTATTTTTTTTCTCATCTTTGGGTTCAGGACAAAAAGAAGGAAGGATGATTTCTTGATTTAACTGAAATTCTGACATCACTTTACATCTAAACGCTGGATTAGTTCTTAATACTATTTTAATCATGGTGGACCGAGAGACAAGGTGCAATGCAGGATCATGCTTGTAACTCTCCCACTCTTCAGTCAGAAGTGATGGCTGTGAGGAATACATTCTTAATAGTTAGGTTTTTAATAGGTATAGAACTAATGGGTTCAAAATCTTTATGAACTACTAGTTGTGGTAATACCAAATTCAATTCCCAGGATGGGATAATCTCCCGGATGCATGGCTTGATCATGGATAGCTTTCATACATCTTTTTACCACAACATTTTCAAAGAAGGGGGTGGCCAAAACTCCGGCATAAAAAGGGGTATAGATGCACGGGATGCAAATATAATTCTGTCTCTGTATAAATCCTTAGTAATTACTCATCTAGAATATGCAGTAGTTTTGGACACCAGTTCTTAAAAAAAAACATTATCGAACTAGCAAAAATTATAAAGGGATTGGAGGATCTGACTTATAAAGAGAATAGCCAAACTGGGTTTGTTTACTTTAGAGATGATATGTATCACAGTGTAACGGTTTGTTTGACACACAGACACAGAGGTTTAGGATAAAACACAGTTTTACTGAAATTACAATAATAAAGTAACCCTCACAGGTCCTGTAGTATTTACACAGAATTATACAGACACACGACAGGTTACATATGCATATGCCTACGCAGGTCCAGAATAAACATAACGTTCACGACAGTCTATACTGATACAGGTCAGGCAGAATAATATGGATTCCCAGGAGCAAGGTACTGCATGGGTTAATGGTCTTCTTTGAATGTAAACAGTCCCATGTGCAGAGAGGTCTGTGAAGGGGCTCTCTGCATATAGATAGCTGAAGGATACGTAACTCCCAACACAGCTTAGCAGAACAAATGTGAACTGCCAAGTTAGCAACGGGAATAGAGTCACAAAAGGCACTGCCGGAGCAGTAACGGAGGCAGGCCCTTGCACTCTGCAGATGCAGTAACGGAGGCAACCGGTGGCACACCGCCGTAGTGGTAACGGAGGCAGAAACTTGCGCTCTGCAGAGGCAGTAATGGAAGCTAGGCCCAAGACACACTGCCAGAGCAGTAACGGAGGCAGACACTGGCACTCTGCAGAGGCAGTAATGGAGACAAACCGGGGGCACACTGTAGTAGTAGTAACGGAGGCAACACTTGCACTCTGCAGAAGCAGACACTGAGGCTAGGCCCAAGGCACACTGCCGGAGCAGTAACGGAGGCAGACACTTGCACTCTGCAGAGGCAGTAACGGAGGCAATCGGTGGCTTACTGCCATAGCAGTAACGGAGGCAACACTTGCACTCTGCAGAAGCGGACACGGAGGCTAGGCCTAAGGCACACTGCCAGAGTAGTAACAGAGGCAGAGACTTGCACTCTGCAGAGGCAGTAACGGAGATAATCGGTGGCTTACTGCCGTAGCAGTAACGGAGGCAACACTTGCACTCTGCAGAAGCAGTAACGGAGACTGGCCACTGGTACACTGCAGGAGGAAAAGTTGACACGATTGCCTGATAATCAGAATGTCGCCAAGGCAACACAGCACAGGAACGCCAAACAAGCCGGTTCGGATCACGGAGCAGGAACGTCAGCCAAGCCGGGTCGGATCACGGAGCAGGAACGTCAGCCAAGCCGGGTCGGTACACAGGAACAGGAACGTCAGCAAAACCGGGTCGGTACACAGGAGCAGGAATGTCAGCCAAGCCGGGTCAGTACACAGGAGCAGGCACAGAAGAATAGTCAGGCAATCCGGGTCAGTACACTGGAGCAGGAGATAAGATGCAGAGTAGTCAGGCAGGCCAAGTCGGTACACTGGGAATCACTGAGCAGAAAATAGCACTAGCACAGGAACACCACGAAAGGGCACCGGAGGGGTGCCCAAGCCCAGTATATAAAGGTCATAATGGGCAGGACAAACACATGGTAGCCAATGAAAGCAAAGCACAGGTTTAGACTGACAGAAAACAACAAGGGAGCACGGGCACCGTGATAGTACCCCCCTCTCAAAGACCCCCTCTCCTGGAAGAGGGACCTGGTTTCTGAGGATATTTAGAGTGAAAATTGCGCAGGAGTCTAGGGACATGAAGGTCATTCTGATCAACCCAGGAACGTTCCTGAGGGCCGTAGCCCTTCCAATGGACCAAATATTGCAATTTTCCTCTAAATCTGCGTGAATCAATTATACTTTGGACCTCATACTCTTCCTGACCCTGAACCTCCACCGGACCGGGAACCACAGGAGTGGTAGTGTAGCGATTGCATACCAGAGGTTTCAGTAAGGATACATGGAACACATTGTGAATGCGCATAGATGCTCGGAGCTCCAAGGCATATGACACAGGGTTAATTTTACGGATCACCCTGAAGGGACCAATGAACCGGGGAGCCAACTTATTAGACGGGACTTGCAAATTAAGGTTTCTGGAGGAGAGCCATACCCTGTCCCCCACCTGAAAGGAGACCGCTGGTAGCCGTCTACGGTTAGCGTGGGCTGATGACGCTGGAACGACTGACTGAGGGCCCTCTGAACCTGTGCCCAAGTGGAGCGGAGTTGCTCGATATGCTCATCCTGAGCTGGAATCTGTTGCGACTGGAATGAGTCCGGGAGCAAGCATGGCTGGAACCCGTAGTTGATGAGAAACAGGGAGCTCCCGGACGATGAATTAACCCCACAGTTCCTGGCAAACTCTGCCCATGGCAACAGGTCTGCCCAATTATCATGATGATCGGTGACAAAACAGCGCAGGAACTGTTCCAATCCCTGATTGGCACGCTCAGCGGCTCCATTGGTCTGGGGATGGTAGGCAGAAGAAAAGGACAATTAAATGCCCATCTGGTTACAGAATGCTCTCCAAAACCTGGACACAAATTGGCTCCTACGGTTGGACACCAAAACTCTAGGTACCCCATGCAAGCGGAACACCTCTTTAGCGAAGACAACTGCCAACTCCTGGGCAGAGGGGAGGCCAGAAAGAGGCACGAAATGAGCCATTTTGGAGAATCTATCAACCACCATAAGAATGAACGAGTAACCCCTAGACACTGGCAGTTCTCCCAGGAAATCAATGGATACGTGGGGCCAAGGACATTCACCATTAGGCACTGGTTGGAGTAGGCCCACTGGGAGGTGTCTAGGGGTCTTGGCACGGGCACAGGTGGTACAGGCTGCGGTAAATGCGGAGCAGTCGGCCCGTAGGGAGGGCAACCAGAAAACTTGTGATAGAGTCCATATAAGTTGATCCCAATATGCCCAGCAGCTTTAGAAGAGTGGTATGTTTCAAGCAAACGAGTACAAAATGGCTCATCCACAAAACACTTACCCACTGGGGTTTCTGGGGGTGCCGTAGCCTGGGTAGCCAGAATCTCCTCCCCCAGTGGTGAAGTGATGCTAGTGCGTAGGGTGGCCAGGATGCGATCAGGCTGAATGATGGGTACGGGAACCTCATCCTTCTCTATCTCTGGCCCAAAATGTCTAGACAGGGCATCGGCCCTAACATTCTTAGAGCCCGGCAAGTAGGATACTACAAAGTTAAAACGAGATAGGAACAGGGCCCACCTGGCCTGACAAGAGGACAATCTTTTAGCCTCCGAGAGATGTTAGGTTTTTGTGGTCAGTAAGAATTAGTACAGGAGTTCTGGTACCTTCCAGCAGGTGGCACCATTCTTTCAGAGTAAGAATGATAGCCAGGAGTTCTCTGTCGCCAATTTCATAATGACTCTGGGCACTGGACAGCTTTTTTGAGAAGAACCCACATGGTCTCAGAGCACCCCCAGCCGCTGGGCATTGCGATAGTACTGCTCCGACCCCTATTTCGGAGGCATCGACCTCCAACATGAATGGAAGGGAAGGGTTAGGGGTGGGACAGTACCGGAGCAGATGCAAACGTGGATTTTAGTGTATCAAAAGCATGCTCAGCAGCATCAGACCATTGGGAGGGATTAGCACTCTTGTGCGTAAGGTCAGACAGAGGTTTAATAATGGTAGAAAAGTTATGGATAAACTTCCTGTAATAATTCACAAACCCAAGAAAGCGCTGAATAGCTTTTAACCCTTTGGGTCGTGGCCAATGCAAGACTGCTGCAAGTTTCTCCTGGTCCATGGAAATACCATCATTAAAGATCACCAAACCCAAAAAAGGCACTTTGGACCTGTGAAACTCGCACTTCTCCATTTTACAATATAGCTTATTCTTGCGTAAATGAAGCAAGACCTCGGACACATCCTTGATCTGCTGGGACAGATTGGCAGAATGTATGAGTATGTCAGCAAGGTAGACTACTACACATGACTGTAGCAAATCATGTAGGATGTCGTTAATAAATCCTTGAAATACAGCGGGTGCATTACAAAGACCAAATGGCATGACTAGGTATTCATAATGCCCTGATCTGGTATTAAATGTCGTTTTCCACTCATCCCCTGCTCTTATTCTGATCAGGTTATAGGCAGCATGTAGGTCTAATTTCATAAAAATGGAAGAACCTTTTAACCTGTCAAATAGCTCAGTAATGAGTGGTATGGGGTATGCATTCTTGGACATAAGTTTATTTAATCCCCGGTAATCAATACAAGGCCTTAACTTGCCATTCTTCTTTTTCACAAAAAAGAACCCAGCATCAGCCGGTGAGGTAGACTTCTGAATAATCCCTCTATTAAGGGTGTCCTCAATGTATTCCTCCATGGCCCGATTCTCCTCTGTCACGGTTTATTATGACTCTCAGACACAAGTTTTAGGTAAAAAAAATCAATTTTATTGAAATAATAAATGATAACTTAGGATGGCAATTACATACATATATATATATACAGAATATAGCACAGACAGAAGGCAGACTCTACCGGTCCTGTCAATATACCGGACAGGACAGTCTTTAGGCTCTACCGGCCTTGCCAATACCGGGTAAGGCAACCTGCAGATGGAATAGCATAACGGCTTTACCGGCCTTACCAAATTACCGGGCAAGGCAGCCTCAATAGATACACAATGTAGGCTCTACCGGCCCTGCCAATACCGGGTAAGGCAACCTCAGATGGAATGTGGCAAAAGGTTCTACCGGCCTTACCAATACCGGGCAGGGCAGCCCAGAGATAATAGCAGCAGTCAGATGGAACTGGCAAATTAGCAGAATCGTTAAGCAGCAAGGCTTTGGAGCAAACCAGCGTCCGCACGCTGGAAACAACACTGAATAGTATAGCCGTTAGGCTTAGCGAGCAAACCAGTGACCGCACACTGGAGTAACAAGCGAGTAGTATAGCCGCAAGGCTTAGGAGCAAACCAGCGTCCGCACGCTGGGACCAACACAGATTTGTATAGCTGATAGGCTTTGGAGCAAACCAGTGACCGCACACTGGTGTAACAAGCGAGTTTGTATAGCCGCAAGGCTTAGGAGCAAACCAGCGTCCGCACGCTGGGACCAACACAGATTTGTATAGCTGAAAGGCTTTGGAGCAAACCAGTGACCGCACACTGGTGTAACAAGTGAGTTTGTATAGCCGCAAGGCTTAGGAGCAAACCAGCGTCCGCACGCTGGGACCAACACAGAATTGTATAGCTGATAGGCTTTGGAGCAAACTAGTGACCGCACACTGGTGTAACAAGCGAGTTTGTATAGCCGCAAGGCTTGGGAGCAAACCAGCGTCCGCACGCTGGGACCAACACCGATTTGTATAGCTGATAGGCTTTGGAGCAAACCAGTGACCGCACACTGGTGTAACAAGCGAGTTTGTATAGCCGCAAGGCTTGGGAGCAAACCAGCGTCCGCACGCTGGGACCAACACGGAATTGTAGCAATGTCACCAACGCGACCAGGAAGAAGGTCGCCAGGATACTGAAGACAGGTGATGAGATGACAGGAACCAGCAACGATCAGTCAGGTCAGAAAACAGCAGAGAAGTTCAGCAGGAACTGCAACACCAGAGACTAGGCCGGAACCAGGACTGGAAGTACTTCAGCATGCAGGAAACACTGGAACAGTAGAGATCAGGAACTCAGGAACACATGAGATCAGGAACTCAGGAACACTGGAACATAGGCCCAGCTATCACTAGCATAGTGATAGCAAGAAGATCAGAAACAACACGAAAGGGCACTCAAAGGGTGCCCAATCCAGGTTTAAATAGTCAATAAGAGGCGGGCTATCTGCAGACAGCCAATAGAAGCCCCCTACTGGTGACAGACAAGTAACTGCAGCAAATCACGGGCACCGTGATAGTACCCCCCTTTCAAAGACCCCCTCTCCTAGAATAGGGTTTAGGTTTCTGCGGGTAATTGGCATGAAAGGCCCTAGTTAACCTAGGTGCATGAAGGTCCGTACTATCCACCCATGATCGATCCTCAGGACCATACCCTTTCCAATGTACCAGGTACTGTACCCTTCCTCTAAGCCTACGGGAATCAATAATGCTCTGAACCTCGTACTCCTCCTGGCCCTCGACCTCAACAGGTCCTGGCACCACAGGTGTGGTAGTATAGCGATTGCAAACCAGAGGCTTAAGAAGGGACACATGGAACACATTATGGATACGCATGGATGCAGGTAGGTCTAGTGCATAGGAGACAGGGTTAATTTTGCGAATAACTCTGTATGGACCAATAAACCGAGGAGCCAACTTATTAGACGGAACCTGCAGCTTGAGATTTCTGGAGGAAAGCCATACTCTATCCCCAACCTGAAAGGAAACCGCTGGAAGCCTTCTGCGATTAGCATGGCGCTGATGACGCTGAAATGACTGACCAAGTGCCCTCTGAACTTGTGCCCATGTGGAACGGAGTTGCTCGATATGCTCATCCAGAGCTGGAATCTGTTGCGTCTGAAATGAGTCTGGAAGCAAACAGGGCTGGAACCCATAATTAATCAGAAACGGAGAGCTCCCAGATGAAGAATTGACCGCACAGTTCCTGGCGAACTCTGCCCAAGGCAACAAGTCGGACCAATTATCATGATGGTCAGTAACGAAACAACGGAGAAATTGTTCCAAGCCCTGATTAGCTCGTTCAGCGGCTCCATTGGTCTGGGGATGGTAGGCAGAGGAGAAGGACAGCTGTATGCCCATCTGTTGGCAAAATGCCCTCCAAAATCTAGACACAAACTGGCTCCCCCTGTCAGACACCAGTACCCTAGGCACTCCATGCAACCGGAATACTTCTCTGGCGAACACCATTGCCAATTCCTTCGCTGAAGGAAGACCACGGAGGGGCACGAAATGAGCCATTTTAGAAAACCTGTCCACCACCATGAATATAAAGGAGTACCCCTTCGACATAGGCAACTCTCCCATAAAATCAATGGAAACATGAGACCAGGGGCGTTCGCCATTAGGCACCGGTTGAAGCAAGCCCACAGGGAGATGTCTCGGGGTCTTAGCGCGGGCGCAGGTGGCACAGGCATTCGTAAATTCGGCACAATCGTTTCTCATGGAAGGCCACCAAAATAACTGAGAAAGGGACCATAACAATTGGTCTCTACCAATATGTCCCGCAGCCTTAGAGGAATGGTAGGTTTCGAGCAGCCTAGTACGAAATGATTCAGCGACAAAACATTTGCCCACTGGGGTTTCATGGGGAGCGGACCCCTGAGAGGCCAGGATCTCCTCCCCTAGAGGAGAAGTGATACTCGTGCGTATAGTAGCCAGTATTCTATCAGGTTGGATGATAGGAGCTGGTGCTTCCACTCTGTCACTGTCGGCCTCAAATTGTCTTGACAGTGCATCAGCCCTGATATTTTTTGACCCTGGTAAATATGATACAATGAAATTAAATCGAGACAGGAACAGTGCCCACCTGGCCTGACGAGAGGACAATCTCTTGGCCTCCGAGAGATAGGTCAGATTCTTATGATCTGTTAGGATTAAGACAGGATTCTTAGTACCTTCAAGCAAATGACGCCATTCCTTAAGAGCAAGGATAATGGCCAATAATTCTCTGTCACCTATCTCATAGTGGCTTTGAGTGACAGTCAACTTTTTAGAGAAAAACCCACAAGGTCTGAGAGTTCCACCTTTCTCGTGTCGCTGCGAAAGTACTGCCCCGACCCCAATATCTGAGGCATCAACCTCTAACGTAAATGGAAGTAAAGGATTGGGGTGGGATAACACAGGAGCCGCAGCAAATGCCAGCTTCAAATTCTCAAAGGCTTTCTCAGCAGATACCGGCCAACAAGAAGGATTAGCACCCTTGTGCGTAAGATCGGACAGAGGTTTGACAATGGAAGAAAAGTTCTTAATAAACCTCCTATAATAATTAGCGAAACCCAGGAAACGCTGTATGGCTTTAAGACCCTTGGGTTTTGGCCATTGTAGGACAGCTGACAACTTTTCTTTGTCCATGGCAATGCCATCATTGCCAATTATGAACCCCAAGAATGGCACACTGGTTCTATGAAACTCACATTTTTCCATTTTACAAAATAATTTGTTCTCACGGAGTCATAGCAATACTGCGGATACATCTTTGATGTGCTGTGCCATGTTTTGGGAGTAAATCAGTATATCGTCGAGGTACACCACAACACATGTCTGTAACATATCTCTCAGAACATCATTTATCAGTTCCTGGAAAACTGCGGGTGCATTACACAGCCCAAAAGGCATTACTAGATACTCGTAGTGCCCAGCTCGAGTATTAAAGGCAGTTTTCCACTCATCACCTGCTCGAATGCGAACCAGATTGTAAGCGGCCCGTAGGTCCAACTTGGTAAATATCGAAGCGCCCTTAAGCCTGTCAAAAAGCTCGGTGATGAGTGGTATTGGGTATGCGTTTTTTGCCATTAGTTTATTCAAGCCCCGGTAGTCAATGCATGGTCTTAATTCGCCATTTTTCTTTTTTACAAAAAAGAACCCAGCCCCAGCTGGAGAGGTAGATTTACGTATGATCCCTCTAGCAAGGGCATCAGAAATGTAATCCTCCATAGCCTTATTTTCATCACAAGATAATGGATAAGTGCGTCCTTTCGGAGGTACTGCACCAGGCTGCAATTCAATGCAACAATCATAAGGTCTATGCTGGGGTAGCATACTAGCCTCTCCTTTGCTAAAAACATCGCCAAACTGTTGGTACACATCCGGCATAGCAGAGGAGGTGCACATGACCTTAATAGGCTGGATGACGCACTTGTCCATACAAAACTGGGACCAAGCAGCAATTTCACACTTTTTCCAATCGAATTGTGGGTTATGTAACTGTAACCACGGAAATCCCAATATCACCGCATGGTGCGGGGAATTAATCAGTTGAAACTGCTGCTCTTCTCTGTGAAGTGCCCCAATAGTCATAGACAATGGCATAGTTTCAAATATAACCTGAGGCGGTTCTAAGGGTCTACCATCAATCGCTTCAATAGTCAAGGGGTTTTCTCTTTCAATGCGTGGAACTCCGTGCAATTCAGCAAAGGTATTATCCATAAAATACCCTGCTGCACCGGAGTCAACCAAGGCCAAAACCTCCACAGAGCGTTGTGCCCAAGACAATACCACCTGTATGGTGGGTTTCATTATGCCCGACACTGGGGACGATTGTACACCACCTAGGGCCTGTCCCCCAAGATATCCTAGGTGTGTGCGTTTCCCGGACGTACCGGACAGGAATTTAGCAAGTGCCCTTTTTTACCGCAGTATAAACATAACCCTTGTTTTTTGCGATATAGTCTCTCTGCCTTGGATAGTCTAGTGAAGCCTATTTCCATAGGTTCACTTGTTTCCCGTACTGGTTCACTAGACTTCAATGCCAAGGGAGGGATGGGTGGGCAAAACATGCTACTAGGCTCATTATTTTTTGACCGTAACTTACGATCTCTGGCAATTGATCTCTCACATATTCTGGAGTCAATTATCATAACATACTCAATGTAATCATCTAGATCAATAGGTAGATCTTTAGCAGCGATTTCGTCTTTAATGTGGTCATTCAGGCCTTGAGAGAAGGCTGCCAATAATGCCTCGTTATTCCAACCTACCTCTGCTGCCAATGTGCGGAATTCGATGGCATAGTCGCCCACTGTACGCCTGCCCTGTTGTATCTCCATAAGGCGTTTGGCAGCAGAGGTGGTTCTACCAGGAGGCTCAAACACTCTTCGAAAGGAACGCACAAATTCACTAAAGTTCTTAGTACAAGGTTTAGCATTCTCCCACAAGGGGTTAGCCCAAGCCAATGCTCTGCCAGTGAGCAGTGATATCGTGAACCCCACTTTACTACGATCATTGGGAAATGCGTGTGCCGTCAATTCCATAAAGATTTCGAGTTGATTGATGAACCCTCTGCAGAGACTAGGGTCACCATCATATCTTAGCGGCAAGGGTGCAGAAGCCGTTAACCCTTTAACAGTACCCCCTAGGGGTCTGGTATCACTTTCCGGTGTCTGACTTGGCGAGACCACCGGGCTAGAGCTAGATTGGTCAGCAGGTACCGTGCGTTCAAGGATCGTTTGAATTGCAACTGCCAACTGATCCAAACGTTGCTCGAGCACATCCATCCTCCAATGGATATTCTGTGCGTTACCTTCACCCTTGCTGTCTGAGGTCATGGCCCTTTCGTACTGTCACGGTTTATTATGACTCTCAGACACAAGTTTTAGGTAAAAAAAATCAATTTTATTGAAATAATAAATGATAACTTAGGATGGCAATTACATACATATATATATATACAGAATATAGCACAGACAGAAGGCAGACTCTACCGGTCCTGTCAATATACCGGACAGGACAGTCTTTAGGCTCTACCGGCCTTGCCAATACCGGGTAAGGCAACCTGCAGATGGAATAGCATAACGGTTTTACCGGCCTTACCAAATTACCGGGCAAGGCAGCCTCAATAGATACACAATGTAGGCTCTACCGGCCCTGCCAATACCGGGTAAGGCAACCTCAGATGGAATGTGGCAAAAGGTTCTACTGGCCTTACCAATACCGGGCAGGGCAGCCCAGAGATAATAGCAGCAGTCAGATGGAACTGGCAAATTAGCAGAATCGTTAAGCAGCAAGGCTTTGGAGCAAACCAGCGTCCGCACGCTGGAAACAACACTGAATAGTATAGCCGTTAGGCTTAGCGAGCAAACCAGTGACCGCACACTGGAGTAACAAGCGAGTAGTATAGCCGCAAGGCTTAGGAGCAAACCAGCGTCCGCACGCTGGGACCAACACAGATTTGTATAGCTGATAGGCTTTGGAGCAAACCAGTGACCGCACACTGGTGTAACAAGCGAGTTTGTATAGCCGCAAGGCTTAGGAGCAAACCAGCGTCCGCACGCTGGGACCAACACAGATTTGTATAGCTGAAAGGCTTTGGAGCAAACCAGTGACCGCACACTGGTGTAACAAGTGAGTTTGTATAGCCGCAAGGCTTAGGAGCAAACCAGCGTCCGCACGCTGGGACCAACACAGAATTGTATAGCTGATAGGCTTTGGAGCAAACCAGTGACCGCACACTGGTGTAACAAGCGAGTTTGTATAGCCGCAAGGCTTGGGAGCAAACCAGCGTCCGCACGCTGGGACCAACACCGATTTGTATAGCTGATAGGCTTTGGAGCAAACCAGTGACCGCACACTGGTGTAACAAGCGAGTTTGTATAGCCGCAAGGCTTGGGAGCAAACCAGCGTCCGCACGCTGGGACCAACACGGAATTGTAGCAATGTCACCAACGCGACCAGGAAGAAGGTCGCCAGGATACTGAAGACAGGTGATGAGATGACAGGAACCAGCAACGATCAGTCAGGTCAGAAAACAGCAGAGAAGTTCAGCAGGAACTGCAACACCAGAGACTAGGCCGGAACCAGGACTGGAAGTACTTCAGCATGCAGGAAACACTGGAACAGTAGAGATCAGGAACTCAGGAACACATGAGATCAGGAACTCAGGAACACTGGAACATAGGCCCAGCTATCACTAGCATAGTGATAGCAAGAAGATCAGAAACAACACGAAAGGGCACTCAAAGGGTGCCCAATCCAGGTTTAAATAGTCAATAAGAGGCGGGCTATCTGCAGACAGCCAATAGAAGCCCCCTACTGGTGACAGACAAGTAACTGCAGCAAATCACGGGCACCGTGATATCCTCGCATGACAGCGGATACATACAGCCCCTAGGGGGCACAACCCCAGGGGCCAAATCAATGGCACAATCGTATGACCTATGCTGGGGCAATGTGCTAGCCTCTCCCTTACTAAAAACATCACTGAATTGGTGGTATTTGGCTGGCATGGAGGGAGAGGCACACAAAACCTTGACAGGATGAGTCACACAATGCTTCATACAATACTCGAACCAAGACGTGATCTCACAACTCTGCCAGTCAAACTGGGGATTGTGCAAATGTAACCATGGAAACCCCAGAATGACCGAATGGTGAGGAGAATGGATAAGCTGAAATCGTTGTTCCTCCGTGTGGAAGACCCCAATAGTCATAGAAATCGGAATAGTCTCCATAGTTATCTGAGCTGGTTCTAGTGGTCTGCCATCAATGGCCTCAATGGTTAAGGGAGATTCCCTTCTGACCAAGGGAATCTTATGTAACGCAGCAAATGACACCACCTGGATAGTGGGTTTCTGCATGATCGGGACTAGGGACTGCTGAACACCACCTAGGGCCTGTCCCCCAAGGTACCCTAGGTGCGTTCGTTTCCCGGACGTACAGGACAGGTGCGTAATTGGTGCCCAGCTTTGCCACAGTATAGACATAACCCCTGCCTCCTGCGGTGTGCCCGTTCCTCCTTAGTTAGTTTAGTGAACCCAAGTTGCATAGGTTCACAGGATTCCTGTATACCATCAGGAGGCATGGGAGGCAAGGGTGGGTTCAAAAACCCACTACTTCTAGGCCATAACCTACGGTCTTTAGCCACAAATCTCTCACGAATACGAGAATCAATTAGGATGGCATAATCAATATATTCGTCCAGATCACTAGGTAGATCTCTAGCTGCCGCCTCATCCTTAATATGGTCAGCAAGTCCTTGAGCAAAGGGTGCCACCAGTACCTACCTCTGCTGCCAATGTACGGAATTATATGGCATAATAGTCCACAGAACGATTGCCCTGTTGTATCTCCATCAATCGTTTGGCAGCAGACGCGACTCTACCAGGAACTTCGAATACTCTCCGGAAGGTTCGTACAAACTCCATGAAGTCCCTGGTACACGGTTTGGCATTCTCCCACAAGGGATTGGCTCATGCCAAGGCTCTGCAAGTCAATAGTGATATTATGAACCCGACCTTACTGCGGTCATTAGGAAAGGCATGAGGGGTTAGTTACAGAAATATCTCCAACTGATTAATAAACACCCTGCACAGGGTGGGTTCACCATCGTATCTGAGTGGTAATGGGGCAGAGGCCGTTAACCCTTTAACTGAGGCCACAGCTGCCAAGGACTGATTCTCTGGTGTCGAAACTGGGGGGACCACCGGATTCTGAACTGGTTTATCGAGATGCACCGTGCACTCAAGAATAGTTTGTATGGCCAGTGCCAATTGGTCCAAACACTGCTCATGTACATCCATCCTCCAATGGATGTTCTGTGTATTTCCTTCACCTTTACTGTCTGAGGTCATGGCCCTTTCGTACTGTAACGGTTTGTTTGACACACAGACACAGAGGTTTAGGATAAAACACAGTTTTATTGAAATTACAATAATAAAGTAACCCTCACAGGTCCATTAGTATTTACACAGAATTATACAGACACACGACAGGTTACATATGCATATGCCTACGCAGGTCCAGCATAAACATAACGTTCACGACAGTCTACACTGATACAGGTCAGGCAGAATAATATGGATTCCCAGGAGCAAGGTACTGCGTGGGTTAATGGTCTTCTTTGAATGTAAACAGTCCCATGTGCAGAGAGGTCTGTGAAGGGGCTCTCTGCATATAGATAGCTGAAGGATACGTAACGCCCAACACAGCTTAGCAGAACAAACGTGAACTGCCAAGTTAGCAACAGGAATAGAGTCACAAAAGGCACTGCCGGAGCAGTAACGGAGGCAGGCCCTTGCACTCTGCAGATGCAGTAACGGAGGCAACCTGTGGCACACCACCGTAGTGGTAACAGAGGCAGACACTTGCGCTTTACAGAGGCAGTAATGGAAGCTAGGCCCAAGACACACTGCCGGAGCAGTAACGGAGGCAGACACTGGCACTCTACAGAGGCAGTAACGGAGACAAACCGGGGGCACACTGTAGTAGTAGTAACGGAGGCAACACTTGCACTCTGCAGAAACAGACACTGAGGCTAGGCCCAAGGCACACTGCCGGGGCAGTAACGGAGGCAGACACTTGCACTCTGCAGAGGCAGTAACGGAGGCAATCGGTGGCTTACTGCCATAGCAGTAACGGAGGCAACAATTGCACTCTGCAGAAGCAGACACGGAGGCTAGGCCTAAGGCACACTGCCAGAGCAGTAACGGAGGCAGACACTTGCACTCTGCAGAGGCAGTAACGGAGACAATCGGTGGCTTACTGCCAAAGCAGTAACGGAGGCAACACTTGCACTCTGCAGAAGCAGTAACGGAGATTATCCACTGGTACACTGTAGGAGGAAAAGGTGACACGATTGCCTGACAATCAGAATGTCGCCAAGGCGACACAGCACAGGAACTCCAATCAAGCCGGTTCGGATCATGGAGCAGGAACGTCAGCCAAGCTGGGTCGGATCACGGAGCAGGAATGTCAGCCAAACCGGGTCGGTACACAGAAGCAGGAACGTCAGCCAAGCCGGGTCGATACACAGGAGCAGGCGCAGAAGAATAGTCAGGCAATCCGAGTCAGTACACAGGAGCAGGAGACAAGATGCAGAGTAGTCAGGCAGGCCAAGTTGGTACACTGGGAATCACTGAGCAGAAAATAGCACTAGCACAGGAACACCACGAAAGAGCACCGGAGGGGTGCCCAAGCCCAGTATATAAAGGTCATACTGGGCGGGACAAACACATGGTAGCCAATGAAAGCAAAGCACATGTTTAGACTGACAGAAAACAACAAGGGAGCACGTGATACACAGTCTCTCAGCCTGAGTCAGGGTTCTACCTTGGGTGTCATGTGCCAGGTAGGTAGAGAAACACAAAGCTCCGACACTGGATCGGAACCCTTGAGCAGAGAGCAGAATTCGAACCACAAGCCTGAGGTCAGTACACTGAATTTCGGATCACAGGAGAGGTGTGGGTAGTTGATCAACAAGCCAGTAGTCATACACAGAAGGTTGGATCACAGGAGAGGTGCAAGTGGTCAATCAAAAAGCCGGTACACAGGAGGTCAGATCACAGGAGAGGTGCGGGGGTTCATCAACAAGCCAGAAGTTGGTACACAGAAGGTCAGATCACAGGAGAGGTGCGGATGGTCAGTCAGTAAGCCAGAAGTTGGTACATAGAAGGTCAGATCACAGGAGAGGTGCGGATGTTCGGTCAACAAGCCAGAAGTTGGCATGCCAAAGGTCGGATCACAGGCAAGGTGTGGAGTTGATCAACAAGCCAGAAGTCGGTACACAGGAAGTCGTATCACAGAAGTAGTGCAGGAAGTCGAGTACAGAGCCAGAGTCAGCAAGCCAGAGATTGGGAGAGTAGATTAAGAAGCTGGGCCACAACAGGAATCAGAAGAATCTCAGATAAACAGGTACTAGACACTGAGTATTTGCCAAAGGCAAGGATAGCTGGTAGACCCAGGGATTAAATAGACTGCATCATGGTTTTAGATGCTTAGCAATCAGTGCCTAGCACCACCTATGAGAAGGAGGACCTAGACAGACTGTGACAGTATAATTACCATTTACAAAATATATTTGAGGTCAATACAAAGAACTCTCCAAGGAACTATATACTAAAAAAATGCTGATTGAAGAACAAGAGGTTATCCATTAAAACTAGATGAAATTAGCTTTTGACTAAAAGAAAGGCAGGGTTTTTTTACAGTAAGAGCAGTAAAGTTATGGAATCCTTTGCCTTGGGATGCTGCACTTGCAGATACTGTAATTGCCTTCAAAAAAGTACTGGATATCTATCTAGTACCAATCAATATTGAGAATTATGACAGTTGGCTTCAAAGCAGATTGGATGTTTATCCAGGGAAATATCTGACTACCACTTGGAGTCAGGAAGTAATTTTTTACTCACTTGGGGCTTAATTGGCTTACTTTTTTTTTTTTCCTTCGCTTCCTTTGTTAGTTTTGGCATGGGCTGAACTTGATGGACACATCTTTTTTTCAACCTCATCAACTATGTCACTATGATTGGTATTTCCAGTGCAGAGGGGACTTGCCTATTATTTTGGAACTAGACAGCTCCTTTTTGGCAGGATACTCTAAAATGTATTTTGAAATTTCTACTCTGTATCGGCACTAGAGAGGTAAAATGTGATGTTCTTGAGTGATGACTAGCCATGGAACAGGTAACATTGCTTTTGTTAGTCCTTAGAGCCTCTCATGTCCTTTGGTTTGTTGTTTTGAAAACTGTTAGGATGTCTCACTAAGAGTGAAGGGTGATCCAGACGTGGATCCCTTGTTCTCAATACCTAGGGAAACCAGCTGCACATCACTGAGGAGGCCCAAAAAGTCTGAAACGTACATCTGGGGTTGGCTGGTATTTCCCTGCAGAGGGGACTTGCCCATCATTTTGAAACTAGACCTCTATCACTGTGCCCATGATTGCTGCATTAGCATGTCAGTTACCTGCAGGGGCTCTCCATTGGCTGCTTCCCTTATACCCGCCTTAGACTGCCTATTTAATCTGAGCTTGGGCACCCTTTGGTTGCCCTTTCCTTTTGTCTCTATGCTGTTGTTCCTGCATGGTGTTCCAGTGCTTCCTGGGCCTTGTCGCTGTTCCTGATTGTCAGCGGTATCCAAGTTCCTGCCTGCCAGTCGTCCGGTTTCTGCTTCTGTTCCTGATCCGGTTTGAGTTGCTGTTCCTGTAGTTGTTCTTGCTGCCGTTCCAGATCCGGTCTACCGTCTGCAGTACTGATCCTCTTCTTCAGCGGGGTTCCTGTACCATCAACTACCGGGTGCCTGCCGTTCCCGGTGGTCAGGGCGACATTGACTTCCTCATAGGTTACTCCAGTATGCAGGTACTGGTTCGCTCCACTGAGACTAGTTGCTATTGCACTATATGAGCCTCAGCTTATCCGGTACGTGGGTACTGGTTGGCTCCACAGTAACCGGCTGGCGTTGCACCGGAAGACTCATAGGTTACTCCAGTAGGCGGGTACTGGTTCGCTCCACTGAGAATTGCTGTTATTGTACTATTTGAGCCTTGGTTTATATGGTACGCGGGTACTGGTTGTCTCCACGGTAACCGGCTGCCGTTGCACCGGAAGACTCATGGTTACTCCAGTACGCGGTACTGGTTCGCTCCACTGAAACTGGCTGGTAAGCCACTGATATCGTCTTGGTCTCCACAGTACGCGGGTACTGGTTCGCTCCATTGTACTGGCTGCTAGCCACCGATATAGTCTTGGTCTCCCCAATACGCGGGTACTGGTTCGCTCCACTGAGACTAGCTGTTGCACCCGAAGAGTCTTGGGTTTCTCCAGTATGCGGGTACTGGTTCGTTCCACTGAAACCGGCTGCTGTCGCACCAGTAGAATCTGGTTTCTCCATTACGCTGTACTGGTTCGCTCCACGACAACCGGTTGCTGTTGCACCGGTGGTGTTCAATTACTCCAGTACTTGGGGGCTGGTTCGCCCCATTGAAGGAGGCTGTCCTGTCCTAATAGCCTGACATGTTGAAGGTTTCTCCCAGTACACGGGTACTGGTTTGCTCCTCGCATTGCTGGTGATTATTGCGCTTCCTGATTACACGAGTGTGTCTGTGGTACACTGCTCGTTATTGCTCTGTCCTTAGTGAGTGGCAGTCTATTGCTACCTGATATCCTGTGGCCTAGTTTGTCATCTCTGGTGACTTGTCTCAACCACCTAGCCAGTCACCTCGGCCACCTTACTGCCCTCACTATCTACGGTGGGCTGCCTTGCCCGGTATTGGTAAGGCCGGTAGAATCTGGTCGTGACTATTCATTTAAGGGTTGCCTTTTCCGGTATTGGCAAGGCCGGTAGAGCCTCTTACCAACAGTTCCAGTGACGTGGCTGCCGTGCCCGGTATATTGACACGACCGGTAGAGCCTCCTTCTTACATTCCAGTGCCTTGGCTGCTGTGCCTGGTATATTGGCACGGCCGGTAGAGCCTTCAGTATTCCTTGTATGAGTCTCCAGGCTGCCCTGCCCGGTATATTGGTAAGGCCGGTAGAACCTGTTACCATCTCGTGCCATCTAAGGTTGCCTTACCCAGTATTGGCAGGGCCGGCAGAGTCTGTATCCATCCAATGTATCATTATTATGTGCCTATGTAACTGCTAATAAAATATACCTTGTATTTGCTTCAACCCAATAGGGTTCTCTTTAACTTTTCAATAAAGTTATGTTTTTACTAGTGATGAGCGAGCATGCTCGGCCGAAGCTCGGTTCGGCTCGAGCATCGCTCTGCTCGGCACATGGCGGTACTCGTACGAGTACCGCATGTGCTCGCCCGCCATGTTCGGGTCTCCTCCCCGCACGTTTCGCAGCTGCTGCGCAGCCAATAAACGTGCGGGGAGGCTCTGACATCAGTGTAATGCCAGCAGCCATGTTGGCTGCTGGCATTACACTGATTGGCTGGCCAGAACCCGTGATCGGGTGCTGTATAGCACCCGACGCGCGAGTTCGGCTCATTCTTAGCCAGGGAGAGATGCGCTTAGGCAGGGAAAGTCAGTGTAGGGAGAATAAAATTGTTGAAACTCTTTCAAGACCCAAAAGTCCTTTTTAGGACTGTTGTGTGTGGGGGCAGCATTTATATTTTGTTTGGGGGGGCACAATTTCCTTTTTTTTGTGGGGGGGATATTTGTAAGGTGACATATAATACTAGATGCACAGGAAGTCAGTGTAGGGAGAATAAAATTGTTGAAACTCTTTCAAGACCCAAAAGTCCTTTTTAGGACTGTTGTGTGTGGGGGCAGCATTTAATTTTTTTGGGGGGTGGCAGAATTTCATTTTTTTGTGGGGGGGGACATGTTCTAAGGTGACATTGTACTAGGTGCACAGGGACAAATATTTCACAGTGCAGTGACAAGCTGACATATTCTGTTAGGTGCACAGGGCCAATGATTTTACAACGCAGTGACAAAAAGGGTCATTTTAAACGTGTGCCTAGCCATAGATTATTGTCACATTCTGTTTAGTGTGCAAATTCACAAATTAACGTCACATATTCCGTTCACTGTGCCTAGCCGCAGATTAGCGTCACATTCTGTTTCGTGTGCCTAGCCGCAGATTATCGTCACATTCTGTTTCGTGTGCCTAGCCGCAGATTAGCGTCACATATTGTTTAGTGTGCCTAGCCGCAGATTAACGTCACATATTGTTTAGTGTGCCTAGCCGCAGATTAGCGTCACATATTGTTTAGTGTGCCTAGCCGCAGATTAGCGTCACATTCTGTTTCGTGTGCCTAGCCGCAGATTACCGGCATATATTCCGTTTAATATGAAGAAGGCGGGTAAAAAGGGACGGGGAAGTGGACGTGATCCTGATAGTTCAGGGCGCGGGTCAGGACGCGTAGAAACTGTGCCTGGTGCCAGAGCACAAGAAAGAAAGACATCCACCATACCTAGCTTCATGTCTCAGTTTACAGGGCGTCGCAGGACATCACTCTCGAGGTCAGACCACTGCGAACAGGTGGTCGGTTGGATTTCAGCTGATACTGCTTCCAGTCGGTTAAGCACCACCCTGTCTTCCACCAAGTCCACTCTCACTAGCCAAGAGTCTGGTCAACATAATCCTCACCCTGATCATCCTTCCTCCCACCATAGAGGGTCTGGCCAAAGAAGTGATCCCACACTGGGATATAGTGAGGAGCTCTTCTCATCACCAATCCTTGATTTGAACCTCTCTCCAAGCACGCTTGCAGAGGAACATGAGATCTTGTGCCCTGATTCACAACCTCTAGAGGGTACCCAATCACAAGAAGATGACAGAGGGGAACGGCATTTAAGGTCAAAGGAAGTGGATGATGATGATGAGACACAGTTGCCATCAAATCAACCACAATTACTGTCTCAAGACCTTGATGAGGAGGATGATACACAGTTGTCAATGACTGAGGATGTGGTGGGATCAAGAAATGAGGAGGATGATCAGAGTGAGGAAGTGGAGGAGGACTTGGTGGACGATGAGGTCACTGACCCCACCTTGGAAGGTGGAAAGCCGAGCGATGACAGCAGTCCTGAGGGTGAGCCATCTGCAGCACCGCAACAGGCTGGAAGAGGCAGTGGTGTGGCTAAAGAAAGAAGGCGGACCGCAGCAAACCGGCCCGCAAATGTTCCACGGAGCACCCCCTTGCGTAAATCTCCCTTGCCAAGGGCTAGGTGTTCCGCGGTATGGCGTTTTTTTAAGGAAAGTGCGGACGACAAAAGAATTGTAGTTTGCAACCTGTGCCACACCAGAATGAGCCGAGGCATGAACACTAGCAACCTCACCACCACCAGCATGATCCGACACATGGCATCCAAGCACCGTAATAAGTGGGAGGAACGCCCGGATCGCCAATCTGTGTCTGCAGGCCACACCACTGCCTCCTCTTCCCCTGTTTTCGGTGCCGGCCAATCGCCTGTCGAAGGCACAGGCCCGCATACCTCCCGCCCTGCACCTGTACCATCTGAAGCACCATCAGCGACCACATCCACTTCCCTGTCCCAGCGCAGCGTCCAAATGTCGTTACCCCAGGCATTTGAGCGCAAGCGAAAATACCCAGCCACCCACCCACAGGCCATAGCACTAACCTCACACCTTTCCAAATTACTGGCCATCGAAATGCTGCCATTTAGGCTTGTGGACACTGAGTCCTTCCGCAGCCTGATGGTAGCAGCTGTCCCTCGGTACGCAGTCCCCAGCCGCCACTACTTTTCCCGGTGTGCCGTCCCCGCCTTACACCACCATGTGTCCCTTAACATCACCCGTGCCCTGAACAACGCAGTTACTGGGAAGGTCCACTTAACGACTGACACATGGACAAGTGCTTGTGGCCAGGGACGCTACATTTCCCTGACGGCACACTGGGTGAATGTCGTGGAGGCTGGGAGCGACTCGGACCCTGGGATGGCACAGGTGCTACCCACGCCGAGGATTGCGGGCCCTACCTCCATCAGGGTTTCCGCCAGCACCTACGTTATTGGCTCCTCCTCCTCCTCCTCCGTTTCCACCTCCGAATTCTCTGCGCGCAGCGCCACTCACCCATCAGCCGGTAGCTGGAAGCTGTGTAGCACTGCAGTGGGGAAGCGTCAACAGGCCGTGCTGAAGCTGATCTGCCTTGGGGACAAACAGCACACGGCCTCAGAGCTGTTGCAGGGGATTAGTCACCAGACCGAGCAGTGGCTCTCGCCACTCAACCTGCAACCAGGCATGGTTGTGTGTGATAATGGGCGTAACTTGGTGGCGGCTTTGGAGCTCGGCAAGCTCACACACGTACCATGCCTAGCGCATGTATTTAATTTAGTGGTTCAGCGATTTCTAAAAACCTACCCCAATTTGCATGATCTCTTGACGAAGGTGCGCCGCGTGTGTGCACATTTCCGTAAGTCATCTACAGCTTCAGCCGGCCTGTTGACGCTGCAGCAGCGCTTACAATTGCCAGCTCACCGGCTGCTGTGTGACGTGAGCACGCGCTGGAACTCCACCTTCCACATGTTGGCCCGGCTTTGTGAGCAGCAGAGGGCAGTAGTGGAGTACCAGCTGTTACACGGTCGTCGCCTCTCCGTTCAACTTCCTCTAATCAGAAGTGAGGAGTGGGAATGGATGTCAGACCTCTGTGAGGTTTTACGCAATTTTGAGGAATCGACACAGATGGTGAGCGGCGATAACGCTATTATCAGTGTAACCATCCCACTTCTGTGTCTACTGAAACGCTCGCTGCTCACAATTAAAACCGGCGCTTTGCATGTGGAAGAGGTGGAAATGGGGGAGGAAGAGCTTACACAAGGTGATAGCCAGAGCACCCTCACTTCGTCTTCTCAGCGACAATTCGAGGAGGCGGAGGAGGAGGAGGAAGACACGGTTGCCTCCGCTACAGAGGGTAGCCATGGAACTTTATTTCCATCTCTTCAGTGTGGGTGGGCAGAAGAGGAGGAAGAGGATGAGGAGATTGAGAGTCATCCTCCTGGTGAGGACAGCGAAATCTTGCCTGTTGGTACTCTGGCACACATGGCTGACTTTATGTTAGGCTGCCTTTCCCGTGACCCACGCGTTATACGCATTTTAGACAACACGGATTACTGGGTGTTCACCCTTCTGGACCCCCGCTACAAAGAGAATTTCTCATCTCTCATTCCTCCGGTGGAGAGGAAAAGCAAAATGGTGCAATACCAGAAGGTTCTTGTCGAAAAATTGCTCCAAAATTTTCCATCTGACAACGCTGGCGGCAGAGTACGTGTTACCTTGGCCAACCGAGAAGGGGAGAAAAGGGGAGCACACAGCAGTTCCAACAAAGGCAGGGCAACACTCTCCAAGGCGTGGGACACCTTCATGACACCCCGCCAGCACCCTCACCCTGATGCGCGGCCTAGTGTCACAAGGAGGGAAAAGTTTTGGAAGATGGTGAAGGAGTACGTAGCAGACCGTGTCAGCGTCCTCACTGATCCCTCTGTGCCTTACAACTACTGGGTGTCCAAGCTGGACATGTGGTATGAACTGGCACTCTACGCCTTGGAGGTGCTGGCCTGCCCTGCTGCCAGCGTTCTGTCTGAGCGGGTATTTAGTGCTGCTGGTGGCATCATAACAGATAAGTGTATCCGCCTTTCCACCGAAAATGCTGATAGGTTGACATTTATAAAAATGAACAAGGCCTGGATTTCCCCTGACTTCTCCACTCCACTGGAGGAAAGCCCCGGGTGAACATAAAGTCACTTTAGATATGTTATTTACAATGATGGGAATACTCTGTATTCCCATTCACCCCTTCCACCCAAAAAACGGGTATATGGTTGACTCTTAATCTTCTCATCCTCCTCCTCCTCTTCCATATGCCCTGTGATATAATTTTTATATAGGGCCAGCTCACCAGCGGGCCCTGTGATATAATTTTTATATAGGGCCAGCTCACCAGCGGGCCCTGTTTGACAATTTTTGTATAGGTCAGCTCACCAGCGGGCCTTCTCATATAATGTTTTATTGGGTCAGCTCTCTAGCGGGCCCTCTCATATAATGTTTTATAGCGTCAGCTCACTAGCGGGCCTTCGCATATAATGTTTAGGATGGTCAGCTCCGCAGCAGACCCTCACCCATAATGTTTTAGATGGTCGGCTCAGCAGCAGACCCTCATTCCTAATGTTTTAGATGGTCAGCTTAGCGGCATGCCCTCGCCCCTAATGTTTTAGAGGGTCACCAGCAGGCCATTAATCCTAATTTTTCAAGGGTGTGTATGATGCCCTCCTTTATGTGTAATAAAGGGTGTATTGGAGTGACATTTCAGTCTAATTTTTGGCAGCCCTTTCACTTAGTGCATAGGCTTTATGAGTGTTGGACCACTACCTGAACTATTGTACCACAATGTGAATGAGGCCCTCCATTTTGTGATATACAGGTTGTATCGGAGTGCCTCAGGTCCTCCCATTGAATTAAATAGGGCTGGGGTGTTCGACAGAGCAGAAGGTAGTTCTTGGCTTCATCCACTAAGTCACTTCGTCACTTTTACTCAGTGGATCAGACCCCACTGTTCCGACTATAAATTTTGGACTTAACAAGGGCAAACGGACATGTTGTAAAACCTGTGGTAGCTGCGGCCTCCGTTCCTGAATGCTGTACCTTACCCGGGCCATAACCACGTTGAACACCTGCTTTACGCTGCGCACGTTTCCCTCTTAATCATGGCCCCAGTTCCGAAAAATCGATGAAATTTTTTGCAGAATTTGCAGATGATATACAAGTAAATATACAGCAAATACTGTTTGGTAACAATTTTTCGCCTAAAATCGTTTTTATCTTCCTTTTTGTGTGTTTTACGGTCAGTCTGTAAAAATGGCGTACTACGGGCGAAACATCGTTCCCAGCAGCGACGTTGGAGTCCAAGATGCATCCAGACATCCTCCCTATGCTGTCCCTGAACCATTTCTGTGGTGTTTGCATCATTTTCTGACCTTTTCCTATGAACCAGGCACCCTCCCCTCATCAGAGCAGGGGGTGCCTGGTGTATTGCTCGAGTCCTCCCATTGACTTCAATGGGGCTCGGGTGCTCGGCCGAGCACTCGAGCCTCCGGGGGAGCTAGGCCAGAGCACCCGAACACCCGAACATCGGGGTGCTCGATCATCACTAGTTTTTACCTATCCTCTGTGTCTGAGAGTCATAACAAACCGTGACAACCTCCCTTTTGGGAGTGATCAGTCTAATATGTGTGTGGAAATTTCTGTTCTGTAATGGCACTAGAGAGCTAAAATGAGATTCTCTTGAGCATTGACTAGCCATGGAACAGGCAACATTGCTTTTGTTCATCCTCAGAGCCTCTCACATCCTTTGGCTAGCTGTTACATATCATAAGCAATTACTCTGCCTTAAGAGGAAGAAAATACAGAACACTAAATATAATTACACTTCCCATTATATATAGATATGGCTGACAAGATCCTCTGGACATTGGACTGTATTAAACTCCCTAATGTGCACACTATTGATGTTAGCTCTTTGGAGTCTGAGACTGAACAGGGGAGTAACATTGAAGCATTGGGTGCTACTGCAGTAGAAGGAGTGAGAAAGATGCATACTGGGAATTAGGAATATTTTTTAAGTGTCACTATATGACAATACCAGGTCCACCAGACTCCACCACAACAATAAGCACAAACACAAGGAGGCACATCAGGGGAGGGCAGCATGGAAAATGCCACTGAAACAAAAGGACAGCCTCTTTTCAGTAAAATAATCTTCATTCTCTCTAGTATCATTGAGTGAGGATGAAATCTCCTTATTACAGAAATTGATTTCATGGTTTTCAGTGGGAAATTATTCGGTAATCTACGGTTAAAAGAATTCTTTATGGACACGAATATTCCCCACATTTACTTTGGTACGATAATTTGATCCATCTAATGTGGGTGAACTGGTTAACACCTCACTAAACAGCTAAAATCCTTCTTGAGCAACTATAACACTATCCACTGACATTATCTTTATGAATTATGAAGATTATAGATCTGAGATTAGGATAAGGATATGCATGTGTTAGTCCAAGGGCTCGATTCAGTCACCACCGTATAAAAAAATAGGCGACAGTAGTTATGCAAGCATAGTTTGTTATTATATTACCTGTGTTGTGACCTGCTAACAAGCGGTAAAAAATGACAACGGCCGGTAATATTTCGCCCATTCTCATCGATAGAACTTCTCAAGCCATGTGCCATGTGCCAATCAATTGTGTGCGGTGAGTGCTAATGCACGGTAAACAGATACATTAAGTCATGGTAATTCTGCATTACGAAGGTTAAAAACCACAGTAGAACAACACAAAACAGGGAACAATCAGTTCACACAACACTTAGGATATAGCTCAATGACAACAAATGCAAAAATAACCCCTGAAGTGCCAAGGAAGAATCCTTCAAATGTACATGCCGTACACATAAATCCTAAACAACCAACATTAACCCATCACTCACCTGAGGAACAAGGGGTTTACAAATCAAAAACAACCAATCCGTGGCACGCTCCCTGGCAAAAAAGGATTAACACATACCGAGATGTATGTCCACACAAGACAATATGCACACCTTTTAATCTCTAAGCAAGCTAAGCATGGCTGTGCAAGATCAGTAGCCAACGGAGAACCAAGGTGCACCTCCATCACACCAGACAAAGGTCAGACGTGTACCTGACAGGTAAACAGTAATCACACCAAACACACTCAAACAACAACAGTCACACCGGCATACACTCACCTGGACAACAACCTAATTCCCACTGGTCTCTTTGTGCCTAATGATCTCGCATGGCCATCACCCCACCACTGTCTTAAAGGGATATCCCACCATCCTGGAACGTGGCGTTTTTACAGTGAATCCAAATCTGTTAGCAATTACAAGCATTGTTTCCATTGCAATACCTACAAAGACATCAGAGAAGGGGGAATGTGAGGGCTAGGGGGCCCCAGGATCCCCCAATCACACCTGCATTTCTTCCGGCTGTTGCAACTTCAGATTATCCATCTGGCAAAACACCCAGATGGCCATCTCTAGATGGAGTAGCAGGCCAGCAGCAGCACCTGAGCTGCCTCAACCGGACCTCCCACAGCCACAGCTGCCACAATGACCTGTAGAGCAGCACATGGAGGACAGGTGTAGCCAAGACCCAGGATATACTGGACAAGGGTCACGCTGTTCGTAATGGTGGAGCCTGAAGTGAGACACCAATTGACATCACACAGCATCATCAACCTATTTGAGGTGATCAGACATGACATCGACCCCATAGCTAGCACCAACCGTGCCCTATCCGGCATGGGGAAGCTACTGTGTGCCATCCATTTTATGGCAACTGGATCCTTCCAGTCCAGTGAGGGATTTGTTTCTGGGATGTCCCAGGATACCTGTTCCTTGGTGTTGGGCCAGGTGTTAATAGCCTTCAAGAGGAAGGCCATGTGGTACATCTACTTCCCTTTCACCCAGATGGATTGGGCACATGTGAAGTCAGAGTTTTACACAAGGGGAGGCATACCCAGAGTCTTGGGTGTCATCAACTGCACATGTGCGTATAAGAGCTCCTCCAAATAAGGGACATCTCTTCATAAATCAAAAGCATTTCCACTCCATCAATGCCCAGATGGTGTGTAATAATAACATGAGGATCACCCATGTCTGAGCTTCCTATCCTGGTATGACTCCTACATCCTCAGGCACTCCTCCATCTACCGGGACTTTGAGAATGGGACCTATACAGGATGATGGTTGTTGGGTGAGTGACCAATGTACACATCACATACACAGGGACACAAACACATTATTAATAATACCCCAGCTTAGCATGGTCATTACACACAATAAGTATGTCCTATTACACATCATCCATATAACCATGTGGTCCATGTGTCACAATGCCACTTCTTTTCCACAGGTGATGCAGAATATGGGTGCAAACTGTGGCTCCTCACACCTGTCCCAAATCACCTAACACATGCATAGGCCTGCTACAAAGGCTCATGTTAGGACCAGGAATGCTATAAAATGTACATTTGGCCTCCTCAAAACCAAATTGCTGTGCCTGAATAACTCTGGAGGGGTGCTCTTCAATATGCACCACAGAAGGTCTGTGATATCATACTGGTGTGTGCAACAATCCACAATATCCCAGTGGACAAACATGTAGTGGAGGATTTGGATCCTGAACCCATTGTGAAGGTGCCTGTTCCCCAGCCTGAGGAGATCCTGAGAGAGGTGGAGACACAAGACAGGCTCATCAGGAACTTCTTTAATTGTGAGAACAATACATGAATCAAACATGATGAATATATGAATATGATTATGCATGTGGAATGTGTGGAAACACACTCGCAAAGGTAAGGAGGTAGAGGTACACAATATTCTGGTAGGCTGCAGGAGACAAGACTTAGTACACTGGGAGGACCAAGGTGGAATATCACAAGTCTGCCAATCAATTCTTGGGTTGTATCATGGTGCCCGTGATCCCTTTTCTGTCAGTATCTCTTGTGTTGCTATCCTATTGGCTGAGGAGGTTTGGCCCGCCCCCGGTGACCTTTTTATACCTAGCCATTGACACCTGTCACTTGCCCTTTCGTGGTGTTCCTGAGCAAGTGTTGCTGTTGCTGTTCTCTTTGGATCCTGATTCCTGTGTACCGACTTGGCCTGTCCTGACTATGCTCCTGTGTTCCTGTTTGGTGTACCGATCCGGCCCGGCTGACGTTCCTGCTTGTGATTGATCCGGCTTATCTGCAAATCTCCTCCGTGTACCAACCCGGCCCGGCTGACGTTCCTGCTTGTGATTGACCGGCTTGTCTGCGAATCTCCTCTGTGTACCGATCCGGCCTGGCTGACGTTCCTGCTTGTGATTGACCCGGCTAGTCTGCAGAACCATCTCCGTGTACTGATCCGGTCCGGCTGAACCAGCTTGTTCCTGAGTCCTGTGTATACTGCTTCCTGCACCACTGTCACCGTGGCGACATTCTAACTTCCCCTGAGGCTGTTTACCGGACTGTGTACCTCGCTACTGTTCTCCTCCTGTGTAGCATCCCATTCTGAGTCTCGGTTACCGACTGCTGAACTGTGCCTCCGCTTTGTGCCTACTCGATACTTGCACAGCATTACTCTTTCTGATCTAAGCTGGATTTAAACGAGCTGCTTAACCTGATCAGTGCTGGCATACTTCTTGTGAACCTTTCCACTTCATACTGAGCCTACTCCTGGTTACCACTACTACTGTCGAGCTGGCCGCTTGTGCTCCTATTTAGTCGGCAGCTATTCCTCTATCTAACAGAGTAGTAGGTATTGATCGTTGCGTCTGGTGAGGCACTATAGGCTTCAGAGCTGTCTCCGGTTTATGCCCGTGGGGGCTATTGGTTCACCTCATGTACAGCACCGAGTGGCCTCCGGTATACACCCGTGGGGGCTATTGGCCATCTCCAACTATACAGCAGTCTCGATATTACGCCCGTGGGGGCTTTTGGCTTAAGTTCTGTCAGGTTCCTACGTTATAAGCCCGTGGGGGCTATTGGCCAGTTCTCGCATCCTAGCAGTCTCCATTTGGGATGCCCGTGGGGGCTACCGACTTTAGCACTAACTCCTATTGTGGCCTGTAGCGCTACGCCCGTGGGGGCTATGCGCCAATATCATCTAAGGCAGTACTGATTGTGCAGTCATCAGCCTCCTGAGAATTACCATCTGCAGATATATCACCACCTTGGGCATGCCAAACTCCTCTATTGAGACGGACTGTGTAGTATTAACCCTTGAGTAGCCTGACTACTATTTTCTATCAGAAAAGTACTGTTCTTGTCTGTTCTCATATTTACTGTTATTACTATTGCTCGCTATTCCTGTTAACGCCTGTAGAGGGTGTTCTTTGTCATTCCTTTTATTTAATAAAACTGTGTTTTATTTTACCGGCTGGTCTGAGTGTCTTGAAAACCGTTACAGTACGAAAGGGCCATGACCTCAGACAGCAAAGGTGAAGGTAACACACAGAACATCCACTGGAGAATGGATGTTCATGAGTAGCGCCTAGATCAATTGCACTGGCTTTGCAAACTATTACAGAAAGTTCATCCAAAACTTCTCTACCATTGTGAAGCCCCTGTCTGACTTGACACATAAGGGTGCTGATCCCTCTCAATGGTCCGAGGCAGCTGAATCTGCCTTTGAGACTCTGAAATCTGCCTTTGCTTCTGCTCCAGTGCTGTCCCACCCCAATCCTGCCCTGCCATTCACCTTGGAGGTGGACGCGTCTGAAGTCGGGGTTTGGGCAGTGCTGTCCCAACGTCCTGTGGGAGATGACGCTCTGAGACCTTGTGGGTTCTTTTCGAAAAAACTCTCTACTGCCCAAGGCCACTATGAGATTGGTGACAGAGAGCTTCTGGCTATTATTCTGGCTCTCAAAGAGTGGCATCACCTATTGGAAGGTACCAAAACCCCGGTGTTAATCCTAACTGACCACAAAAATCTGACTTATCTCTCGGAGGCTAAACGGCTGTCCTCTCGACAGGCTAGGTGGGCACTTTTTTGTCTCGGTTCAATTTTGTAGTGTCCTACCTACCAAGCTCTAAGAATGTTAGGGCAGATGCCCTGTCCAGACAGTTTGCTTTGGACATTGAGAGGGATGAAGACCCGGTACCCATTATTCAGCCTGACCGTATCCTAGCAACAGTGCGGACTAGCATTACTTCGCCTCTGGGGGAAGACATTTTGGCCTCTCAAGCTACGGCCCCCCCCAGAAACCCCAATGGGCAAGTGTTTTGTGGACAAGCCATTTCGAACCCGATTGTTGGAGACATACCATGCCTCTAAGGCTGCTGGGCATATTGGGAGGGATCAACTAATATGGTCTCTGTCACAGTTATTTTGGTGGCCCTCCCTCAGAGCCGATTGCTCCGCTTTCACCGCAGCCTGTGCCACCTGTGCCCGTGCTAAGACTCCCAGGTATCTCCCAGTGGGCCTACTCCAGCCTGTACCTAATGGCGAACGTCCATGGTCCCACATATCAATTGACTTTCTGGGAGAGCTGCCTGTATCCAGAGGGTACAATTTATCCTAATGGTGGTAGATAGGTTCTCTAAAATTGCTCATTTCGTGCCTCTCGCTGGCCTTCCGTCTGCCCAGGAATTGGCTATGATTTTTGCCAAAGAAGTGATTCGGTTGCATGGGGTACCCAGAGTGGTGGTCTCGGATCGTGGGAGCCAGTTTGTGTCCAGTTTTTGGAGGGCATATTGTGGCCAGATGGGCATCCAATTGTCCTTTTCCTCCGCCTACCATCCCCAGACCAATGGGGCCGCTGAGCGTGCCAATCAGGGACTAGAACAGTTCCTTCGTTGCTTTGTTACTGATCATCATGATAATTGGGCCGACCTGTTGCCATGGGCAGAGTTTGCCAGGAATTGTGCGGTTAATTCATCGTCCAGGAGCTCCCCATTTCTCATTAATTATGGGTTCCAGCCTTGCCTGCTCCCGGACTCATTTCAGTCACAACAGATTCCTGCCCTGGATGAGCATATGGCGCAACTTCGTTCCACATGGGCACAGGTTCAGAGGTCCCTCAGTCAGTCATTTCAGCAACACCAGCAGCACGCTAATCGCAGACGGCTACCAGCGGTCTCATTTCAGGTAGGGGATAGGGTATGGCTCTCCTCCAGAAACCTCAATTTGCAGGTGCCCTCCAATAAATTGGCTCCCCGGTTCATTGGTCCGTTTAAAGTTATCCGGAGGGTCAATCCTGTCTCATACGCATTGGAACTCCCAGCTTCTATGCGTTTCCATAATGTTTTCCATGTATCTCTCTTGAAACCCTTGGTTTGCAACCGCTACACTACCACTCCTGTGATTCCTGGGCCAGTGGACATTCAAGGCCAGGAGGAGTACGAAGTCCAGAGTATCACTGGCTCTAGGAGATTTAGGGGGAAGTTGCAATATTTGGTCCATTGGAAAGGTTATAGCCCGGAGGAGCGCTCTTGGGTGGATCAGAAGGACCTTAATGCACCTAGGCTGTTGCACAACTTCCACTCTAAATATCCCCAGAAACCAAGACCTCTTGCAGTGAGAGGGGGTCTTTGAGAGGGGGGTACTATCACGGTGCCCGTGATCCCTTTTCTGTCAGTATCTCTTGTGTTGCTATCCTCTTGGCTGAGGAGGTTTGGCCCGCCCCCGGTGACCTTTTTATACCCAGCCATTGACACCTGTCACTTGCCCTTTCGTGGTGTTCCTAAGCCAGTGTTGCTGTTGCTGTTCTCTTTGGATCCTGATTCCCGTGTACCGACTTGGCCCGTCCTGACTATGCTCCTGTGTTCCTGTTTGGTGTACCGATCCGGCCCGGCTGATGTTCCTGCTTGTGATTGATCCGGCTTATCTGTGAATCTCCTCCGTGTACCAACCCGGCCCGGCTGACGTTCCTGCTTGTGATTGACCCGGCTTGTCTGCGAATCTTCTCTGTGTACCGACCCGGCCTGGCTGACGTTCCTGCTTGTGATTGACCCGGCTAGTCTGCAGAACCATCTCCGTGTACTGACCCGGTCCGGCTGAACCGGCTTGTTCCTGAGTCCTGTGTATACTGCTTCCTGCACCACTGTCGCCGTGGCAACATTCTAACTTCCGCTGAGGCTGTTTACCGGACTGTGTACCTCGCTACTGTTCTCCTCCTGTGTAGCATCCCGTGCTGAGTCTCAGTTACCAACTGCTGAACTGTGCCTCCGCTTTGTGCCTACTCGATACTTGCAGAGCATTACTCTTTCCGATCTAAGCTGGATTTAAATGAGCTGCTTAACCCGATCAGTGCTGGCATACTTCTTGTGAACCTTTCCACTTCATACTGAGCCTACTCCTGGTTACCACTACTACTGTCGAGCTGGCCGCTTGTGCTCCTATTTAGTCAGCAGCTATTCCTCTATCTAACAGAGTAGTCGGTATTGATCGTTGCATCTGGTGAGGCGCTATAGGCTTCAGAGTTGTCTCCGGTTTACGCCCGTGGGGGCTATTGGTTCACCTCCTGTGCAGCAGCGAGTGGCCTCCGGTATACACCCGTGGGGGCTATTGGCCATCTCCAACTATACAGCAGTCTCGATATTACGCCCGTGGGGGCTTTTGGCTTAAGCTCTGTCAAGTTCCTCCGGTATACGCCCGTGGGGGCTATTGGCCAGTTCTCGCATCCTAGCAGTCTCCATTTGGGACGCCCATGGGGGCTACCGACTCTAGCACTAACTCCTATTGTGGCCTGTAGAGCTACGCCCGTGGGGGCTATGCACCAATATCATCTAAGGCAGTACTGATTGTGCAGTCATCAGCCTCCTGAGCATTACCATCTGCAGATATATCACCACCTTGGGCGTGCCAAACTCCTCTATTGAGACGGACTGTGTAGTGTTAACCCTTGAGTAGCCTGACTACTATTTTCTGTCAGCAAAGTACTGTTCTTGTCTGTTCTCATATTTACTGTTATTACTATTGCTCGCTATTCCGGTTAACGCCTGTAGAGGGCGTTCTTTGTCATTCCTTTTATTTAATAAAACTGTGTTTTATTTTACCGGGTGGTCTGAGTGTCTTGAAAACCGTTACAGGTTGTGAGTCTGTAACCAGGGAAAACCCAGAATGATAGCATAGTGGGGAGAATGAATGACTTGGAACTGCTGTGTCTCCACATGGAGTGCCCCTACCTTTAGAGACAAGGGGTGAGTCTCATGCGTAATGTGTGAAGGTTGTAGGGGTCTACCATCAATGGCTTCAATCGCCAGCAGAGCAGAACGATGCAACAGAAGGATTGAGTGCAAAATCTGCATCAATAAAAAAAACCCGCGGCCCCAGAATCCAGTAACGCAGGAAGCACCACTGATGATTCGGCCCAGGACAGCATTACCTCCAGAAGGGTTTGGCTTGAAAAGTCTTTGGGGACTGTGAAATTCCACTCAGGGTCTGTACCCTACATGAACCTAGGTGCAAGCATTTCCTGGCCAGACAGGACAAGAACACAACATGTGACCTGGCTCCTCACAGTATAAGCAAAGACCCCTCCTTCTGCGAAGGGCCCTGTCCTCCACCGAAAGACGTGTGAAGCCTAACTGCATGGGTCCCCCTCCGGCGGAGTCAGGACCCGGAGGTATGGGTGGCGAGGGAGGACTGGATGGGCTTCGAGAGCTAAGAGCCGGACAAGATCAGAGTTTACGAAAGTTTTATTTGAAAGAAGGTCTCTTACAGAGTTTGGTATCTAGCAATATGGTGACTGAAATCAACTCTTCCAGGTCACCAGGCAACTCACGAGTTGCTGTGTCATGCTTGATAGCATCGCTCAGCCCTTGAGAGAATGCGGCTACTAGTTAGGCATGGATCAATAGTCAGCCAGGGCCACAGGTCAGGATAGATGTGGGTCGTCAAACAAATCGAAGGCAACACTGAGCAAGTAGTAAACCAGAGCCACAGATCTGAACCGATGTGGGTGGTCGGACAAACCGGAGGCAACAGAGAGCGAGTAGTAGTCAGGCCCATGGGTCAGGACCAATGTGGGTAGTCAGACAAGCCGGGGTCATGCACGGAGCGAGGAGTCAGCCAGAGCCACAGGTCAGAACTGATATGGGTAGTCAGACAAGCTGTGGTCTATCATGGTGCCCGTGCTCTAGGCCGCAGGTGGCGACATTATTATTCCTGATTCACTGCCTCTCTCTTATTGGTCTTGCGATCCTGACTCTGCCCAGGGCCAGCCTTTATATACTCTGTCATGTCTATACTGAGGTGCCCTTTCGTGGTGTACCTGTTCCTGACATTTGTTCTTGTGTTACTCTGATCGTGTATGATCTGGCCTGCCTGACGACGTTCCTGTGCTTCCTGTGTTGCTGTTCCGTTGCTGACTGATGTGGCTGAGAACCCGCTCCGTTGCTGACTGATCTGGATGAGAACCCGTTCCGTTGCTGACTGACCTGGCTGAGAACCCGCTACGCTGCTGACTGTCTCTGGCTGAGAACCCGCTCCATTTCCATCAGTGCCTGGCTGAACCCGCTCGGTTGCCTCTGTCTGGCCAGCGTTACACGCTGCTGCCTTCCTGTTGCGCTTGTTTGTAGCGTGCCGCTTGGCGCTTTCATTCTCTTGCCGACCATAGGCTGAGCATTCGTGCTATAGCCGCTTACTGAATAACCGCCTCAGGCGGTGTGCACATGCGAAGTACCGGTACAGTGCTGTATAGCGCTGACTGAGTTACTCTGATCTCAATCTGTGTCCTCCACCGTTTCATAGCTGGGCACACTCCCTGTGGGAGTTGCAGTATTCACTCTGGGCGTTACCTATTGACCCTTTCAGTGCCTAGATCCTCTAGGCAGGGCCAGTGCTCCATTCCCTTCTGCAGTAGCCTTTTGGGCTCAAGAGCCAGCAGTTGCATTACATCACACTTGCAAGTGCAGTGTGTCTCGATCCGCCCCTAGCGTTCTAGGGTTTGCCTACCATAAGCGGTTGCCTTTCTTTCTGTGACCCTAGTCCTAGGGTCAGTGTTGCCTCGCTACTTCTGGATTCAGTGTCTCCCAGGCATCTGGGTCTCGTGCCAGTTACCTACTACTGGACTACTAGTCATCTAGAGTCCTGCCGTCAGCACCTGGCTGTGTAGCCTCTGCTATCCCCTAGTCCGCTAGGGTTGGGTTGCCTATGGCGTTGCGTGCCTCCAGTCATCAGGGTTCAAGCTCAGAACTCTCTTCAGCCAGCTGCTACCTCCATTTCCCCTATATTTCAAGGGACTGGCTTGTTATTGCTATATATATATATTTGTTCTGTTATTGTTGGCTTGTGAGCCTAACTCATTGTATGTACTTTATCCTAATAAAGTCATTTTAACCTTACCAATCTGGTCTGAGTTTTCATCAAAAACCGTGACAGGGTCATACACTAAGCGAGTAGTCAGCCAGAGGCACAGGTCAGAACCGATGTGGTTAGTCAGACAAGGCGGGGTCATACACAGAGCAAGTAGTCAGCCAGAGCCACAGGTCAGAACCGATGTGGGTAGTCAGACAAGCCGGGGTCATACACGGAGAGAGTAGTGAGCCAGAGCCACAGGTCAGAACCGATGTGGGTAGTCAGACAAGCAGGGGTCATACAGAAAACGGATTCTGAGTCAGGCACGGGTCACAACTAAGCGCTAGAGATACCAGCAGGAACAACACGTAAGGGCAATGACTGATAGGCCCAAGGGAGTTTAAATAGCAGCACAGCAAGGCGTGAATCAATTAGGCAGATAAGCTCTTGTCTATAAAACAACAGCTTGTACAGCGCCCGTTAGTGATGTCAGAAACGAGGAAGCGTCTGGCCATCCAGCCGCACGAGCACACCACAGGATGGAAGCACAGGAGACAGAGGCTCGCCTAGAGATACTATGATAAATACACACGTCCCCTGTAAGAATATTTGATAGCTATGATACACACCTCCTCATTTCAGTTTCATTCAAGGAACACATCACGAAGATAGTTCAACAGTGACGTTTGACCAGTTCTTCCATCAGAACAACATGTGGATCTTGCATATGTTCAACCAGCCTGTACTTTGTAATTCCAGAGGAGTACAAAACGCATGTGTGTGATGCATTGAGTGCCCCTCTGGCATCCCAAGAGTCCCCTAAGGCTCCTCCACCACCCACAAACACACCCCTGATGAACACAGACACTAAGGGATGCACACTAGTTGCTGAATTGCTATCACGGCGCCCGTGATCTAGGCGACATTCTGACCATCTTCCCATTGCTGCCTTCCCATTGGCTGCGCTGTATTGCTCCTCCCAGTGACAGCCTTTTTATACCCTGGGCTGTCACTCTGCAGTTGCCCTTTCGTGGTGTACCTGATGCCTAGCGCAAGTTGTGATTTCCTGATACCAGTGTATGACCCCGGACTGCCTGACTACACCATTGGTCTCTGTTCCTGATTCTGTGTACCGATTCGGATTGGCTGACATTCCTGCTTCCTGTTCTGACCCGGCCTGGCTGACGTTCCTGCTACGTGTACCGGCCCCGCGAGACCGATGATCCTGCTCCGTGCACTGACCCAGAGAGACTGACGTTCCTGCTCCGTGTACCGACCTGGCTTGGCTGACGTTCCTGTGCTGTGTACCGAATCGGCTTGGCGGTGGTTCCTGCTCTCTCAGTGCTCAGGTTGACTACCTGCCACGGTTCTTGTGTTGCTGTGTCCCGGTACTCCAATACCTTGCTCCATCCAGTCCGGGGGGTCAGAGTCTCAGTGTGCCAGTGCTCCTCCACACCGTGCTAGTGATCGCTTGGTCTTACACTTTGTGTCAGCTGGGCGCATCCAGTTGTCTGCCGTTATCCAGACCATAGCATTCATTAACCCCTTCAGAATAAGGTTAATCCAAAATAAAATAAAAAACGAGTCCAATAAAAATACTGTCTCTAGAGTCAAATGGAAACAGAATGAAGATGAATGAATAAATAATGATGACGTAGTCTTATTCCAAATGCCGAATAAATGGATGATAATGATACTGTCTTATTTCAAGTGGATGAAGTCCGTAATGGAGATGTCTGGACATTGGTAGTCTTTTATTCCATCTACTGTCAACAGTGTTGGTATATAGGGGATATTTCTTGTGGCAAATGGTTCTCCCTTTGACCAACCCTGCTGCTGCTGTCTGGTTCCCGGAGTCCTCTTAGGTGGGTTATATAAAAACAAAAAGAATGGAAGACAGTGCAACTGTAGTCTAAGTGTAGTAGTTTCAGTAACATGGCATTTTTTATTTAAGATGAGTAAGCTTATTTAAAAAATGGTAAAATGTGTACATACATTTATACAATTGCTCCTAGCAATATAAATAGATAAAATGACACACAGTATATACCATTAGAGTTAAACAATATAAAAATGTAATGTATTTATGATGGTGAGAACCTGCAATAACAGAGGACACTCTGAGATCTATACAATGGTAGATAAACAAACCTACTCAGGCTAGAGACTTGGGATAGTATTAAACAGAGCTGATATATCTGTGGATTGCACCGTGTTTATTCCAATACTGCAGGGTAGAGGGTAGACTAGCCCGTGAGTGAATGCAAGACACAGAGAGATGTTATAATAAACCACATGCACAGTCAATAAGCTGTAGCCGCTCACTGGATGCTTTCTTGGAAATGGGCCCATCAAAAGTAATTCGAAGGACAGTCGTCAGGTCTCCATCATGGTCCCGTTGTCCCAATGTCCTTCTGCTGGATCTTTGCTGCCAAATTGTTTCAAGAGACCTTTTTTTGTCTCTCGTGGGTAATTCGCCACAAAAAGGTCTATTTTTAAAATCATCATGTTTCAGGATGATTAGCTCCTCTTCCTCAGGATTAAATATTATTATACTGTTTACCTCATGGTATATACTATATGTAATTTTATCTATTTATATTGCTTGGGGCAATTGTATAAATGTATGTACACTTTTTACCATTTTTAAATAATCTTACTCATCTTAATTAAAAATGTCTTTTTATTGAAACTACTACACTTAGACTACCATTGCTCTGTCTTCCATTCTTTTTAGGATATCCAGACTAGCATGAAAAATTATGACCTTCTGGAGCTCTTTTCCTAGATTTTGCAAAGCCTTTTGATACAGTAGACTAAATATTCTGATAAGTAAGCTCAAAAGTTCTGGATTGGTAATCATTTTCTAAACTGATTCTGATCCTATTTATCAGACTGAACATGATATGTGTCTATTGTTGACACTATTTCCCTTCCTCTCAAAGTAACATGTGGCTTACCCCAAGGTTCCATTCTTTGCCCACTTCTATTTTCCCTACTTATAAATGTTGTGCCCATGGTTTGCAAAGTATCTTCAGTGCACATGTATGCAGAGGACACCATAATCTACACTACAAATCCAAACTTATAACAACTTGAGGCAGCATTACAGAATGATTTCTCTGAAGCTGAAAGATGTACAGCTAAAAACAAACTGTTCTTAAACACTGTCAAAGAGGTCACAATGGGATCTGATACAAAGAGGAAATTACTTAAAAACCACAATACCCATTTAACCATCATAACAAAGTCTAACTACTCCTACAAATATCTGTGTATGTGGCTTGACCCCTAACCTTTCTTTTGGTCTTCATATTTATACATTAACATCCAAACCATATGCTCTGTTTAGAAACAAATCCTGTCTAAGTCCCCTGGTATTGAAAATGTATTGTTCAACAGATGTTAAAGGGATAGTAATACTTAAAAATAAGTTAATATTATATTGTAGCCCTTAAAAAACCATGAAAAATTATATAAGTCTTATCTCCCAAACCTTTATGGTTTGGGAGATATTCAGAAGTAAAGTTTCCCCTGGAGTGACGCCATTGCTCCACCCTTCAGATTTGGAATCCGTCCCGGGACCGGCTGTGCCTCTCCAGAAGTGCTGAGATCAAGATCTTTAAAAAGAATTTCTTAATTGGAATGGTCTACAAAGTGTGCTTTCAAGCCAGGCACACTTTGTACACAGTTCCAATTAAGTAGTTCTTTTCAAAGATCGTGATCTTGGCACTGCGAAAGAGCTGCCGGTTGCTATGGGGACCGAATTCCAAATTTGTCCACTAGATGGCAGACTTGGCTGAAACAGCCAGGAAAAGAGAATTTTACTATATTTTACATGTAAATATCTCCCAAACCATAAAGGTTTGGGAGATAAGACTTATATCATTTTTCATGTTTTTTTAAAGGCTACAATATAAAATTAACTTATTTTCAAGTATTACTATCCCTTTAATGTCTGTCATAAACTATGGGAATGTAGTATATGATTCTGCACCACAAATCCATCTTGGTAAACTTGATAATCAGTATAATTCAGTTTTCCACTTTGTCCTCCAATCTAATTAGACAATCCATCATTGTGATATGTTTAAAGTACACTTTACCTGTCTTGCCTAGTTTATATACATTTCCATGGAAAGCTACCAGACTACTGGGGCAATATGGTCACTTCAGCTCTCCATACTAACTATAACCTCTGCTCCGCTGCAAACAACTTACTGGGTATACCACACTCCCTAAAAAAAAAAATCTCCAAAATCCCTAAAAATAACTGTTTCTTTATATCTAAAAACAAGGTGTAATTGTATATCACTTTTTTTCTGCATGTATGTTTATGTGTATATGTATGTTTGTATATATTGTTTCTCTGTGTAAATATGTAACCTTTTACTGTAAAAGCTCTCCGGGACATACTTGAAAATGAGAGAAATTTCACTGTATTATTCTTGGTAATACATTTTCTAAATGAATAGTTACATATATGTACATAGTTAGGAGAGCAACAAAGGCTACATATAAAAAGTAAACAAAAAGTCTGTGCATCAGATCTCACCTTTTACCAATAAATAACCTGTGACTTACTAAAGCTATTAAACAATGAGGTTTAAAAACATGTTTGTAGCCAAAAGCATGTGTAGCTTACCTGTCAATGTCAAGACACCTCAGACTGGGCATTTATTTAATATAATGCTATTAAAAAGAAGTGGTACGGAGCTGTGGCTCCATGGCTGCTTAATGTGTGAGCTCCTGGCTTCAGGACAGTTTAGAGATAATTGATCTGCTTCCCCTGGTCTACCATTGCTCTCACCATACGAAGGAGTGCTGTAACTATCACAGGATCATGGTTAGAAGCAAACACACAAAGAAAGAGGCAAATCTTCAATATGCGTATAAAGGGAGTATCAGAGGCCATAGAACAAGATGCCAGCCTTTCTTCTGTCACAGACCTTCTCCTACTGAGGCGCCGCAAGATATTATTGTACGATTACACTCAGAACGGGATATGGTCTTCACAGCGACTAGAGAATTGCCTTCCATAGAGTTTGAAAAACATGTTCCATCAGTGTATCAAGACCTCTCCCCACTGACGGCCCAGGGTGGAGAACCCTGAAACCGCTTACAGCAGACTTACGCAACAGGTACATAAGATACTGCTGGAGGTATCCTCTATCCTTCCTAGTGCCCCACAACAGAAATACACATGCCTTGTGCTATAAAGGAGATGTCAAGGCCTTCATCTTACCACTGGACCTTCAGATCCCAGATTCAGCCTTTGTGGGGCTGGAAGAGGCTTTTGTGAATATGAACTGTAGCCCCACCCCCCAGGGATCCCCAGTCACCAGAAAGAGAAAGGCTCCTAAGGTGGCATCCAGCCTCCCCGCTGTTCCAATCCCCTGAGAAGCTGTGAGGTGAAGTATGTAGCGACACTTGAATGGTTACCAGTTACCATAACAAGCTCTGGGGATAGTGCCCCATGGATATACTTCATGACAATGGAGGGAGGGAACTGATGACCCTTAGTGGGGCTTACCCTCATCTTACATCGGAGTTAGTTGATTAGAGGGGTCGCTCTTTCTCTTTCCGTCCCTCCTTTGGACATGGAGTTATTACACTGTTGATTTACGCTTACTATTAAGTTGGTTATTTTTTACCTGCTCTGCGGGGCGAATTACTAAACTCTGAACATGTTTTCTATGCATTTTTGACCTGGATGTGGGTCACACTGGGGTTGGTTTCGGTGTGCTCTTATTTGTGCCTCTCCCATTTGAACTCCATTTCCTTAAACAGTCAACGGATTAGCAACATTCTCAAAAGTATGAAAGCAGGACATTTAGGTTTAACAAATTTACCATACTAAAGGAAAATCCCAGTAGATGGACAAGAAGTAGAATAAGTTGACAGGCATGTTTACCTTGTACAGGAAATGTCAACAGATGGAAACAACATGAAGGAAATGTAGTAATAAAATCTGCATGGAAAGTATTTGGAAAACTTAGTAGTACTACCTTTAAGACAAATTTATCACTTTGCCTCAAACAAAAAGCTTTTTGACTAATGTGTCCTTCTAGTCCTTACATATGGCTGTGAAACATGGACACTGAATGCCAAAGCCATACAAAAACTCAATATTACACAGAGAAATATGGAGCGGCGGATTCTAAACATAACAAAAAGAGGCAGAAGAAAGTGTGCATGGATTCGTCAGCAAACAAAGGTCTATCATAACTGAAAGAGTAAAGCACCTGAAATGGAAATGGACAGGCCGTGTAGTAAGAATACCTGATGGTAGATGGACCAAACAAATTTTGGAATGGATTCCACTCGGTACTAGAAACCCAAGAAGAAGGCCAAAGACAAGATGGATAGATGAAATTAACAAATTTATTGGTACACAGTGACAACAAAAGACATAGGACTGAAGTTGTTAGATGCTTGCTGAGGAGGCCTTCATTGTGCAGGGGATCGAAAAAAGGGCTGAAAATAATATATACTAGGTTTTAAAGCCCGTGTACACAGGCCAACACTGGCGGCGCTGAAGTCATGTGCAGTACAGACTGGCCAAATGCGCAGCGGCTGATATGGAGCGAGGCTCTCAGAATTCAGACCGTGGTCCTCTCTGCGTACTTTTCTGGGCGGTCCCAGGAAGGTGCGCATAGAGGACTCCGGTCTGAATTCGGGGTACCCTGCTCCCTATCAGCCACGGCACATTTGAGCAGTCTCTACGGAGCATGACTGCAGCGAGCGCAGCTGTCTCTACTGTGCATAACGGGTTCTGACAAACATCCTAGGTGAATTGCTTGGTCCCAGAAAGGTGCGCAGAAAGGACCACGGTCTAATTTCGGAGCGCCCGCTCCGTATCAGCCATGGTGCGTTCGGGCAGTCTCTACTGCGCATGACAGCAGAGTGCGCAGCCGTCTCTACTGTGCATGACGGCTTCTGACAAATATCCTAGACAAATTATAATATAGGATTTATATACATACACACACACACATAGCATTATGCCACCTTGCAACAGTTTAACTAAAACTTTTAAACCTCTACCCCATGTCTTATCTTGGTTCTTTTTAACTCGATTCATTTACACCTAGCATCACAGATATCCTGAAATAATTTACTAACTCCGTAGTTTCAAGAGAAACTACAAAAGTACTACATTGCAGTTCTTCTGAGAAGATACTGTTTCAGACAGTTCTGATTGTGTGCCCCATTGGGGCAGGGTTAGATTCTACACCAACATGCTCATGGATCCAGTGTTTCATACCCATGAAAAATTGCTCATGAACATCTCTCTTCCTTCCTCAGACATGTAAACACAAAGGTACATCAACAAATTACTTTAGAACCAAGAAGAGCATATAGTGATGACAGAAAAACATTCACATACATCATAACTGTCTACAATCAAACCTGGGTGACAGGTTGGATTGAGTAGAACTATGCTTCTCAAACTTTTTGTGATGGAGGAACTCTTTTGTTTCAAACAAAATCTTATTGGAACACTAACAACTAACTTTAAGAAGGATCAGTCAACTTTCCAAGTCCTCCCCTCAGTGGAATCTTCCATCTTGAAAGATTTTGCATGAATATTAATAACCCCTTATCATTTTATTCCCCCACTCTGGTGAAAAGTGTTTTTAGCATGAACTTGATTGCCCCATCGGAATTCAGTTGCCCTACCAACATGAACCACTATGAGCGTTGTCCCACAGAACCTAACATGTGACCCAACATTAACAATAAAGTGTGCAAATACTAGCCCTAACATTATTCCATCACCCATAGCTGTAACACTTACCTGTCCAGTGGTCTTCTGCACCCTGGTCTTTCTCTAATTATTCTTCTGTAAACTCCTATCTTCTTCACCTATCATCTTTTCTTCATCTGTGCTCTTCCTCTTTAAACTTGCCCCTGTTACCCCTGAAAAAGACATAGTTATTAAAATAAATATTTGCAGTAAGGTTACACTGCCAGCGGCGGTAGAAAAAAGATCAAAAATCCCCCTCTCTTATATTTTTCTGTCCATTGCTTGATCCAGATTGAGGTATATTTGAATAGGGACTGAATGTGCCCTGCAGTAACCACACCTCCCAGCCAATCAGCTTCTATTGCATTTATTCATCCCTCCAGCTAGAAGCTAATTGGCTGGGAGCTGGCGTTACTGTAGGGCATGTTCCATGCCCTGTGTAACCCCACATCTCAGCAAATGGGAGCATGGGAACCATTTTGAACATGGACTGGCCATATAAAAGCCAGTCCGTATTCAAATTTCCCTCAGTGTGGATTGGGCAATGGACTGAAAGGTACAAGAAGGGGGGGATTTCTGTTCTTTTTTTCTGCTGCTTCCGATGGCAGTGCAATTTTAATGCAAACATTTATTTTAATAACTATATTTCTTTTTCAGGGGCAGCACTAAGTTTAAAGAGGAAGAAGAAGAGCACAGATGAAGAAAAAAAGATGACAGATGATGAAGATAGAAGCTTACAGAAGAATAATTAAAGAGGAAACCAGGGTGCAGAAGACCCCACTTACAGGTTAGTGTGTTATGTTAATGAGATGCTGTTAGATTTTGGGGATTAACCCTTTGAGTGCCAGTGGGGTAGGCAACGCTGTGCAATGCATTGCATACCCCACTGGCACTCAAAGGATTTTTTTTATTACACAACTTTTTGGTACTTTGGATGTATTGATATGGGGATTAGGGCCCTATATCAATACATCCATGGGTCATGGGGTGTAGGGATCCCTACTTGCACGTGTTCCTGTCTTTTTTTTTTTACACTTCACTTACACATCAGTGGTTAGGCACATGCATTAGGGAACTCCAAATTTTCTAGGCGGTAAGGTCTGGTGATACAAGTGAGTCCCTTAAAGCTTGTTAATACCAACCGCACCTAATGAATTACATATTCATTCACTTTTTCATTGATTTCAATAGAAGCAACTTTAGCACCCTTAGTGCATTTTTACTGTTTGGTAGTGTGTCAGTGCTGGTAATACAATACCTGACTGAGTTGAAACTACCGACGGTACTTTTATTTTTTTTTATCAAGCCCCAAGTTAGAGAAGAAAAGCTCTGCTGATATTACATTTCCCAACTACCTAACCAAAAATCTCAAGCTATTAAAATAATTGGAATTCAAAATGCACAAATTATATATAGTACAAATAGATACATTTAATAAGACTAAACAATATGTGGGGAACAGTCCACTTTAATCCCTTGGGTGCTAGAGAGGTCTCCTGTGCATTATTTGGAGACCTCTCTAGCATCCTAGGTGTTAAGTTGGTATCAGTATTAAATGTATTAGAATCCTATTTGATACCAAAACTAGCATTAACCATTTGAGTACCAGAGTGGGTGTGCCAAACATTGCAACACTGCAAACTTTGTAATGTGCAGTACACTGAGGCTTCAAAATTGTAGCAAACCAACTGCACCATGGGTGGGGAATACAAGTTCCCAAATGTCCAATGTATACAAATTAAGCAATGCATTGTAGACCGGACTAAAATTCAAGGTGTTAAAAGTCCCATTTAAATCAAAAGGAATTGTATTTGTCCTCGACAATGTAGATGGTTTGTTCCAGAATTGCTCTACTTTGCCTTCATTCCTTACTACATCATCTTCATTGACTGCCACCCCAATCTGGTTTTATTGTATGCCAGTACAAAGATTTGTTATGTGAAACCCCTTATACATCTTCAGGGAATCCTGGGATTTCCACAGAACACGGTTTGAGAACCGCTGTGGTAGAAAGTTGTCATAAAATGTTCTCCTGAACTTTCTTTAGAGCAGCTTGCAGAGACTTCTTCAGGAAAGTTTGGTTGGAGTTAAGAGCATTAGTTAAGGGCGCAATATGAATGGGAAGAACCTGTAAGAAAAAATATATTTTAGTATGCATAAATCGATCTAGTGAAGAAAAAGCTTTTTTTTAAACTTTTTTTTATGAGTTTTTGCTTCTAGAAAAATACAGCAACACTGACAGACGTCTGTCATTTATAATAATATTTATTTCTATTATATGTATCAAATTAACTGAATTTGACAGTGTTCCCAGACTGATATTATAACTCAGTGTTTCTCAACTAGGGTGCTGTGGCACTTTGGTGTACAGCAGATATTGACTTGGTGTGCCTCTTATTTTGTTTGGCAAAAATGCAAATTTTCAGTTTTAAATGTATATTTATAGAAATTGTTCTGCATAATATGTTTATGTTACTCTTATTGCGAGGCCTAAGAATAACTATACATTTATGTATCTGTACCCTTCATTACTCCATGACAAATGACAAAAAAAATCAACCAAGATGGTGGCGCTATACGGAGGAGAGTGCAATACAACACCACATGATTGCCGCCTGGAAAAGGGACCTCCACTAGAAATTGTCCCCAAAAAGACAAACAAGAAATATATACTGTATACTATCCGTTGCTACCAAGGGTGATTATTAAACAACATCACAAAACACAATAAGTTTCTCAAAATTATAAAATAGAAAATCCATAAATATAAAAAAAAAGGGGAATAAAATGATGGGTTCTAATTTCACGGCTGTATCTACTCCAAAATCATTTTTGGTCATTCAGAAGTATACACAATCTATAATCTCAACATGAATAAAACCATCCACAGTAAACTACTGCAATGTGTATATATTCAAGACGCTATGCATCAAATGAACAGTAACCGTTTCCACAGTTCCACTAACCTCCCAAACTTCAGAACCACAAGAAAGGAGACACTGTTAATACTGAATATTATTTGCCTTTAACTAAAAAAACAAGTATCTCTAGCTCTGTCCTCATCAAACATCTACATTCTGAAGTAAGAGAGAGCGATAAGGTCACCCTCCCCCTCCCCCCCAAACTACCCTATCATTCCTGTATCCCCCACAGTTATCCAGGAGTAAAAAAAAATGTATGAAAAAGATCGAGTGTAAAAAATAAAAATACATATAGTCCAGTTCAGTCACACTCGTATACAACCATAATATGGATATTACTTTTTGCACATTGGCATGCAGTCTCTTTTAGAGTCAAACTGAATATCTGCCACACTAGCAAATTATGCAATCTCTTTTGTATTTTGGAGCCAGGCTGAATATCTAGTAACACCAGCAAACTTATTGTTCCAGTGGATTCTTATATGTATAATCAATGTATCATTCAAGTGGATTCAATTGTTTGTTTTCACACAGTGTATTCAACCAGTGTTATTTAAGCCACTATATATTGAACCATAAATCTTAATTAACAAGAGTCATTTTCAAACACATATTAATCACTCACGGTTTATCCTGAAAACACCCTTGAGACGGCTTGTTTTATGGAGATTTCTCATAACCTTCTTTATGTCTCCTCCTTTGATTATACAGTCCTCTGCGTCTTCACTTATGCCTCCCGCCTGTTACGGTTTACAGACACTCAGACACGTTAGGTTTAGTAAAACACAGTTTTATTAACACCTTAAGGACCCATGACGGACCTGGACCGTCATGGGTTGCAATCCACTTAAGGACCCATGACAGACCAGATCCGTCATGGCTTAAATGATAGCAGCGTGCCTCCGTGCACACTGCTATCATTAAATCCAGGCTGAGACTGAGCGCTCCGAGACCGGGGCATTCAGTCTCAGCCCCTCTTTCTTCCTCCGGTTCATGCGATCGCCGTATCAGCGATCACATGTACCGGCATAGTGACAGAGAGAGACAGCATGCAAAGCATGCTGTCTGTGCCTGTCTCGTCTGCCTCTGTCTCCCTTGCTCTCAAAGTAAGGGAGACAGAAGTAGACGGGAGACACCTAGTGGTTCAAAAAAATACAGCAGTTGGGGGTATTAACCCCTTCACTGCTGGTGCAGGAGGATGGCTAAATGCAGGTCAATTTTTGACCTGCAATTTTACACTTTAAAAAAAAAAAAAAACCACAACACACTTTTTTTTTTTTTTACAAAAACATTTTTATTTAAAAAAAATATATATAATTAAACAACATTACAAGTGTGATTGTTGTGGAGCCATGTAATACACTTATATACACCACCAAATGCCAGGGACAAAAAAAGTGTCAAAATAGGGTGGGAAAAAGGGACATGGGGATTTTCACCCAGGGGGGGACAGTGGCCACTTTAAACTGCGCATTTTGTAGGTATGACTGACCGGTCATACCTTTCATGCAGTCTCCATAAAAATTTAACCCTTTGTGGCCAATTGATCCTCAGAGAAAAATCAAAAATGGTGTTTTTTTTACATTTTTTTACCTTTTTTTTAAATTTTAATAAAGTGAATGGTGGGTTATCCATATAAATAGGGTATCAAATGAAAGCCCTATTTATGCTTAAAAAAACAGTATATAATTTATGGGGGTGGAATAAAAGCCTAAGAGGGAAAACACTGTTGAACAAAGACATAGTCAAAAAGGTCAGAATTGCTCCGGTCCTTAAGGGAAAACGACCTCAGATTTTCCCGGTCCTTAAGGGGTTAAACAAGAATCAAGTACGGTAGTACAGGCAAAACAATAATAATAGTAGCCACGGCAATACAGGATACAGATACAAGATTGCAATGAGGCAGAGAGGTACTCCTGTGGACCCAGGATAGGAATACTGCAACAGTAGAGATATTCTGGATCAGAAACAGCAGATCCCACCGGGTGGTAGGAATGACAGGAGGAGGCCCAGACTGAGTATAACAGGATCCCTAGAGCGCTAGGGAGGTCAGCAGGACTGACAGGAGTGAAGGCAACAAATCAACTGGAAACCAGGTGAGGAGTATAGCTGATAGATGGACAAGGCAACGCAACCAAACTCCTAGTACACTAGGAGGAGGAGGAGGAGTACTGGCAGCAACAAGGCAAGGCAACCGAACCCCTAGTACGCTAGGTGGTATTTCAGTACTGGCAGAGACAAGGCAACCGGACCCCTAGTACGCTAGGTGGTATCGCAGTACTGGCAGGGACAAGGCAAGGCAACCGGACCCCTGGTACGCTAGGTGGTAGCGCAGTACTGGCAGTGACAAGGCAAGGCAACTGGACCCCTAGTATGCTAGGTGGTAGCACAGTACTGGCAGTGACAAGACAAGGCAACCGGACCCCTAGTACGCTAGGTGGTATAGCAGTATAGGCAGCAGCAAGGCAAGGCAACCTAGGAGCTAAAGCCACGACAAGTGACTGAAGTCACTAAATCACACACCAGCCCGCAGTCAGGCTAAGGATTCTAAAGACCTCTGGACAGGCAGAACGGCCGTACAGACTGAGACTAACGAAGTGCAAAAGGAGCGACAGCCAACCTCGTAGAAATGGAGCAAAAAACTGTGCCGAGTCAAGCGTACCGGTGCGGGTAACTCAGAAGGAGGAACACACCTTGCCGGACAGGCACTGACGGAGCAGAACAGGCAACGAACCGAGTAGGAACTCGGACAGGCTAAGTAGTCAAATCGGTTCTGTACACAGAGCAGGATAGTCAGCCACGCCAGGTTGGTGCACAGAGCAGGATAGTCAGCCAGGCCGGGTCGGTACACACAGCAGGATAGTCAGTCACACCGGGTTGGTACACAGAGCGGGATAGTCAGCCAAGCCAGGTTGCAACTGAAGTCAGGAACAGAGGATCTCTCAGGAACATAGTCAGTCGAGCCGGGTCATACCACAGGAACAAACGCTAGATACTGGACCACCACGAAAGGGAGCCGCCATAATGACAGCGCTACCATAGAAAGTAACCAGTGGGAGGAGTAGTTACTGATCGCCAATAAGAATGCTAGAAGGAAATTACCAGGAACTAGCAATGTCGCAAATGGAGGATACCGCCCTGCAGGTTTAGCCTCTGGCTCTCTGCTTAAGGCTGTAGTGACTGCTCCAAAGATTTAAAAGACATGCCACATTCATATAATGAATAAGATTGAACTGGAGCTATTACATATATCTTCCAAAGAGAGCCGGAGGTTAAACCTGCAGTGCGGGAGGTGTGAGAGAAGACTCGGAGGACTCTATAATCAGAGGAGGAGACATAAAGAAGATGTTGAGAAGTCTGCATAAAACAAGAGGTCTATAAAAGGTGACACAGTGTTTTCAGGATAAACCATGAGTGATTAATATAAGTGTTTGAAAATGACACTTGTGAATTAAGATTTATTGTTCAATGTATAGAGGCATAAATAACACTGGCTGAATACACGGTGTGAAAACAAACAATTGAATCAGCTTGAAAGATACATTGATTATACATATAAGATTCAACCAGAACAATAAGGTTGCTGGCTGGCTCCAAAATACAAAAGAAACAGATATTCAGTTTGACTCTAAAAGAGACTGCATGCCAATGTGGAAAAAGTAATATCCATATTATGGATGTATATGAGTGTGACTGAACGGAACTATATGTATTTTTAATTTTTTTACGATCAATCGTTTTTTAATACGTTTGGACACCTGGATAATTATAGGGGATACAGGAGTGCTAGGGTAGATTGGGAGTGACAGTGTTGCTCTCTCTTTCTTCAGAGTGTAGATGTTTGATGAGGCCAGAGAAAGAGATGCTTGTTTTTTACTTAAAGGCAAATAGTATTCAATATTAACCGTGTCTCCTTTCTTGAGGTTCTGAACTTTGGGAGGTTAGTGGAACCATGGAAAGGGTTACTGTTCATTTGATGTATAGTATCTTGAATATAAGCACATTGCAGTAGTTTATTGTGGATGGTTTTATTCATACTGAAATCATAGACTGTGTATATGTCTGTACGACCAAAAATGATTTTGGAATAGATACAGCCTTGAAAGAAGATCTGCGCACTGGGGTTTAAGTTACTTACTCTGGGCAAGGTGGGACGTGTATGCTAGTTTGAAATAATGAAATCAGTGGAGTGGAGTAGTGGAAATAACCTTTAACTGTTAACAAAGCATAGGGAAATTGAAGTTTTCAGGACACTAAGGGCCCTTTTTCAGACTTGGGTTAACAAATAAAGCAGGCGAAACATGGCACTTATATACATAGTGTATGACACAAACTTTGAATTATCTATATGAACATAAAATAAGGGGCAAGTTAACTCTGTGAACATAGGTTGTGATAAGATATGCATAGGTTTAGATCAAGGTTGTGTGAACAAGGAAACGCTCATTGGAGTAGGGGAGTGAATAGTTTTTCAGTCCAAGAGTTGGTGAGAGTCAATCCTCCTTTTAATTAAATATATAACTTATAGTATCCCAAAATGATCTATATAGCATAATAGGGCATAAAACCCATCCCTAGGTTCAGGCCTGTTTATAGTGTGCCAAATATAACTTTTCGTTTAAAGCTTCCTATAACTCTATATAAAATACCCTTCTAATTTCTCAACTTACCAGGCTCTGATTCCGGCTCATGATGGTCAGCAGCAATTTGGAAAAAATCATCGATTTAGAAAAGTTCTCAGCGGAGGTGCATAAAGAAAGAAGCAGATGCTCAAACTCTGAGTGGGACATAACTACCTACGGGAAAGAGGTTAGGGAATTAGGACATACACAAATGTGCACACATTATAAACAAAAACGAGATTTTTGTATTTACACCAATTAATTATTTCTTTTAGTCTTTTGAGTGATAAAGTGAACATGGAGATCCTCCTTCCAAGAGGTAGGGCATTCCAAAATGAAAACCCGACCAATCCATATGCTCTTTACCCCTCTACCCATTAATTAGGCATTTAGCAATGCAAGGAAAGTTGCATACAATAGGACAGAGAAGCCAAAGAACAGCAGGGCATTAGATTCCCGAACCATAATAATGAGAAGTATTCTCTGGGTGGAATGTCTTGCAACCCTCAATGGACTAAGAGAAAGGGATTTACTGGTAAGTACAAAAATCCACCTTTCTCTTGTGTCATTGAGGGATACAGGATCCATAGGGAGTCCGAAAGCAGTGACAAAAACACAGAGGAAGAGAAAACTAGAGAACACCGGCTTGCAAACCTCTGAAGCCAAACCTTTCATCTTGAGATGTGAAAACCTTAACCCTGTAGAACAATGTGATCATATGACCAAGTCTCTGCTTTGCAAAGCTGTGGCAGATGTGAGCAAGTAGCCTCTCTAGAAGCTCAAATTAGAGCTCTGGAGAGGCAAGTTGCAAAATTGAGGGAGATGGCTAATCTTAAGATGGGTTTGCTGACTGAGCAGAAGGAAGCTGTTGTAGGAAGTTCTGGGGGTGGAGATTACACAATGAAAGAGAAGGTAGCTAGATGGGTTACAGTTAAAAGTATCAAGGGAGGGCAGAGGAATTTGGAGGACACTCCTATATTTACTCACCTTAACAGATCTGTTATATTGAGTGATGATGTTGGCAAAGGAATTACTCTGTTGGAGAGGACCATCCTTTTAACAGCCAGGAGAGCCGCCCCACTAGTACTGATGGGATCCGGGACTTGGGAAGATATAGATAGATGGTGGGGGTAGGGGAGATTCTTTTATTAGGAAGACAGAGAACAGTTTGATGTCTCCCAGGTTTTCGGGTTCTACATGTGGGAGATTGGGTTGATACACTTTTGGGAGGCACTGGGCATGACCCTGCTGCCATGTTGGTACCAATGACAAAGTCAGTGGAAAATGGAAGTCCATCAAGAAGGATTTCTGGGATTTAGGTTATAAGCTTAAGAAAAGGACCTCTAAGGTAGTATTTTCTGAAATACTGCCTGTGCCACAACGCTATATCAGAAAGGCAATGGGAGATTAGGAAGTTAAATGCATGGCTAAAGACTTCAAAGTAAGCAGGAGGGGTTTGGGTTCCTAGAGCATTGAGAGTTTTTTTCCCTTGGGGGCAATCTTTATAGTCGATATGAAAAAAATGCATTGATTAGTGCTCAGCTACTTCTTCTGAGTAACCAAATGCATTTATTAGTGTTCAGCTACTTCTTCTGAGTACCGCAATACCTCATATAGATAGGTTTGTCAGGGTTTGGGGGAGCTACGGGGCCCAAATTGGAACATGCGTGTTTCCACTTTCACACATGGCATTTTCACAGCTTGCTTAACTGGTACCATATCTCATTTGGAGCTGTGTATTACTGCTTCACTTTAAATTTCCCCCAACAAAGTGTATACTTTTGAATAGTAGACAACCCAGGCTTTTACTTTAGATGTGTTTTCACATTTTTTTGCCACCAATCCCTCTTTTCCAGTAGGTCTAAAGTTGTAAGTGGGTGCTACAGGGTTCATTCATGGTCCTGATTCTTTTTAATTTGTTTATTAATGATCTAGAAGTGGGAATTAGAAGTAGTGTCTCAATCTTTGCTGTTCACGCTAAGCTGTGCAAGGAAATACTTGCAGAACTGGATGTTTTTTCTCTGCAGAGGGATTTAGACAAATAGAGTAAATGGGCAGAAAAGTGGCAGATGACATTTAATTGTGATAAATGTAAGGTTATGCATGTGGGCTGTAGAAACAAACATGCAACACATATACTAAATGGGAAAAACCTGGGTATTCCTCATTAGAGAAACATTTAGGAGTAGTGATAGACCTCAGTAGCATTGTAAACGGAGTTTGCTTTAACGCTACACCACAGAAATCCAGCTTCGAAGGGGGAGCGTGAACGCTCTCCCTGGGGCAGCTGGGAAGTCCTGAGACGGTACAGGGTCCCGTAGAATGCGGAAGTGCCTGATTTTGCAGGGCTAATATCTCCACTTCTAGGCAATTTCAAAACAAAATACACACATCTCTTATGTTGGGTTAAACATTAAAACCCACTGTAAAACTTTGATTTCTGATGATTGTTCCGCTTTAAGAACCACCAATGTATTAGAACAGTAGTTTCTAACACATACTGCATGTGTAGCTAGTGATTCAAAATATTAATCCTATGAGTGCCATTGGAGTATGGAATGCATTGAATACCCCGCTGTCACGCACAGGGATAATGCCCCTAAAGATAACACCATCCCATTAAACTAAGTGCTTAAATGATGTTCAGTAGGTTCACTGTCAGTTTTCTTCTGTAATCTTCTATATGTCAATTTCTTTTTATCTTCACTCTTCCTCTGCTTATCTTCAGTCTTCATCTTCTTATTGTCCTGTTCTTCCTCTTCTATTTCAGATATTTCCAGTATGACTATAATGCTGAAGTTATAAGTTCACGCTGCCGCCGCTGGAGGCAGCAGGAAAACTAAGCAGAAAACCCCCCTCCCGAGCAAAGACACCCCCCCAGATACCTCCTGGGCCACGCCTGAGCCATACTGAGGGACATTTCAAGAGAGGCTGGCTTTTATATGGTCAGTCTCTGTTCAAAATGGCCCAAGAGGTATCAGGGTGGGGGTCTTTACTCAATACTTCAATATCTTTGGGGGGCATTTATAATTTGTACATTTGATTTTTGTATTATAGTCACATTGGAAGTATCTGAAATAGAAGCGGAAGAAAGAAGATAAGATATGAAGACTGAAGTTAAGCAGAGGAAGAATGAAGATAAGAAGAAGATGCTAGATAGAAGGTTACAGAAGAAGACTGACAGTGGGCGAGTGTAGTGTTAGTATTTGGGAGATGGGGGTGTTGTTTTTAGCTCACTCCTGCTAGTTTTCTTTGACGTTTCTACAACTCATCCTATTTAGCGTGTGTTGTGGGAACAAAAAGTTGGAACAAGCATGTGGCCAAAACGTGGATTTTTGTGACCAATGCTCGTTGAAGTGGATGCTGGCCAAGCAACAGAATTCTGACAAAACAATCCGGAACTCCTTTGGCCCTAATGACTATTAGCGCCGTGAATAGTATCGAGCACCTGGTGAGGAGAACAGCGGGATAGTTCACAGAGTTCTAAGACTCTTCTTGTGGAGTTTGTAGCAGTGAGAAAAATAGTCTTACATTGTTGCCTTGACAAAATGCTGGTGAGGAACGAAACAGCTGGGAGCTTTCTTTCCATACTGGGAACACCACCTACCCTTTTTAACACTTTGCTGATTGTTCAAGAAACTAATAAAAGGTGAATTTTAACCGGGTGAATGCCAACTCATTTCTTTTCTTTCCTTTGCTGTAAAAATAAAGTTAACTACAACAGGCTTATGAGATTTACACCAGCCAAGTAAGAAGTGCAGGGTAAAGGAAAGTGAGTAAGTAGATGTCCTGCCCTCCAGAAAGCAAGCCAGAAGTAAGCAAGCAGGAAGAAGGTAGGGAAACAGTCTTCCAATTGAGAAGAGAGCACTATCCTACCCGGTTTGGTTGTGAGAAGAGCGTGGACTGCAATGTACAAAGAGCTAATGATTTAGGCAGTACTAGAGGCAGCACCTCTCCTCTGCATTCCAATCAACCCACACTAAGAAACTGGAACAATGTGGTCAGAAACATGAAGGCCAGCTGTAGGAAACAGAACATATATGAGCAGCACAGACAGTAATCATAGCTGTCTCATATATTGCACTTCCAAATGAGCAAATCCAGCTAGTCAAGACCCCTGCCTGCTCAGCCCCCCACCAGGAACTAAGTGGCAGGCGAATGGGACTAATAGATCACTCAGTAAGCAGAGCTCTCACAGTGGAAAAGTGAAGAAAAGAATAATAAAATAAAAGTATTTAACCTAAAGAAATAACATTTCCCCCAGGTATCTTCAGTCTAGCTAGTGGGTGGAGGGGTATAGAGGACAGAGAGTGGGAGGAGTTTTGTTCTGGAATGCCATGACTCCCTGGATTACTCAATGATGCAAGAGAAATATGTTTCACATCAATGCATTTACAAAGTAACAGTTTTTTAAAGGGAAAGTATCACCTTGAAACAAATGTTTTTAAAAATATTGCAACACACCAGAAAAAGAAGGGGGGGTCTGTGTCTTTCTTCCCTTTAATTGTTGACACAGTGTATGTGAGAATGGAGCATACCTGTGCAAGACACTGATCGTAATAAAAAGTTTCAGGGGTTAAAACATAACAGGAATGGAGAATGGGTTTTGAGTAATTCAGAGAATTGTTTTTTTAAAGAGTCAGCTGGGAATTTTAGGCGTGAGTAAATGGTTGACTATATAAAATACCTAAAATATTTAGGAGTTAGCATTTTACATTTTAGGAACAGAGCTGCTAAGAATGGCAGGGCATGCTCACCCAATTAATTTTCTGTGGGTGGGATGCCCTAAGAGAAGAGAGAATAAAAGATTAGAGAAACACTGTTTTGAAGGTTAGATCTTTAATAGAAGTTGATGATGATAGTTATAAATGAAGAGGATCGAATAGTTTCTACTACTAAATTTAAGTTCAGTGGTGGAATACGGTCTCTGAAAGAGAACTGTCAGTGCTGAAACTTGACCTTTCAGTGAGTTAACTCACAGACACTTGTCTAGACCTGCTTGCAAGAACTCTAGTAAGCAAGGAAGAGGGAATAAAAATGGTTCTAGTCCTTTGTTAGAAAAGAAAGAAAAGTATATCTTGCACATACGATGATATACGATGAATGACTGGGGAACTCAATCCCTTGTTCTTTAATATTTGGGCCTCAAGTTCAATACCGAGTAGGTTGTGATGATGAATTGGTCCCTGATAAATAAGATCTGGAATCCGAGGTAGATGGCACTGCTTGGTCATTGACATATCTCTCAGGTGATGAAACAAAGATCTCCTTGGCCAGAAAGGAGGCATGAGAATAGTGTGTACTTTTTTTTTTTAAGGATTCTGGAAATCATAGCTAATGGAGGGAAGACATACACTAGTCTGTATTTGTATGAAATTGTTAGAGCATCCATTGCTATTGCCTGTGGATCACATACTCTTGAACAAAACTTTGGCAGTTTTCTGTTTAATCTTGGTACTCCACAAAAGTAAAATCTGTTTTAATTCCTACTCCCCCGGGCCTATGGTCTGGCAGCTGAGGTAATTTGCCTCCCAATTGTCCCCTCTTGGAATGTACGTGGCTGATAATGCTGGAACATGGTTTCCCCCCCAGGAGTATTTTGTCCACTCCGCTCCATGAAGCTTAGCTCTTTGTTCATCCCTGGTGGTTTATGTAAGCCACTGCGGCGGCATTGGCTGACTGAATCTGAATGGGAAGGTTCTCTAGGATATTTGTTCATGCTACAAGAGTGCTGTGAATTGCACGCAACTCCAGAATGTTTATGGGTAAACATAGTAAATTAGGTTGAAAAAAGACACAAGTCCATCAAGTTCAACCTTCGCCTCATACCTCAGTAACTGAGAATTTTATAGCTTTCCTGTTATCAATTAAATTAGTCTTTATCAGACCTTCCTGATCAGCCTACTGATAAACAGTATAACTCTGTATGTTCCCTTTTGAAAGAAATGTATCTAATCTTCTCTTAAATGTATCCATTGTATCTGCCATAACCACCTCCCTGGGCAATGAATTCCACAATTTGACAGACCTTACCGTAAAAAAACCCTTCCTCTGCTGAAGTCTAAACCTCCTTTCCTCTAATCTCAAGGGGTGTCCCCTGGTCACCTGATCAGGCCTTGGAATAAATAGCTCACCGCAGAGATCCTTCTATTGACCTCTCATATACTTGTACAATGTGATAAGGTCTCCTCTTAGTCGTCTTTTCTCTAGAGTAAATAAACCAAGTTTGTTTAGTCGTTCCTCATATGTCAAGTCCTCCATTCCCTTAATTAATTTTGTTGCTCTCCGCTGTACCCTCTCTAGTTCTAGTATATCCTTTTTCAGAACCGGTGCCCAAAATTGCACTGCATACTCAAGGTGAGGTCTTACCAATGATTTATATAATGGCAAAATAATGTTATCCACTCTTGCTTCAATACCTCTTTTTATGCAAGACAGGACTTTGTTTGCCTTTGCTACTGCTGTTTGACACTGGTCACTGTTTCCAAGTTTGTAGTTGACAAGGATACCCAGGTCTTTTTCTAGCAACAAGTCACCTAAAATTATTCCATTAAGTTTATAAGTAGCCTTGGGATTGTTTCCTCCCAAATGCATGACTTTACACTTCCCCACATTAAACTTCATATTCCACATGTTTGCCCAATCTGACATTGTATGTAAGTCCCTCTGTAGAGAGAAAATATCCTGTTCTGAATTAATGACTTTGCATAATTTAGTATCATCTGCAAATATTGATATTTTGCTTTCTATATCTATTTCCAGGTCATTTATAAACATGTTAAAAAGCAGCGGACCCAATACTGAACCCTGAGGTACTCCACTCTCCACTTTAACTGTACTGGAGAATTTTCCATTTACAACCACACACTGTTCATGATCCAATAAATTCCATTGACCCTGAATGGAGTGGAGTGATGTTCGTACACTGCTCCCCATCTGTACAGACTGGCATATTTTCCACTGTGTTATGGAGAAATGTTTTCCTGTGAACAAGTTTGAACTTATGAGACACCACTGTAGTGACTGTCTGGTGGTCTGTGATATCATCATGTGGTGAAGATGGTTTGAATATTTAGACCAACAGCAGAATAGTTCTAATTGTAGTGGTCTCATGTGAGATCTCCAAGGCTGCTCCACCTACATACCTCCCAACATTTCAAATTGCCAAACAGGGACACCTGTGTTTTAGGGGGTGTTGTTGGAGGTGTGGCTGGTAGGAGGGGCATTACAGATTAATTTTTAGGCTATTTCATGGCCTACTGACACCTCCTTGTGTAATCTAATAAATGACTTATAACAAGACCAAAGTATTTTATTTACACAGACTAATTTATAAACATATATACTAATGTTTAAACAAACAATAATGTGAGTTACATTGCGGTGGAGCAATGGGATACACTTATATACACACCACACAAACTGATCTCCTAAAAAGAGGGACTGTCCCTCCTAAAGAGGGACACTTGGGAGGTATGCACCTATATAGGCAGTGACTTGAAGACAACTCAATAGGGGAAGAATATCTTTGGTGTATTATCTTATATGGCTTGCTTTATTTGTGTTTGCCAAGCCCCTGTCGCTCTGCATGCTCATGCTGACACAAATGAAGCTGTAATGAAAATATTAACCTATTCCCAAGGTTTCCCCAGAAACGTTCAAAAGTCAGTACGGTATAGTTAAATGCAATTTATTAAAATATAATTAAGGTAGTACACAACAGTAATATAGCAGGAACAAGCAGATGGTCACAGCCAGCAAGCGCTACTATCAGGAATAGTAAGCTGCCAAGATTGATCACACTGCTGGAGACTAGGCCAAAGCCACTGGTAGTCTCTGCTGGAATAGGAGCTGGAACAGGAGCAGGAACAAGAGCAGGAACAGGAACACGAAGCCTTGATCCGATGAACGAGGAATACTCCTGACTCACGCCTGCAGTCAGTATAGCGAAAGCGTATACCTGACTCACATCTGCAGTCAGTACAGCGAAAGCAGAAACCTGACTCACGCCTGCAGTCAGTACAGCGAAAGCGGAAACCTGACTCACGCCTGCAATCAGTATAGAGCTAGTCTACCAGAGCCCCAGGTCCGCACCAGATTGGGTGTCTGCTAGGTACAGGGAACAAACAAGAGAACAGTCAGACAGAGCCACAGGTCAGCACCAGAGAGGGCAGTCAGACAAGCCAGAGTCACAGGTCTTCACCAGTCTGGGTGTCCACTATAAGGATAAGGCAGGAGAATAGTCAGAAAGAGCCACAGGTCAGCACCAGATTTCATGGTCAGACAAGCCAGGTCATACACAGAGCCCAAGGACATGGAACTGCTTAGTACAACAACTCAAGGGCAACTGAGTCAGGACTCAGACTACCCTTTAAACCCCTCCTGAGGAAGTAGGTAGGAGGAGCAGGCTCAGAGGAAGGAAGTAGGTAGGAGGAGACTACAGGAAGCATCGTATAAAACAGAGGCCTGCTGCACTCTGAAGCCTCACGCCTGCAGATGACGCATCTAGCTCTGATGCATCCAACTACTGCCATCTTCCTGCGTTATCCGTTTGGCATGAATGGCCGCTGAAACCAAGGTAAGCTATGACACCTATTTAACGTATCAATCTTTTTGTTAGCTGAGTCCTTATGGGCTGCTGCATTCTGAATCGGTATTGTAGTATGTTTAGACCGTCTGCTACTGTGGGATCTACTGCTGGTGGCTAAGACCGAAGGTCTATTTTGTCTTTGGAAATGGATAAATACGTTCACATTTCTTAGATATAACCAAGGTATTGTCTGGATTATCCCACTAATATGTAACCTTAATAAGAGAATCTATTGATTCAATGTCATTGTCATTGTACGTGGACCCCTCTGCCATGAACATGGGCAGTTCACTATTATTACTGGATAATTTCCCCTCATCTCCTGATGAATATTGTGATGAATCCATGAAAAATTTTTTGGAAGAGGTCTCTTAACAGGAATATGAGGTGTTTCTGTTAACCATCTATCTAATTCTTTTCACTAAAGTATTGGCTATTGAATCAGGTAAGGCCTTAACCCTTTGATTGCCAGAGGGGTACCGAATGCATTGCAAACAATGCATTCCGTACCCCTCTGGCACCCAAAGGGTTAACACACTCTGGTTCCAGATTAGGGGGCAAATCTTTTGATGTGGTAGCCCTAGTAGACTCGGTGTCTAAACATTTTGCACATAATGTTGTATTGTTTAAAACATTTATACCACATTTAATACATGAAGAAGCAGTGTTTCGGTTGCCCTTAGTTGTCTTCTTCTTTATTGGCTCTGCCAATATGAAAAAATTCAATTTGATCGAAATTGCCGCAAATGGATTAATATACAAAATTATTAAGTTATGACAGCATGTCTCAAGCTAAGCCAAATGGAAAGGCTAAGCTGACATATATAGAACTGCTTCAACAGGGCTAGTTTACTTCTAAAAGAAATGCACTGCATTAAGACAGATTAACAGCAATATAGTTTGAGAAGTGAAGAAAATAGAGACTACTTATACAATTTCAAACATTTTAGTTCACAAAAAAAATATCACCTAATACTGCAAAACGAATATTTGTGGAGTATCACAACTGAACTAATAAACTGAAGCCATTTTACTCTACAAATCTAGGGAAAAAACACACTGACCTGTCTCTCCAGCAGCGTGTGCAGGACACTGAGTGACCCCTCACATAACGGCACTTCTAAGACAGGACTGCAGGAAAATATCACAATGTAAAAAAAAAAAAGTATATTACTCACATTACAAAATACATACGGATAGGGTAAAACAAGCAACCAATGAACGCATTAGAAAACAAACATGTCTCTAACACCCACTCACCTGTCCTACCCATGTATCTTAGTCCTATACCCTCTTCTATGGAAGACCCCCCACCCTCCAGGTAAAAACCAGTGTACCAATCTGTGTATCCACCCTTACTGATGAGACACTCACCTGAACACAATAAATCCTACAATAAAAAAACACTCCTGAGTTCTGCCTGGTACTGTGTACAGCTATTAACACCTTAACCACCCCATCTGACTAATACAGCTTTTATGTTCTTCATTATTTACAATAACCTCATTAACTTTTGTATCCTTACTTAACTAAATAAGCAAACAAGAAAGTCTGCTCTTTCATTACTGTGAAGGAATTACAATGATATTTGTAGCTGTATCATGCAGATGAACAATGGACTAAGAGTTTTTCACCTTTAGAGCTATGTATGTTGTGGAGATATTAAAGTATTTTAGCTACTAAGTATTTGTTAACTCTGATTTCTTTTATTTTGCTAGTTTACTTATTATGTTGACTGGACAGTCATATATTTTATTAAAACCTAAGGTTATATAATTTATTTCTTTGATATATCACTTAACAAGGTATACATATTTGTTGAAGGTTTTAAATACTAATGAAATAGAGAAACATAAGAGAAGATTTAAACAAAATTAATTGGATCATTTAGTGTTCCCATTCAAAAATTCACTGCATAGGGTAATATCATTCAGACAAAATAGGATCAATTCTACTCAAAGTTAATATTGGCTGCTGTGGAAACAGCAGCTTTTTCACATTTGGAAGATATTACACTGTGTTCACACAGCATATGACACACAGTCTGCTCCACCGGAGGCATCACCTCAAAAAAGAAGGGAAGGCACAAAATACACTAAAATGGGGCTGTTCTCACTCAAATTCAATATTCCAAAAGCAAATAATAATAATAATTATAGAAGTAAATGAATACTCACTTTATATGTTGGCCAGTCTGTATTTAGATAAACTGACATACATCATCAAATAAATTAAACTCCTGCCTGTTCAGGTGATTCTGTAGATGGACACACAAAGTACAGAAAATTTCGAGAACGTAGATTTCAAAATCTTAGAATTTTTTTAAAATAAAAAAATCTCTTGAATAAAAATTATATGAACCAATTAAAACATGACCATAAAACCGTAGATCACATGATTATACAAGCCTTATTTTTTTGTGGTTATGGTATTTTAGTCTATATAGGTGATTACAGTCTGTTTTTTGTTTATGTAATTAATTCTAGTCGTTCTTTGTACAGGAACATATATTTATTATTCTGGGTACTGAATGTACAGATGTATTGGAATTATTTTTCCATCAACAGTTGTAATATTCATTTTTATAACTCATAACATCCAGAAGCTGATCGCACTCCAGGTTGTGACCCGGTAACTTATAGGGATATTATTAAAAAATGTGTTCATTGTATTATTATGTATAATTTGTTTATTATAATATAATTTTATCATGGTTTTGCTGAGCTGCTCCCATTCTGCCTATTGATTCTGCTGTCTGAGCTAATCTAGTGATCTGCTATCCACTGCTGCTGTCTTCTGAGTTTCTGGCTCAGGCTGAATCAGCTGACTTCTCTGATTACTCACCTGACTGTTATCAGCCAACCCTCCCAGGGTATTTATAGCAGCTTGGCTCACTTTCCCATTGTCCGTGTGTTTGTTTGCTGACCTGTTGCTGCTGTGGATTTTGTTTTTGTTTGCTGTGTTCCAGACACTTGGCTTGTTCCAGACTTTGCTGACTTCTGTGCTTTTGACCCTTGGCTTGTTCCTGATATCACTGATTTCTGGTTTCCTGACTCCGGCTTGGCTGAATATCTGTCTTGGATCCTGACCCTGGCATGCCTTTTGGTTTATGCTCTTGGATCATGCTTCTGTTTTTGTTTAAAGGGGAACTTTCACCCCGCAATAACTTAATGTTCACTTACTGCTCACCTGGTGACTAGCTGCTTAGTAGCGCTAGTCGCCAGAAATCTTACCCGGTTCTTCAGATATCGGCGTTTTACAGGAGCAGGAAGCATGGACGTCTCTTCACAGTGACGTCCGTGCGCCTGCGCTGTCAGTCCCTTTTGCACCGCACGGTGCACAAGGGACTGACAGCGCAGGCGCACAGACGTCACTGTGAAGAGACGTCCGTGCTTCCTGCTCCTGTAAAATGCCGATATCTGAAGAACCGGGTAAGATTTCTGGCGACTAGCGCTACTAAGCAGCTAGTCGCCAGGTGAGCAGTAAGTGAACATTAAGTTATTGCGGGGTGATTGTTCCCCTTTAAGTAATAAAGGTATTGCATTTTACAATTTTGTGTCCTGTCTGGTTCCTGGTCCCTAACAAATATATATAGAATATTTTGCATTCCAGTTATACATGAAATTATGGCTGATATAACTAGAAAACATTTGATAAGGATGTACTTAACCTTGTGGTGCATTGTGACACAATATGAAGGTTTGGATAAAAAAGGATGTCCTTAGCCTTTTTTATATGCTGAAGGATATGGTAATGGCAGATACAATGGATATATTTAAGAGGAGATTAAATACATTTCTTTCAAGAGGGAACATACAGAGTTATACTATGTAACAGTAGGTAAAACAGGAAGTTCAGATAAAGACTAATTTATTTGTCAGCAGGAATGCTTATATAACTCATTTTCTGGGTTATGAGGCCAAAGGTTGAACCTGATGGACTTGTATATTTTTTCAACCTAAGTTACTATGTTGCTATGATTGGTCATTATGTCAAAGCTTAGTTTTTGCAAAGGTTATACCTGCGACTGCGATAATGATGTGATTTAAAATTATCAAGCTATTGGGAGTCAGTAAGAGACTTGGATAAGCAAGCCTCTCTGTTTATGTTGATTGGACAGGATATCGAGGTTTGGTTTCTGCAAATATTATACCTGTGATTCTGACTCAAAGAGAGGCTTGGATAATCATGTCATCTACTGTGCTTGCTTGAATATAAGGCAAGGTTTTATTCATGTATTTTTTGCATAAAAAAAAAGACACTGCCTTATATTCAAGGTCACTCTATATTCAGGATGCCCACTGGATTGGTGGAAGATCCAATCCAGAGAGTAGCCAGTATAACTTTGTCTCCCTTCCTTTCTGTACCTTATTTGTAATGCTCCAATTCGACAGCTTTGTAGAAATCCATTGTGGCAGCGGACAGTTAAATTCGCTGAAACGCAGTTTTCAGGTCCTTTTAGGACCTTCTTTGAATGCGCACACTCTAACCAGCAAAGCACATCCTTTTAGACTCTGCTCAGGGACAGCAGGTCCTGACACGAAAACAACGTGGATATCAGTATGGAGGCAGGTGATGAATTTAAACATGTCAACTGCCACAATGCATTTCTACAAAGCTGACGAATTTTAAATTTATACAATAAGGTACAGGGAGGAAGGGAAACATGGTATGAAAGTTCAAATGCGATGATATTGAGGGAGGTAGATGACATGAATTGAAGGGACATGAATGAATGAATGAAGAGAGGGAGGTAAAAGAGATGACATGAAGGGAAACTAGATGAGTGAATGAAGGGAGGGAGATGACATGAAGGGAAATTAAATGAACAAATGAAAGGAGGGAGGGAGATGACACACACAGGGTCACATTATATTCAGCATTTTTTTCTAGGACCTAACAGTAAAACTTGGGTGTGGGGGGGGGGTCACCTTATATTCGAGCAAATATTACATTTATCAAGCTATTGGGAGTCAGTAAGAGTTATTTAGCTCTGGAAGTTGGTTGGCTTGGTGGACCATGTGATGTGAAAACATTGCTTACTGGATTATGAGGAAAAGTTTGTTTTAAATAGCAAGAAGGGAGTATATTTTTTTTACCATTGTTTTTTCTTGAAGAAAGAGCTCTGCAGCTCAGAAATGCATCAATGGTTTATTGGTCATTTTAATTGGGTAATATAGTTTTTATACAAGAGATTTTTTATTGTAATAAATCTAAGATTTTCAAAGTGGAATTGTCACCTACCTTAAAACCCCCTCCCATATTTTTGCATACATGTGTGGTAGGCTTAAACAAGCAATATATTCTTCTAGATGTCTTAATCATACTTTAAGTTTTGAGCTCATAGACAAGTATGTGAGTATGTAGAACATGATTGGCACCGCTCTCCCTGTTAATCAGTGTTTAACCCCTAGAGTGCCAGGGGAGTACATTGTATGAGTTTGGACAGCTGTACCCACTGTGGTAAGCTCGTACAATGTACCCACTAAATACGGTCACTGCATAAGCCGGTATAACCGGCATGCAGTGGCCGCATTTAAAAAAAAAAATCCCTGGCATCCATGGGGGACATGAGGATCACTCCTCATGTCCCCCCAGTTATTGATCTTCCAGCCGATCGCGCTGAGAGATCAATAATGCTAAAGGAGGAGCGCAGCTTCTCCTCTCTCCTACCCGAACTTCAGGGTAGGAGTGGGCGGGATCGGGGGAAGCCTCCTAACGTCATCGGTGACATGATTACCGATGACGTTAGGGAAGTTTCCCCAGTCCCATTCACTCCTACCGGTGGTAGGAGAGAAGGGCAGGAGAGCTTTTGCTCTCCTGCGGTCGCCTTATTGATCTCCCAGCACAATCGGCTGGGAGATCAATAACTGGGGGGAGGTCATCAGAAGGGGTCCTGATGTCCCCCCACAAGGTCTGAATATGTTTATAAATAAAAGCCAAAATTAACCCTATGAGTGCCGCGGGGACATAATTTTTTTTTTCTGTAGCATCACATTCTGGAATTCTCAGAGCTCCATACATTTGAAGGGGCAGAAATGTAAAAAAATGCTATTTTTTCCTATATCGCCTCCTTCTGGAAACATTTATGCACACCAGTATTGGGTTAAGAAGGCAAGTGACCCCTCATTAGATGCAGCAGGTTATCATCTTTCCAAAATGGTATGGTTTCTCTACCTTTTCTTCACTTCTGTAGCTGTTATAACCATTTTCATACCCACAAGAATGTTAGAGAAAATGTTAGAGAAATCAGAGGTTGTAGCAGGTGTAGTTTTGTACTTCTAGCACCCCTACTGTATGTCAACTCATACCAATGGGGTGTCATTCTTCTCCTAAGAGCAACAGTTAACAAATACAGTTGGAAATCGCATAGTTTTCACAGGTTTCACTACATCTGAAGGGACAGAAATGTAAAAAAATGCTATTTTTTTCCTATAGCGCATTCTTCTGGAAACATTTATGCACACCAGGATTGGGGTAAGACAAATGACCCCTCATTAGATGCGGCAGGTTATCTTCTTTCCAAAATAGTATGGTTTATATACCTTTTCTTCACTTCTTAAGGTGGAATAAACATTTTTGTATAGGCAAGTCAGGTTTGAGAAAATGTTAGAAACATCAGAGGTTGCAGTAGGTGTCGTTTTGCTCTTCTAGCGCCCCCTGAGGTAGGTCAACTCATACCAATAGGGTGTCATTGTTCTCCTAAGAGCACTAGCTAATGAATACAGTTAGAAATGCCATGGTTTTCACAGATTTCCGTACAGATGAAGGGGCAGAAATGTAAGAAAATGCCTTTTTTTCATTAGCGACAAATCTGGAGGGATTTGTGCACACCAGGCTTGGGGTAACAAGGCAAGTCACCCCTCATTAGATGCAGCAGGGTGTCTTCTTTCCAAAATGGTATGGTTTGTGTACCCTTTCTTCACTTCTGTAGTTGTTATAACCATTTTTATACAGACAGGTAATGTTGGAGAAAATGTTAGAAAAATTAGAGGTTGCAATAGGTGTACTTTCGTACTTGTAGTGCCCCCTGAGGTAGGTGAACTCATACCAATGAGGTGTCATTTTTCTCCTAAGAGCACTAGCTAATGAATACAGTTGGAAATTCCATGGGTTTCACAGATTTCAATACATTTTAAGGGGCAGAAATATAATAAAATGCCTTTTTTTCATTAGCAACACATTATGGAGGCATTTGTACACACCAGGCTTGGGGTAAGAAGGCAAGTGAACCCTCATTAGATGTGGCAGGTTATCTTCTTTGCAAAATGGTATGGTTTCTCTACCTTTCCTGCATATCTATAATGGTTATGACACTTTTAGTGCAGGCAGATAATTTCAAAAACATAAGTGTCAAGTTTAGGTAAGTGTTCCTAGCACCCACATATTGTAGGTAACCCACACAAATGGGGTACCATTTTTCTCATGTTGGTAGTAGGTACTGAATACAGTAGGAAATGTTATGGTTTTCAAAGATTTCAGTATCTTTGAAGTGGTGGAAATGTAAAAAAAAACATGTATTTATTCCTATAGTGTCACATTTTGGAAATAATTGTGCACTTCAGCCCGGGGGTAGAAAGGCAAGTGACCCCTCATTTGATGCAGGTGAATGTCTACTTTCCAAAATGGTATACATTTTATACTTTTCCTTCATCTATCTAAAAGTTATGAACATTTTAGTACAAGCAGCCATTTCCAAAGAATAAAACAGGTAGGTGTTGTTATGTTCTTCTGGCACTCCTACAGTATGTCAGCTCATACCAATGGGGTGCCATTTTTCTGCTAAGTGCACTAGATAATGAATACAGTTTGAAATGCTATGGTTTTCACAGATTTCAGTACATTTGAAGGGGCAGAAATGTAAGAAAATGCCTATTGTTTTATTAGCGCCACCATCTGGAGGCATTTGTGCACACCAGGCTTGGGGTAACATGGCAAGTCACCCCTCATTAGATGCGGCAGGGTGTCTTCTTTCTAAAATGGTATGGTTTGTGTACCCTTTCTTCATTTGTGTATAGACAAGTTATGTTTGAGAATATGTTAGAAAAATTAGAGGTTGTAGTAGGTGTCGTTTGGCACTTCTAGCTCCCCCTGAGGTAGGTCAACTCATACGAATGGGGTGTCATTTTTCTCCTAAGAGCTCTAGCTAATGAATACAGTTGGAAATGCCATGGTTTTCACATATTTCATTACATTTGAAGGGCAAGAAATGTAAGAAAATGCCTTTTTTTCCTATAGTGCCACTTTCTGGAGGCATTTGTGCATACCAGGCTTGGGATAAGAAGGCAAGTCACCACTCATTAGATGCAGCAGGTTGTCTACTTTTCAGAAATATATAGTTTTATATAGTTATTCCACTGTTTAGGGTAGATTTACCACAAAAACACTAGAAAGCACATATTAGCTCATAAAGTTGAACATGTCATTTTGCGCTGCTGTTGATTAGGGCTTTACGCTAGACATGGATGTAGGTAAAACTATATAAATTTGGTATCTTTTTACTCGGGGAATTCATGTTTCAAATAAATGAAACTTTTTCAATCAAGGTAAATGTTTTTGATACATAGTATGTGATTTTAGCAAAATGAGTACATTTTCACTTTTTTTTGTCATTATGACATCATAGCTTTTTGCACGATGCAAATTTTCTTCATGTAAGGTACCACGAAAAAGCTCAATTTGTTCTGAAAAAACAAAAAATACAGTTTTCCATATGCAACTAGAAATTCCCAGAGTAAATCAAGCCTAAACAGAAGGATAGCAAAAATGCTGAAAAAGTGTCTGGCTTGCAGGGTACAGGAAATGGCCCAAGCCTCTGGCACTGAAGGGGTTAAGAGCCTGTCCCTTTTCTCTGAGGCTGGCTCTCAGCATGCTCACTCCTCCTCCATAAGCGAACAAGCCTGGCAGTGTGTAAATTAAAACAACGTGTGTAAATTAAAACACAGATAAGAAGGAACATGTCTCAAATCTTATTGGACAATTGAAAAATAAGGTACAGTATTGGCTTTATAAAAAGATCCTGGTACCAGGTGAAGAACAAATATTGAATATTTACTAATGTGGTAGAGACTTTATATGAGTGTTGTAGATATATTGTGTTGAAGTCGTCATTTTTCTCTTTTAAGTGTAAATTGAGGGACTTGTTTGAGTTAGGAGGAGATGCCAGTCTCTGTGTAAATATATATGGGGAGACGATCATCTCCTTCAGTGTATATATTTTTTTAGTTGTCCGTGTGACCGTATATTTGTTGAAGATCATTATTATTTTTACTTTGTTGTGTGTGTGTTCATATGGGATAACATATTTGTTGTGATCCACGTGGTTCCTATTTGCTGTGGTTGAGTGCTTGGTTGCTCTCGATCACTAATCATTTATGATTAAGGTGAGTGTCGGGAGCATATCCAAGACTGTTCAGCAAAGGTTGGGGATTACGTTGATCTTTAAGGTAACACACGAGATTTGTTCTCTCTTTTTAAATATTTGTACTGTTTATTCAGAGTGTAATATAATACATAGTAAGTGTTTATTATACCACATAGTTAGGATAGTTCCGATATTGTGTGGTTGAATACGCGAGAACATCAGTTAGATCCACTTAACACTCTATGTTTAGGAGGATCTGTATTTTATAGATCACTATATTTGTATTGTATCTATTGTGTGACATTTCATGTTTAATTCTTAGAGTTGATTTTTTAAAATTTTTATTAAAAAATACATTTGAATAGGATTATGGGGTTGTCTTCTTTTTCTTTTTGAGCGCTAAGATCTTTTTGTGTAACCCATTATACACCTTTGTTTGAGATGCCTATTTTGTACTGCTACGGACATGTTTTCTGTACAGACCACCTTTTGCCCTGGATTTAAAGCAATAGATTTGTTCATATGTTCAGTTTTCAAAACTCCCCATCATTCTGATATTGTTGCTGTGTGTTCCGGAGAGTATGAACATAGATAAATAATTTGTTTTGTGGCTAGCAAGAGAAGTTTGTCAGCTTTTTTTCAAAGCCTCCTAAGATTGGTTATTTTTGTGTTTGTTTTCTCTCAAGGTGACGACACATCAGATTCTTTAGGCATTTTATGAGCAGGCTTATAAAAGCACCATATACAGAGGTCTTCTGCTCTCATTTGCAGTCTCCCAACTGGGGCCTAATCCTCACAACATTAAGTTTGATCCAACTCAAGGCCAATACATTATGTATTTGTTGGAAGAATCTAATTCCAACAAAGATCAGGAAGCAAAAGACACAATAAATCTGGAAGATGTTCAGAATTGCCAGTTTATACGCACCCAATTTAAAGGAAAATCCAAATTTTACCCTTCAAGCTCCAAAGGACCTTATGTGGAAGCTTTTTATAAAATGGTATTAAGAGATTATAATAATACAGTTAAAAAGCATCCCATTAAGAAGGACAACTTAAATAAAGGAGAAAGAAGGGCATTAAAAGATCTGAAATTAAATGATATGATAACAATAAGAGAGGCAGATAAAGGAGGCGCTCTGGTAATTCAAGACACAGTAGACTATTTACAAGAAGGATTCAGACTTTTAGGAGATATGAAGGCGTATCGTTGTTTGGATCTAGATCCAACCAAAGTTTTTTTAAAATCATTCAAGTCACTATTACAAGATGCTCTAATTAGGAATATTATTAGTAAGGAAGAATTCAATTACATTTTTGTCCCTTGTCCTAGTATAGCATTTTTCTATCATATTCCGAAGGTTCACAAAAGGTTGGAGAACCCTCCAGGACGTCCGATTATTTCGGGCATAAATAATTTGACTTCCAATTTATCATCATTTTTAGACTATTTTTTACAACAATATGTAGTGAAATTGAAATCACACATAAGAGACTCACAACATGTTTTACATCAATTTTCTGATATCGAGTGGGACTCTGAATCATTCATGTGGGCCACCTTGGACGTGACGTCACTATATACTTCCATAGAACATCATCTTGGTTTAGAGGCAATAGCTTATTTTTTAGATTTAGATACAAGTATGCCAAGTTTGCAGAAGGAGTTTATCCTGAAGGGTGTTCAATTTATTCTGCACCACAATTACTTTACCTTTCAGGATGCCTTCTTTCTCCAGACCCAGGGTACGGCCATGGGTACCAGATTCGCCCCCAGTTATGCCAATCTATTTATGGGTTTCTGGGAGGCAACTCAAGTGTGGACCATGAACCCATGGGTGGCGAATCTGGTATTCTATGGCCGATATATAGATGATATAATTGTTATCTGGAAGGGGAATGCCTTGGAACTACAAAGGATGATTGATTTCTTTAATAGTAATGATAAGGGAGTCAAGTTCACCTCTGAAATAAGTAAAAATGAAATCAAATTTTTGGACCTTCAATTATATATACAGAACAACAAAATCCAAAGTACTGTGTATACCAAACCGGTTTCTAAAAATAAATACTTACATGCCCGTAGTTGTCATCATGAAAAATGGAAAAATAACATTCCCTTTGGGCAATTCAACCGGTTAAGAAGGAATTGCAGCACTATGGAAGATTTTGAATTTCAATGTACAATAATGAAGGCCAAATTTGTAGAAAGAGGATATGAGGAACCAGTTTTAGAGAGGGCTATAGCTAGGGCTAGGGATTTAAACAGAGACCTTCTACTTATGCCCAAAAAGAAAGCAAAATCAAAAAATGAGAAACATCAGTCAGCTTTCATCACTCAGTATAATTCTATGGCGGGCAAAATACAAACCATTATTAAGAAAAATTGGCGTATTTTGAAAGAAGACCCTTTACTGAGAGATGAAATACCAGCTCAAGGCAAGGTAATTTTTCGAAAGGCTAAAGATATTAGGTCAGAGATTGCTAAAAGTAAACCAAAGAAGGCACCCATTGAAACTATAGCACAAAAAGAAAAGATTAGGGGTAATTTCCAATGCAATATTAAAGCTTGTTACAATTGTATCTATATGGAACAAAAGGTTCAAACGTTTACAAGTTTAAATTGTAATACTACCTTTAACATTGAACATTTTATCAATTGTGGAACATCTTACGTAGTATATTTAATTACTTGTGGATGTGGTATTAGTTATGTAGGTAGAACCACAAGAACACTACGTGAAAGATTGGGAGAACATAGACGCAATATTGTCAAAAAATCTCAAGAACACAGCGTCTCAAGACACTTTAGTTCATGTGTTAAAGGGGGAATTACTAATTTTTCAGTTAAAGGGATTGATTACATTCCGCGATCAATTCCTAATAGATTTATTGAATTGTGCAAAAAGGAATCCCTATGGATTTACAAATTGGGTACTTTGATTCCTGGGGGATTAAATGAGGAATTAGATTTATGGCAGTTGACTTGAAGGATTTTTATGGTTTTTTACTAGATCCAATATAATATTTTATTTTAGAATGTCTTTTTATAAATACATATATATATATATATAATATTTTTATATATTTTTTATCAATTCCTTTTTTGAGGTTAGTTGATATAGGAGTAATTGTTATTGTTTTTCAAAGAATGCAATTCTCTCTGTAAATCCAAGAATAATAATTATATATCTGTATATATGTTTGTGAATTTCAATCTCTGGAAAATATTAGTGAGGTTGGTAGTTTATACATAGCAACAATGCATGTTAATATGCTTTTCGAATTTCTATAAAATAGATTTGTCATCTTATAATGAATATTAGTCGATTTTACAAGAATATATTGCTTTTATTTGTTTTTATTTTAGATTGATGATCATTGAAAACGGGACATGTGCGGTTTGTAAGTACTCCTCCGGAGTCAGGGGAATCCAATACTTCCTTTTGCGTTCCAATTGTGGAGCGCAAGCCGCATCCACGTGGCTCCGTTTCTAACAGGAAGCGGGTCATGTTGGATGACGCAGATTGTTACCGGAAGTGAGTTCTGACTCTCGAGGAATACGGAATCCCGGTCATGTGTACCTCCAGCCAAAGGTATTTATGGTGAATTTGTTTTTATTACATTATATAAAGCTGTGATAATATTATAACTTATAAGCCCCTGAAGAAGTGCTTTTAGTAGCACGAAACGCGTTGGGCGTTTTGTCTGATCGTTATACTTAACTTTTATTGAACTTTTGAATAAAATACCTTTTTAATATTGGATTTTGGTCTTAACAATCCCTTTGGATACAATCCGGTGATCTATACTTTATGAATGGTCAGCCGATATAATTGAAAACGGAGGACTATGAGCACCTGGAAGAGCCATTTACTCATCAATATCTGGTGAGTTTTTATATGTGGGGGCCTTTTCCTATATTGCATATATACAGATACTCTCTTAGAAGGGTCTGCGCCCTTTTCTTGTGTTTTTTTCTAGAGACAATAAAGTTCTTGGTGTACTACACCGGTACACCACAAGGGGCTGCGACCGAACTAAAAAGAGAGAAGGGGAGAAAAAGTCCCATTTGAAGAATTATATTGGAACATTTATTGGAACATTTTGGAGAAATTCAAGGAAAATCTTTTTTGAACTGGCTTTAGGACTTTAATATTTAATTTGCTCTTATCTATTTTCTATAGATTTGGGTAGCCAGTTAGACTCAAAAGAAATATAGAAATTCGTAGCGCCACAGCTTCCTTTTGGAGTTTGTTTCATTGTGGATATTTCATCTATTGTGGATGTTTCATCTATCAGGTGTTATTGTTGCTAGGGCTGCTTGAATTGCTTATTTTCTGTCTACTGTGTTAATATTATCTACTATCTTTTATCTATACTCACTTAGGAATTGCAATTAAGTATGTCCTGTATATCAGTTCAAGAGCGTTATATTAGGAAACAAAATATCAAAACATTCCTTACTCAGGAAATGATTCCAAATACAACATTGATTAGAGATGATAATACTGTCAAAAAACAGTTCATCTTATTAGAACAGGCCCTAAAGGACGAATTACGTCACTGGTGGGATCTAGTCCTCCTACAGAATTATTTAAACAATAAGATTATACCAAGAGGTTTAAGACTACATAAACCATCATCATTTCAAGATAGGGACTTTAATGTCAAATGGAACCAGCTTCTGGAAGAGTGTTCTTTCAATCTAATTAGACATATAATAGAATATCGAGAAAAAGAATTAACTAAGATCGAAGAGAAGATTAAAGATATTTATAGTAATTTAGAAGGACACTCTACTGATGTTGGTTTCAAGGATCTGGATATGAAAGTCAATAACAATGTGACCAAATTAGAAAAAGAATTAAAAGAAAGAAAAGAACATAAGTTCAAGAGAGATGAAGATGATTATCAGACAACGAGAACCAATCAAAATAAAAACACCAATTATAGTAGGGTGAATTATAATAGGAACAATAGATATCATCATAATTCAAGATACAAATATTATCGGAATAAATCAAATAAGTCTGAAGTAAATAAATCGCATATTCATCAGGTAGAAAATACTAATGTTGATGATAATAAAATGACAAGAAAAAATTCTGAAACTAAATCCAATTTCACTATTTCTGTGAGTAACAAATATGAAGTGTTAAGTACAGAAACCATTTTGGGAGAGAAAAATTTGCCAGACATGGCTTCTCAAAAAGAGAATTTAGAATTACCCATAAACACTCCTTTTAAAATAATATCTAGTAATGAGTCTCTTCAGTCTAGAATACAAATTGACAACTCATCTCCTCAGCCATCCACTTCAAAGGCTTTTTTAGCCCAAGTGGTTTCACCAACAACAAAAATAAAAAATCCGATACAATCCCTTTGGGAGAAGTCAGAACAACAGAAGGTCAACAGAGGAAAGAGAAAGGAAAACGAAAGTATAGAGGATGTAGGGGAGGAAAAAAGAAAAAAGGTGGCCAAGGTCAATCAATTGAGCCAGGACAAAATAGAGAAGGTATAATCAATCTTTCCTCCTTTAACATCACTCCAAATCAAGTGTCACTTTTACAGAAGGGTTTAGCCTTTGCACCTAGTCAAACTCCCAATGATTTCAATTTTTTTGTAGATTTAAATCACTTTCAACGCAAACTGACCTTAAAAAGATTCTTCAAGGGACAATCACAACAAAAAAGATCTATTAAAAATGGAGATGAAAAAGTCTCTGATGGAGATGACACTCTTTTGCTGTTAGAAAATTTGTTGGAAGAATCTAATTCCAACAAAGATCAGGAAGCAAAAGACACAATAAATCTGGAAGATGTTCAGAATTGCCAGTTTATACGCACCCAATTTAAAGGAAAATCCAAATTTTACCCTTCAAGCTCCAAAGGACCTTATGTGGAAGCTTTTTATAAAATGGTATTAAGAGATTATAATAATACAGTTAAAAAGCATCCCATTAAGAAGGACAACTTAAATAAAGGAGAAAGAAGGGCATTAAAAGATCTGAAATTAAATGATATGATAACAATAAGAGAGGCAGATAAAGGAGGCGCTCTGGTAATTCAAGACACAGTAGACTATTTACAAGAAGGATTCAGACTTTTAGGAGATATGAAGGCGTATCGTTGTTTGGATCTAGATCCAACCAAAGTTTTTTTAAAATCATTCAAGTCACTATTACAAGATGCTCTAATTAGGAATATTATTAGTAAGGAAGAATTCAATTACATTTTTGTCCCTTGTCCTAGTATAGCATTTTTCTATCATATTCCGAAGGTTCACAAAAGGTTGGAGAACCCTCCAGGACGTCCGATTATTTCGGGCATAAATAATTTGACTTCCAATTTATCATCATTTTTAGACTATTTTTTACAACAATATGTAGTGAAATTGAAATCACACATAAGAGACTCACAACATGTTTTACATCAATTTTCTGATATCGAGTGGGACTCTGAATCATTCATGTGGGCCACCTTGGACGTGACGTCACTATATACTTCCATAGAACATCATCTTGGTTTAGAGGCAATAGCTTATTTTTTAGATTTAGATACAAGTATGCCAAGTTTGCAGAAGGAGTTTATCCTGAAGGGTGTTCAATTTATTCTGCACCACAATTACTTTACCTTTCAGGATGCCTTCTTTCTCCAGACCCAGGGTACGGCCATGGGTACCAGATTCGCCCCCAGTTATGCCAATCTATTTATGGGTTTCTGGGAGGCAACTCAAGTGTGGACCATGAACCCATGGGTGGCGAATCTGGTATTCTATGGCCGATATATAGATGATATAATTGTTATCTGGAAGGGGAATGCCTTGGAACTACAAAGGATGATTGATTTCTTTAATAGTAATGATAAGGGAGTCAAGTTCACCTCTGAAATAAGTAAAAATGAAATCAAATTTTTGGACCTTCAATTATATATACAGAACAACAAAATCCAAAGTACTGTGTATACCAAACCGGTTTCTAAAAATAAATACTTACATGCCCGTAGTTGTCATCATGAAAAATGGAAAAATAACATTCCCTTTGGGCAATTCAACCGGTTAAGAAGGAATTGCAGCACTATGGAAGATTTTGAATTTCAATGTACAATAATGAAGGCCAAATTTGTAGAAAGAGGATATGAGGAACCAGTTTTAGAGAGGGCTATAGCTAGGGCTAGGGATTTAAACAGAGACCTTCTACTTATGCCCAAAAAGAAAGCAAAATCAAAAAATGAGAAACATCAGTCAGCTTTCATCACTCAGTATAATTCTATGGCGGGCAAAATACAAACCATTATTAAGAAAAATTGGCGTATTTTGAAAGAAGACCCTTTACTGAGAGATGAAATACCAGCTCAAGGCAAGGTAATTTTTCGAAAGGCTAAAGATATTAGGTCAGAGATTGCTAAAAGTAAACCAAAGAAGGCACCCATTGAAACTATAGCACAAAAAGAAAAGATTAGGGGTAATTTCCAATGCAATATTAAAGCTTGTTACAATTGTATCTATATGGAACAAAAGGTTCAAACGTTTACAAGTTTAAATTGTAATACTACCTTTAACATTGAACATTTTATCAATTGTGGAACATCTTACGTAGTATATTTAATTACTTGTGGATGTGGTATTAGTTATGTAGGTAGAACCACAAGAACACTACGTGAAAGATTGGGAGAACATAGACGCAATATTGTCAAAAAATCTCAAGAACACAGCGTCTCAAGACACTTTAGTTCATGTGTTAAAGGGGGAATTACTAATTTTTCAGTTAAAGGGATTGATTACATTCCGCGATCAATTCCTAATAGATTTATTGAATTGTGCAAAAAGGAATCCCTATGGATTTACAAATTGGGTACTTTGATTCCTGGGGGATTAAATGAGGAATTAGATTTATGGCAGTTGACTTGAAGGATTTTTATGGTTTTTTACTAGATCCAATATAATATTTTATTTTAGAATGTCTTTTTATAAATACATATATATATATATATAATATTTTTATATATTTTTTATCAATTCCTTTTTTGAGGTTAGTTGATATAGGAGTAATTGTTATTGTTTTTCAAAGAATGCAATTCTCTCTGTAAATCCAAGAATAATAATTATATATCTGTATATATGTTTGTGAATTTCAATCTCTGGAAAATATTAGTGAGGTTGGTAGTTTATACATAGCAACAATGCATGTTAATATGCTTTTCGAATTTCTATAAAATAGATTTGTCATCTTATAATGAATATTAGTCGATTTTACAAGAATATATTGCTTTTATTTGTTTTTATTTTAGATTGATGATCATTGAAAACGGGACATGTGCGGTTTGTAAGTACTCCTCCGGAGTCAGGGGAATCCAATACGTCCTTTTGCGTTCCAATTGTGGAGCGCAAGCCGCATCCACGTGGCTCCGTTTCCAACAGGAAGCGGGTCATGTTGGATGACGCAGATTGTTACCGGAAGTGAGTTCTGACTCTCGAGGAATACGGAATCCCGGTCATGTGTACCTCCAGCCAAAGGTATTTATGGTGAATTTGTTTTTATTACATTATATAAAGCTGTGATAATATTATAACTTATAAGCCCCTGAAGAAGTGCTTTTAGTAGCACGAAACGCGTTGGGCGTTTTGTCTGATCGTTATACTTAACTTTTATTGAACTTTTGAATAAAATACCTTTTTAATATTGGATTTTGGTCTTAACAATCCCTTTGGATACAATCCGGTGATCTATACTTTATGAATGGTCAGCCGATATAATTGAAAACGGAGGACTATGAGCACCTGGAAGAGCCATTTACTCATCAATATCTGGTGAGTTTTTATATGTGGGGGCCTTTTACTATATTGCATATATACAGATACTCTCTTAGAAGGGTCTGCGCCCTTTTCTTGTGTTTTTTTCCCAATACATTATGTGCATGCTGTTCGTTACTGTGCCACATTGGACTTTCCTTCTCAGTTGACACAGCCCAAACCCAACAAGATCTCTACTGGTGTTCTTCCAACCCTTTACAATAAAAGGTTCCATGAAGATTTTGAGGCCAACAGCTGTAAGTTGTTTTCTATGCTTGTTGTGTATGAGGCGTCTTTGGCTACAGAAGTGAACGAAATTGATCTGGGTGGCCTCTTCAACAGATATAAGACTTTTGCCTTTTTTTTGGCAGGCTCCGCCAGTCTGTAGGCCAGTGAACTCTGTTGGACGTCGGGTTACAGATTTAGGCGCTGAAACTCAAGAGTAGTCTGGACAGCATTAGTTTTGGTTGGACAGTATCATGGTATTGGTGTGCATTAACCACTAGGATTAGAGCAGCCAAGGTAGAAGGTTTGCATTGTAAACATTTCCCATCCCCACAGTAGGCATCTAGGATGTTTATTTCCTCGGTTTTCAGGTTCTGGTCCAGGAAAGTGGGATATTGACAATAGATCTTTGACTCTATAATAGCGATATGGGGACTGACAGGTGGAATTCCTAGAATCTCAACTTAATCTGCAGGTTCCAAACTTCTTGGTGGGGTTAAACAGGCCTCAGCAGGAATCTTCTCCAAATACTTATATGTATATGCCTCTGTTCTGACATGAACACAAAGTCTAAAAAAATTCCATATATGACAGATGTAGATTTAAAGTGGGACTGTAACTTCTTTATTTTATGCTCCCATATGAAACAGGAAGTAAAAATAAGAGGTGTTATTATTTTGTTTAAAAAGTTCTGTTTCTTTATCAAAATTACTTACAAAGTTACTTGTGATGTCAATGTGGAGCTGGCGGCATCTAATTGCAGTACCAGCCGTTCCCCTGTGGCATTGTATGTCTGCCCCCCACATGCCCATATTTCCATGGAGATCTGGCACACTCCCAGTTACACCACCCATCTTTCAAAGCAAGGTCCTGCACTGATCAGTTATTTGAAAAAATTAGTGCACAACATTCGGCAGCGTTTGCATATGCACCATTAATGACAGGGCGATTGCTGCCATTCATGTTCAAAAGAAAAAGCTTTCTACAGCATCTAAATATGCAAGAACATCAGTTAGATCCACTTAACACTCTATGTTTAGGAGGATCTGTATTTTACAGATCACTATATTTGTATTGTATCTATTGTGTGACATTTCATGTTCAATTCCTAGAGGTGATTTTTTTTTAATTTTTATTAAAAATACATTTGTACAGGATTATGGCGTTGTCTTCTTTTTGAGCGCTAACATCTTTTTGTGAAACTGGAGTTTAGTGGCAATCTGTGGAGTGGGGTATTGTGATCTGGGCGGCTGAAGAGAGGAAGTGGAGAGGTCCAGTAGTCCTGGTGTGTAATTGCAGGCGACACCTTGTGTATATACATTTTTTTGTATAATGAGTTACAAACTTGGGTCCAAATATATTAAAAACGTACAGTAGGGCACTAGCCCTACTCGTCACCCTTCCATTCGTAACGACAGAAAGGCCTATTCAGGAATTGCAGGAGCATAATATCATTTCCCATCAAATTATAGCATTCAAAGGTACAGCCAGAACTCTTGCAGTGAGTCTATAGGAACATTAGAGGACTGAAAGGGTGTATAGTGAAGGGGACAGAGTCAGAAACAAGACAAAGAAATGTCACTATGACTGGAGGATGCAATAATGTGCCAGAAAAAAAAAATGAACTAGAAAGTGAGGTGGGGGAAGTGGGAAGTAAAGAGAAAGGAGAGCAGGGAAAAGAGCAAGGGGAAAAAGGACTCCAGACTCACCAAACTCCTCAGGTAGAAAGGAAGAGTGGGCAGCAAGACATTGACCGAAACTCATGTGCTCGAAACTCAGTCCAAAGGTATATCTGGGTTTGTCCCAATGCGACCAAACTTTCGTGTAGTATTGGTCACTATGAAGGCTATAAGCATGTCATTTTTCCATGTCTCTAAAGTATTTTACCTTCACCCGCCAGTCCTCTACTTTTGGGTCAGTGGGCTTCTGCCAATGGGACACTATGCATAAAGGCGCTGCTGTGAGCATAAAGTGCAAGAGTTTACCTACCCAATATCTGAAGGCCTTCCTGTTGAGTCCTGGTAGAAAGTCCAGTTTACCACAGATGTCCAGAAGAGGCGAGGGATATGTCGACCATCCCCTAGGACCCCCATCGTTTCCAGAGCGTCAGCACCCTGCCCGAGATCGCTGACAAAAGAAGATCCTTTGACAGTCTATTTCAGTTTGGTCAACACCGCTACCACATGATACTTCTCAAGATTTTAGGCAAGTACATAGGCAGAGCCTGGAGTAGATATAACAAACGTGGAAGCACAATCATTTTTAGCAAATTCAAGCAACCAAAGCAGGAAATTGGAAGGCCAGTCCAAGATCATATTGTATCAGTTATCTTCCGAAGGAGTGGAGGAAAGTTATGGGTATAGAGATCAGGAGTAATTTTCACTCCCAGGTATGTAATTGAAGCTCTCACTCCCAGGTAAGTAATTGCAAAAGCAAACTTGGTCTTCAGAAGCTGACATCTCTCTGGAGGTAGGTTAATGTTAAGGATCTCTGATTTGGTAACATTTACCTTCGAGCCAGAGAGCACAGAATATTCCTCCAAGAGGGTGATGGTCGCCAGTAATGAACATTCAGGATCAGAGAGGGTAAGCAGCACATCATCCACAAATCTAGAAACTTTGTACTCTCTCCCTGGTCCACAAACACAAGTATATCTGGTTGTGAACGGACTGCACAAAATAATGGTGCCAGGACTATGACATACAGTAACAGCAAGAGGGGGCATCCCTGGCAGGTACCATTTGGAATGTTAAAAGGGTCATATAAAACTCCCATTCACTTTGACTAATGCCCTCGGACCGGTATATACAGCCGATACCATATGAAGAAAGTGGGGATCCATCCCTAGCTTTTGTAGAACACCAAACAGGAACTCCAAAGCTCACCCTATTGAAAGATCTAACAAAAGCAACACTGTTGGAATGTCAGATGTAGAAATATCATGAAGCAGAGAAACTATCCTAGCAGTATTATCCTTGGCTTGGAGGCCTACAACGAAACCTGCTTGGTCTGAATGAATGAGTGAAGGTAATAAGACCTTCAATCGAGTGGCTAGGTGTTTAGCAAATAACTTCAAGTCAACATTTAAAGGGATAGTAATGTCAGAAAAAAAAAGTATTAACTATATGGTAGATACAATTAAAAGAGAGTACTTGCACTTATTCGTCTCTCTCAAACCGTTATGGTTTGAGAGATATAGGAAAATAAAGTTCACTGGTCCTTCCCCTTTCTGCTTGACAAGCTGTAAAGCTGTCAGAAGCAGATTCTGGTCGCACGACCAGCTGCGGCTCTTCAGCAGTGCCTATATAACGATATTTAAAGACAAACACTTCATTTAGAACGGTCTACAAAGTATGCCTGGTTTGCAAGCACACTTTGTAGACTGTTCCAATTAAGTATTTATTTCTGCTAGATGGCAGACTTGAGTGAAACAGCTAGGAAAAGTTAACTTTAGCAAGTTATATCTCTCAAACCATAAAGATTTGAGAGATAAGACTTACATAGATGTTAACCTTTTTCTAATGTCTACAATATTAAATCAACTTAAAATTAACCATTACTATCCCTTTAAGAGGGAAATTGGCCGGTAGCTCACACGGAGCTCCGTATATTTCTCCTCATTCAGTATGACTGAAATATGCGCCTCTAGAGTCTGAGGGGCAAACACTGTGGTCGTTGCAATAGAGTTAAAGGTCTGTGTCATCCTAGATGAAAGGGTAGTCAGAAATTTCTTATAATAGCTAGCCGGGAGGCTGTCTGGGCCCAGACTCTTACCTAAAGGGAGACCACAAACAGCCCTCTGCACCTCCTCCTCTGCAAATTTTCGTTCCAGAGAATCTATATTGAACTGTGACAACCGCTTCTGGAGATGTGCACCCTGGAAGAGGCTTAGAGGGGTCTCCCAGTCTCCTACTCGTGACATAGAAGGAACCTCCAACTAACTGTAAAGGGAGTCATAGAAGGACCAGAAGAAATCCTCAATCTGTTCATTTCTTATAAGTGGCGACCTGTCTGTCTCGAATGCCATGGACGGTAGCCGCTTGGTGATGCTGCTTCACCACTCCGTGCCAGTAACTTGCCCGACTTATATCCCTGTAAATAGGCTCTATATTTATACCACAGAAAGGACTTAAAAGAAGTGGATTTCAAGTGAGTAGAAATACATGATCTGAGCTGATGTAGTTCCCTACCTGTTTGTGCCGCTTCTCAAGTATTCTCAACCTGGCAAGTTTATCATCTAAGGCCTTCTCCCTTTCTCTTTTTTTGAAAGCTCCAATCTTAATGAGCTCTCGCCGGATGGCAGCTCTATGAGCTTCCTACCAAATCGGGGGTGCCACATCATATGTGATATTAGCCATCAAGTAATGCTCCACTGTCTGTTACAGCTTGGTCACAGTATCTTTATCTTCTAGGAGTAACTCGTTCAGCCTCCACATTGGGGTTCCCTTCCGCCCCCTGCAATATTCAGGTCAACAAAGACCAGGCTATGGTCCGACCATGTTATGTGTCCCTTATTGTTGAGCTCCCAAAAAACCCAGAGAGTACTGGTCGCAGAGGAACATGTCTATCCTGGAGTACTGTGCATGAGAGTGAGAGAAAAAAGTGAAGTCCTTGTCAAAGGACGCCAGAAATCCAATAGGTAAAAGCGAGCCAGAGTGTCATTATAGTGTTTAACAACTGACTTTTTATATGAGGCGTGAAGGGGATTATAATCATGTGACAAATTTAGTGGAAAGTTAAGGTCCCCTCCCACATCACTAGGACTCCCAACCAGAAGGAATCTAGTGTATTCAAAATGTCCACTAAGAAAGAGGTGGTCTTTCTGTGGCACCACAAATAGGTTAGTGAACAAAAAACTGTGCTTTAGATTCTGAAGCCCCTTCCACTATCTGAATTACCCCAGAACCAACCCGTACCTCTGCTGAAAAGGCTAAGACCCTAGTGTAGTCCACAGGTACCTTGAACACCAAAAAGAAGGGGGGAAGTCTGTGTGTCATGTAATCCATGAAGAGTAGCCTGAGAAAACATAGATCTGAGAATTTCTGAATTCACACCTTGAAATCTTCCTATAAACTGCTCTTTATGATGGAAGACCTTCATACCAAAGGGAAATTACCTTCCCTGATTTCTGTATTGGAATCTCATCCATGAAAATTTGAGCTTGGCCTAGAAAAGAAAGTTGGTTGAAGAGGACACCAAGTGTCTCGACTGACCAGAAAAGTGTTGTACTGAAGAAAGAAGAAAAAAGGTTCTACATTGAAAAGTTACATATTGCCCTAGGTCTCATGGAGCTCACACTGGGCAATGAACCAGTTTTTCTCTATCAGTCAGTGTCTGAATTGGCATCAGTCCATTAACCAACTGAAATGTTTTTTTCACACTCATGGTTTGAAGTATGACAGGAAGGTACTTGTCTAAAGCAGCAATCCAACAGCATGGCTAGTAAATTATAAGATTTTAAACCAACTGAAACGTACCAAGAAAATGTAACGATAACAGAACGTAAACAATACATTAGTTTCATATCATTCCCTAAGAATATAATTTGAACACTGCTTCAATGCAGAGATACAGTAGCTGAAGGGGGGGAGGAGAGAACCTGTCCAAAACCTTTAGGATAGGAAGAAACTCCTGCTGGTATGATTATAAAATATTTCATGGTAGTAATATTGGGTTCAGACAGTGACCTTTTTAGATTATAGCGTGGAGCCTGTCAGTATCGATACTAAATTAGTAAATGTATAGGCACAGATATTTTATAGGTTATGGTATTAACAGTTTTGGGGTCATTTTAAATAGGCAAGTAAGGTCTCATATTCATTTATAGCCACAAAAGAAATGTCAAAAAACAAAGGTACCATAAAATCTCAGGTATAATACGCACCTGTGTATAATATGCAGGTGTATATTATACCCAAGATTTAGGGTAAAACAAAAGTGCCTATGTATAATACGCACCCTTGTTTTCCCCTTTGCTAAAAACATTATTTAACACAGGCATTACCATTGGCTGGAGGCGGAAGGTCCTGAAAGCCCATGCAAGGAAGCGGGCGGCAAATGCAAGCATGCCGCCTGCAGAGAAGATTGCCTTCTCTTCCTTTGCTTACAATGGGGACCTCAGTGGAGCACAGTAAGATTTATTCTGAAAGCAGATAGCGTCGGGGAAGGGAGGGAAGGGATCACCAGCATTAAAAAAAACAACAACAAAAAAAAACACGTTTGTGTATAATACACCCTCCCACTTCACATAAGGTGAAGTGGGGTAAAATTGTGCGTATTATACCAGAGATTGTACAGTAGTCTCATTATTTAACATGGTGGTAGAAGGGGTGACCATTTAGGACCAAACACAAGTTAGGTGACATAAACCACCAAACAATGGGGTGCTTTTAGGGGCTACCTGCATAACTGTTAAGAAGCAACCTGTACCACTGTAAAAAGGATGGAACCCTTTCCCACCAGCATGATGCTTCCATTTGGATGGTGGGAGAGAGGAACAGATCAAATCCTACCGCTATACACCCTCGCATAGACAAAAAAAAACAACATTTCAGCCGCACAGTATAATAAAGTTAGATGAATGCACCTTCTCCTTATATAAACCGGCTGAGCAGCTTAAGAAGCAGGAGAAAGAGCTGTGTGGCCTGTGTCCATGAATCATCACGCTGCTATGGAGATCACGGATTGTGGCCTATGACAGATGGGACAGGCAGACACGGACATACTCACAACAGTATTCCCGAAGATCTCCACACTGCCATGTAAAGAGGATGAGACAAAATGGTGGCGATAACCAAAGCAGGAGGTTTAAATTCTCAAAAACTATTCCATCAAAGCAAGAAACAAGAAACCAGCAGGTTAATAAGAAGAAACCAAAGACATCTACACAGGAACCTACACAGGCACAACAGTCATAAGAACCTTCTTACCAAAACTGGCTTCAGCCAAAGACGACCAAGTCACTGCATTGTACAGATGTTCCACAGAGGTCTGGATTTGGTGGGGCAAAGAAGCACCCACCGACCTGGTGGAATCTGCCATAACCTGAAACTCCACCAGCTTCTTCCTGAAAACATAAGCCTGGCAAATTGTAGCCTTTTTCCAAGGAGCCATTGTCACCATAGACACAGCTTGGTCCACAGGAGGGCACTTGGGATTGGCAAAAGAAAATTAGACTTTCAAAAGGTTGTGTGCAAATTAACATGTTACTTTGAGCACCTAACCACATCCAAAAGATGCATCTCTTGCTCCTGTCTGTTAGAAGGTACAGGACAGAGAGAAGGAAGAACAATCTCTAGGTTAATGTGCAATACCATCTATAAAACAAGGACCATACTCTATGGTATGCATTTGAAGAAACTGGCTTACTAGCCTTTATCATATTGACTATCAGTGAGGGAAAACCACTTCTTCCTCAGGATGCTGGCTACTAGAGCAAAGCTATCAAAACCAGCTTATACACTTCTAGTTGACCCTCAGTCAAGAGGTCTGGAAGCAGAGGGAGCCAAAATGGCTCTACCACGGCACAGAACTGAGGTACTCTGCGGTTAAACAGAGAGGCCATTAGGTCCACCATTGGAAGACCCCACTGAGAACAGAATACTGTCTGACTGAACTCTCCATTTCCATTTTACACTGAGAAATGAGAAAGTTGGCCAAGACTTTGTCTACCTTTGGGATATGAAAAGCAGAGAGAGCCAGCATGTGAGCCTCCACCAATGTGAGGATCAGCTGAACCTTGGACCATGCGGCTGCACTTCTGGTCCCTAATTTTCTACACAAGCGGATCCAGTAATTTCCTTCAACAGGAGGTTTATCTCCAAGCAGGGCAGATAGTTAATCCCTGAATGCCTTGATATCAGTTCTATTGACCACAGAACTCATGCTCCTTACTCTGAGTATTTTGAAGATTTGATTCTTGTTATTCTTTTGAATGTGGTTTGCACCGCTTCTTTCTGTTCTTTTATTCTTCTTAAAGATCCTGGGGAGGTCTTTATTCATTGTTGGTGAGCTGTTTTCCATTCTTGATGGAGTAACAGAGTGGAGGCAGTCCTGAGTCCCTTATCCATCCATCTGACCAATTTTAGTGGATATTTCTATTGTGAGTACGGTGCTGTATTGGTGAAGGCTCAACAACAAGAATTTATTACACTAGGCACGCCCCTCTCTTTCCTTTGTCTCCTTTTTACTCAGCAGGATAAGCTCTTTAACATGTAGGCTTTTATAAAAAAAGTTGACTGCTCGTTTAAGTGTCAGATAGTGGGGTACATAATGTAGGGCTAAGGCACAGATTACTTGTTTAGCCTGCCTTAATTAACATAATCCGCAGATCTAAATAAAAAAAACTAGGGGCGTGGCTTAGCTACCGAGACGGATGGACGTGTAAGTTTGAGGCTCCGTTGCCACTGAGGACACTACGACCCGATATCGGCTGCCACAACGCTCAGCTCACCTCTATCAAACAAACACAACCTATTGTACGATGTCTGGACCGAGACAAAAGAAAAAAGAAGGTGCTGTTCACACTTTTTTTGTGAAGAAACCAGGTTCCGCTGGAGCGGGTTCGCATTCCAAGATGGCCGACTGCACTGAACCTAACTGCGCAACTGATCACACAGAGCGGTCAGATAGTGAGGAGAGGAACATTTCGGATGACGACTCATCCTGGGGACATCCTGAATCTCCCTCTACGAAAGGAAATATACAGAACCTCCTAACAGACCTCAAATTGTTCTTAAAAGAAGAACTTACCGAAATTAAAAAGGAAGTTTCAGTCCTAGGGGAAAGGCTGGGATCTCTGGAGAGTGACAGGACGTCTCTCTTGGCGTTTCGAGACCAGACACGACTACGCCTATCTGCGCTTCACAAATTTCAAATAGATACATTACTGAGGATGGAAGATACCGAGAATCGGAGCCGGAGAAATAACCTCCGCATTAGAGGTCTCAAGGAATCAGTGGACTCAGACATGTTACCTACAGTCCTTCAAAACTTGTTCTCTTTTCTGCTAAAACCTGAAACTCCTACTGTCTACGAGATTGAAAGGGCGCATCGGATCTCCAAAGCTAAATCAGTTCCAAGTGATGCCCCTAGGGATGTTATCGTGAAGCTACTACGCTACCCAGACAAGGATTCTATACTCCAGGCCGCTAAGACGCTAGCTCCGATCACGTTTGAAAACCAGCCTATCCTCATCTTTGGAGATTTTTCCCCTCTTACTCTCCGTTGGAGGCGCGAACTTCGCCCCCTTACTATGGCTCTACGCTCACAAAATCTGAAATATAGATGGGGCTTCCCCCTTTCGCTCCAAGCTACCAAGGATTCCCGCACATACACCTTGCGTTATGGGGAAGATCCCTGCTCCTTTATCGCTGACCTCCGCCTCATCCTGCCAGATGGAGCCACTATTCCTACAGGAGACAGAGAAGATCCAGTTTGGAGGGAGGATATGGACACCTCTGAATCCTGGACTCTAGTCCACAAACGAAGGCGCACACCGGGTTCTCCACCGACTCCTGAAAATGCTGCGAAGCAGGCCCGCCAGGCAGTTGGATGAACTTTGTTTCTGACCAGCTTTACTCAACTTATTGTACTCCCTTTGTACACCGTTTTATACCTTGCAGATGAGTATTACTGTGTTCTCTGTTTATTTGCCTCTGTTCCTTATGTGTATACTGCTGTGGTGGTTACATCGCAAGTTCACCATGTGGAGGTGTTCGGATGGAAGGTGGGGGGGTTTGTTTACACCCGGTTTTTTTTTGGATAGACCTCTCTTTTGATGGTCCCCCCCCGTCTTGCATCCGGACATCCCATCATAGAGCCTTAAGGTCACAGTTGCATCTTGCCAGCTGTATTATTTTATTAATACCTTGTTGTAAGACCCTTTCTGCCAATTTTGATGGGGATAGTCTCTGTTCCCACTGGAATCTTATTGGAAAAAAGAGTCACACTCTAACTCTAGGTTTGTGTTAATTTTGGGCGATTTTACTACGTTTGTACGCATTTTCATTACTGCCATGTGTAAACATGTGTAAACTAACCCTTAAGGGGAGAGTCGCTCCAGTTGTTGCCGCCTCAGAGGATTGACGGGGGATCCTTTCCCTCCCCCCCCCTTTTTTTTTTTTTTTTTTATCTATCCTTTGGATGGGTCGCAACCGGGTTCCTCCAACCCCTTCCCCCGTCACTCTTCTGAGGTCGCATATTCATATTCATATTCACCCCCACCTTAGCTTTACACTTACCGATATTGTTAGATTCTTTTGTCGGTTCATTTCGGGGCCTTCTATACCCTATTATAAAACAATACACCATTTGTCAGTGTACTAATACTCTACTGTCTCCTGGCTCATTTCTCTGGGATACCCCCCCTGTGACCAACACAGATTAAGGGATCCCTACTTCCTCCTGCGCTCTATCCTGACCATTATTTCCAGTCTCCCTTAATGGCCCATGGAGTCATGTCGGGATATATTAGCTTTACCCATGTCTATGTCTTTTTCCCGGAACAACTCTCATTTAGGGTACGGCTCGGGGTGATTACGGGGAGATACCTTGACTCTGATCCCCTTCATGACTCGGTGGGCTCATCCTCTTAGACTGTTCCTACCTACTTCTACTCCTTTTTATACTCTATGTTTGCTTTTTGCCAGCCATACTCTTCTCTTATAAGGTCCTCTTGCTGGGATCATACTGTCATGCTCTTATCCCTCTGATGTTTCCACACTGTATTGTTGGATTTAAGTTGTACCGATATAGGGTGCTCTTTATCACCTTTCTGTAATACACCGATATCCTCAGTGGCACGTTTGCTACTGCTTTACTCCCGTTATTACTGAATGTCTCTGAATTGTGTCATCTCACTAGTTCATTGTTTTCAGTTTCTATTGGGAGTTCCCCCATGGAGCTCTTATGTACAATTGTTTTTCAGGATAGGACTGTCACTCTCCCCTCATCCTGAAAAGAGCAATTTCTACTCATTCTCTCTCTTTCTTTTCCTGTTCTTCTTTATACCTTTCTTACCTTACCCTGTACTCCCCCTCCCTCTTCCCCACCCATTCCTCCCCCTCCTTGGGCTGTGGTCTAGGAGACCCGCTGTCCGTTTGAAACCTACTCAGGCCAATGTGAAACCATATGTTCGGACCATAATGTTTAAGCACACCTCAATATCTCTATTTGATGGCTGCTCCTAAGAACAACCATCTTACTGTCCTGTCTCAAAATGTTAAAGGGCTCAACGCTCCTAAGAAATGCTCATTGGTCCTTAAAGAATTGAGGAGGCTGAAAGGAGACATAGTCATGTTACAAGAAACACACCTACGGCGGGGAGCCTCCGTGAATCTTGTCTCACATCACTACCCTTCAGTTTATCTTAGCTCTGCTCCTGTCAAAAAGAGGGGAGTAGCAATACTCATTCACAAAAACTCTAGATTCACCCTCTCCTCTGCGAAATATGATAAGGAGGGTAGGTTCCTGTTCATAAAGGGCTCTCTTAATGGCTCGACTTATACTTTTGCAACTATATACTCCCCTAACTCCAACCAAATTCCCTTTTTATGTAAAACTCTTGACTTATTGGCCGATTTTCAGGAGGGTGTGGTGATTCTAAGGGGGGACTTTAATTTCCCTATGTTTCCCCGCTTAGATTGCTCTTCGGGCACATCTTCTTATTCGCAATCATATCTTAGCAGATTTGCCAAATATATCCATGGTTTATCCCTCTTGGACTCCTGGAGAGTTCTCCATCCCCAAGAGAGGGATTACACATTCTATTCACATCCACACTCTCTTTACTCAAGGATTGACTATATCTTTTTGTCACATAATGCGATATCGACCTTGAAACATGCTTCAATAGGCAACATCACTTGGTCAGATCATGCCCCAGTTACCATTACTATGGACCTCCCAACCACGCGCTCCTCCCCGTCACCCTGGAAGTTTGATGAATCCTTACTTTCTTACTCTGATTTTAAATCTCAAATTGAAAAGGCTTTACGGTTATATTTAGCGGAGAATGACACAGCAGGGATGTCCCCTTTAGCGGTGTGGGAAGCGCATAAGTGTGTCATTCGAGGTATTCTCCTTGACCTAGCCGCGAGACGGAAAAAACAAATAGCCTCAGAAGTTGACTCTCTCTTGCGAGAGATTAATTCTATTGAATCCCTACACAAAACTTCTGCTGTTGGCGCTGCCTATACGTGCCTTCTTGCCTTACGGACAAAACTCTTGTCTCTTCTTCAAGAAAAAGTGGAACGTACGTTTCTAAAATTCCGCCAAGCCCATTTCGAACATGGCAATAAACCGGGTAAGCTTTTGGCCCGCCAATTAAAAGCTAAGCAACAACTCACGTATATTTCCTCCATTCGCTCCTCTTCGCAGACCATCTCACACTCTACGACAGATATCGGGGCTACGTTTCGAGCATACTACTCCACTTTATACAACTTACGTCAAGACACTGCATCCCGTGATCTTCAGTCGACTGATCCTGATCTGGATGACTATCTACAGTCAGCTAATCTTCCAAAAGTCTCTACTGAAGCTATGGCTTCTCTCGAAGCTCCGATTACTGAACAGGAAGTGACACAGGTGATTTCCTCTCTTCCAGCTGGGAAAAGCCCCGGACCTGATGGACTTTCACAACCCTACTACAAAGCTTTTCACTCTATCTTGTCACCCTTGCTAACCAGATCCTTTCTTCACATGCCAGACGACATCCAGTCCCATCCTCATACCTCTACAGCGTTTATTACGGTTATCCCAAAACCTGGGAAGGATCCACTCAGTTGTGCGAATTATCGCCCTATCTCATTGCTTAATTTAGATTTGAAAATCTTTGCGAAAGTCTTAGCCAATAGACTCCAACCTTTACTGTCGTCCCTGATCCATTTAGACCAAGCTGGTTTTGTCCCTCATCGTGAAGCCAGGGATAATACCAGGAAAATTCTAAATATTATACATCACGTAACTACACATAATATCCCTTCTATTCTACTCACTATTGATGCTGAGAAAGCCTTTGACAGGATTAATTGGTCCTTTATGTTGGCTTCCTTACGATCTTTTGGCTTTGGCCCCCAATTCTTATGGTATGTTATGACCTTATATACTAATCCTAACGCTAGGGTTAAAGTCAACGGCTCACTTTCGGATCCATTCAACATGTCTAATGGCACTCGCCAAGGCTGTCCACTTTCTCCTCTATTATTTGTCCTTTTGATGGAAGTGTTTGCACAGAGAATTCGAGCTACACATGCTATTCCAGGGATCTCTATTGGTGACACGGTTTGTAAATTATCTTTATTTGCCGATGACGTGATATTAAGTACCTCAGACCCTGTCGTTGCTATTCCGGTGTTCCTTGCTGAATTTGACGTCTTTGCTTCCTTCTCGGATTTTAAAATCAACATACATAAATCTGAAGCTTTATGTTTTAATCTCCCACACGATACTCGTACCTTCCTGACTTCATCATTCACTTTTAAATGGTCATCTAAGTCAATCAAGTATCTTGGAATATCCCTAACCTCCGATTTGAATCTGCTTTATGGGGCCAATTACCCACGTCTTCTAACAGACCTTCATAACCAAACTACCCAATGGAGTAAATTGTTCCTTTCCTGGACTGGCAAGATTCATGCTTTCAAAATGATGCTTCTACCAAAATTTTTATACTTGTTTCAAACCCTCCCGATCTCTCTCCCAAGATCCTTCTTTATTAAAGCAACTCGTCTGCTTTCTAAATTTGTATGGGGGCACACTAGGCCTCGGATCAATCGAAGTTCACTATGCAAATGTAAACTTTCTGGAGGGCTTGGACTCCCCACCATACGACAGTATTATGAAGCTACGTTATTGGCCAGTATTCCTGATTGGAGATTAAATCTAAATAATAAATTATGGGTTCGGTTGGAGCGATCTACTACCTCTATTGACCCATTATCTCTAGTATTTTGTAACACCACCCCTAAACGAGTGATACCTTTATTCAACCTGATTGTCCAAAATGTTCTCTCTCGCTGGTCCCTAATGAATAAATCTCGCCGCCTTCTCCTTCACCCTTCTCCCCTATCGGGCGTATTTCTACCTTTTCAAACCCCTCACACTCTTCCTATGAGCCAGTTTCGAACTTGGAGTCCTGCTTATTGTTTGGAGTTACGGCATTTTTGGCATGATTCTCATCTGAGGGATTTTCCATCTTTTCAATCCCAGTTCGACCTACCACCTACGGAGATCTGGAGATACCTTCGCCTTAAGGGCATGCTCTCCCAACCTTATTTCTCACAATCTGTGCATAGGAAACTGTCTCCTTTTGAAAGCTTACTAGACCCTTCCCCTCTACCTCGGAGAGGCTTTATAGGTAAAATTTATAATATACTTTCTGATAACGAGCCTGCATTTCGTCACCATTATATTCAAGCCTGGAAACAGAACTAGGATCAGTCCTAACGCCAACTGAGTGGTCGAGCATTTGGGAAAAACACCCATGCCTCCTCCATCTCTAACAGATATGTAGAGATGAATTGTAAGCTCCTTTACCGTTGGTACTATACCCCTGCTCGGCTACATTCATTTGACAAACGAATTCCCCAATCTTGTTGGCGATGCAAGACAGAGGTTGGTTCTTTCGCCCACATTTGGTGGAGATGCCCGTTATTGTTACCATTTTGGTCTTCTTGTCTTTCCTACATAGAAAAGACGTTGCATATCGTACTCTCACGAGACCCTTGGCAGATCCTTTTATTCAGGAACCTCCCCTCCGTTGGCTCTGTTAAACGGCTGTTTTTGTTCTCGATGTTAAATGCTGCTAAATCCCTTATACCTTTGTTGTGGAAAACTACCTCCACACCCAGCATTAAGACTTGGTGTGACAAGGTTGATGAACAGCTCTTATTTATCCGTATGGCATTGCGATATAATCACAAGGATACCTCTATGTTGGATCCCTTACTGTCCAGATGGCACTCTCTCAAAACTGACATGGTATGACTCAGACGGGACTGATGGCTATGACTCCTAGACTCCAGTCTAATTTTCCCTTCCCTCTCACCCCCCTTCCCTTTTGATCTGGCTTCTTCTCTTAATTCTGTTTCTTCTCCCTAACTTTTTCCTTTTTCTCTGCTATGCCTGCTTCTCTTTATTCCTTCTTTTCTTTTGTCTCTACTGCTTCTCTTTTTTACTATCTAGAAGCTTTAATAATTTTACTGTGCTGTTAGGAGGAATGTTTCTGTACTCCTGTTGATGCTGTTTAATGAGTTTATGTACTTATTATTAGCCAGACTGTGCTCTGGTTGTTGTGTCACATGTTATCCTGCATGAATATGTCTTTAATCTACCTGAGTATTATATTTACTTGATGTTTAACTTTACGTACTCTCAATCCTGAGCATTGTCCTCCTCTTTAATTTTACATCTCTGTAATGCTTTGAACTATCAATAAAGAGTTTAAAAAAAAAAACACAAAAAACTAGTTTTCCAAATAAAAAATGGCTAACACAACACATACGTGATTTTGAAAACTTTAACTAGTGAAAGAGAAGCCCAGAAAAAGTCATCTTTTATTGATACTTATATTATGCATATCACCATCAAGAAGACAACAGGTTAAAAAAATGTATAAAGGTTAACTTTTTTTTTAGGCACAATAAAAAAAACCTTGACTTTAATGTTCATATGATATTGAAGAGTGTACTAAACAAACAATGTTAACTTTCTGGTCACCAGAGGGCACTAATAATTAACAGTTTAAACTGTAATAACTTTAGAAAGCTGCATCTACCAGCTGTGGGAGTACCTTTCTTTTACTTGGCAAGAAAAGACATACATTTGTTTTAAATTATTATTTTTATGGAAAAAAAAACAACAAGTTCACTGCTACTTTAAATTACAACTCTCCCATTTATCAGTGAATGATGTTTGTAGTCTGAGCAGTCTGGTTGCAATCTTGTAGAATAATTCTCTTGGTGTGAATGGAAGAAAAGGCAATATATGAATAGTTATTCTTTGTCTGTATTAAACACATTCTTCCCATATCTTCCATTATTTTTATGTACCAAATGCCTGTGGCTCCTGTGGAAACTACACTGCTTAGTAAATCTGAGGCATTAAAGTATGGGTAATTTTCCTGAAAAGTTCTGATTTGCAGATCATGCATCATTCTGGCATATTTTGTATCATTTTAGTTGCTCAGCTAATTCACATTTTTTGTAATACCCAAATTAATAGTTTATACATCATTTTTATGCAATCATGCATGGTGTAACACTCTTACCCAAAACACAGACACAGCTGCTCAGGCTGAAGACACTCTGAGACCATTCGACAAAGGAAGTCTGTGTATACAGAGCCTGAGACAGACATACACACACAATAAGCAAATATTATTGGCAAAAAAAGATAAAGTAAAGAGGAGATATACAGAGATTAGCCCAGCAGGAGAGATGACTGGAAAAAAAAATTAGAGATTCAGCCAGTAAGAGAGAGAAAGGAGTCAGAAAAGACTGAAAAAAATGAGATGGATGAAAAAGGAAAACATTTTTTAAAAAATATAAAGATTTAAATATTGCAGACAATAATAGTCAAATGGCTCGATCCAATTCCCAGCCCTAGATAAATAAATAAAAAATTACTGTCGGCAGTTTTAAGGCACAGTCAGGTATGCAATTACCTGCACTGTAACACACTACTGAACAGAAAAACTTAACGTTGGATGCTAAATTTGCACCCTTAGGAAACAATGTAAAAAGCTGAATTTGCAATGCAAATACTTGTGGTGGCTAGTAACATGTGATAAGGGAATCAACTTTATCACCCTAAGCCCCATATCAATACATCCAAAGTACTTGAAAAAAGTGTGTAATGTAAAAATAAGTACTACTCATATCTGCTCACATTCATCCAAATTATGCTCATCATGGTTCCTGTTGTAAGGGTAATTGCATTCTGATGATAACACTGTCTGTTGTTCAGTGTTCATTTTTGCCCTAACGGTGGGAATTGGATCGAGGGCTAAGACAGAAACCAATAAACTGCATTTTCAGTGGCTCTACTAAACAAGGTCATGAATCAGATTATTTTGGTACCTGTTTCTGCCTGGAGCAGTAGTGGGCCAATAAGAGTGTTGCAAGCAGATCGGGCATATTTCATACAGAACATAGAAAGAGCAGCAATGAGAGGACGAGGGGCTGGAGACGTGAGAGACAGTGCCTAAGGGTATAGGAGAAAAAACACTAAATTCTGGACCCTTTGGGAAACATTTATAGATAATAAAACACTATTTCTTTAAGCTTTTTCCAGTGGCAGCCCTACATATATGCTCCATGAAAGAGTCAGCTCTCTTTGCTCTAAAAACTGCCGTGTTCCTGATAGAGTAGGTCTGGATAATCTGAGATGGATTTTTCTCTTGTTAAATATAGGCTAGGGAAACAGTTCCACATAACCTTCTGTCAATGGTAATAATAAAGGATTTCCATTCTTGAGAAAGACTACATTATTCCCTATCCATATTTGAAATGTCAAAAGGCACTATCCGATAAGAAGATAAGAATAAAGCACTCATAGATAAGAATAAGAAGATAAGAATAAAGCACTCATTCACAAAGGCTCTCACTCAGCCTCTTGGACCCCACCCATATATGATTCCTCTAACACACCTATGATCACTCACACTATACCTTACACATGCTATGTGAAATAACATTTACTGTACTCACTCACATACTTACTCATATCTACTCACATTCATCCAAATTATGCTCACCGTCATGCACACTTACAAACACCATCCACCCTCATATGATCCTACTCACACTCACATACCATAAAACAAAAAGGGAAAGGTGGTAGTGGATTCAAAGACTGAGTAATACATATTTTCTGTTGACTCATTTAAACCATTACGAATTATTTCTGCAACCTGTAAATTGAATAGGTTTCTCATTCTTATAATTTTGCTTCCCTATCTTTGCTCCCAGAACTATTCACTTTCACTACAGGGGTACCCTTCATACATTTTGGGTTCACCACATGCTAGGTGGGATATACGACACAGGGCGAACCCTCTGTCACACCTGTCTTCACCTTAATTCAGTTACTTCACCCTCTCCTCCCTATTGTTTGGGATTTGCCTTTATACCTGGCTCTCACATAGGTATGCATCTGCTTGTCGTGCTACTTTTGAGTTGTCTTGAGTTGCTTCCTGTGCATTACCCAACTTTGTTGTTTGACCTCCGCTACATCTAGTCCCTTGGTACTTCATTGATTTCCGTCACTGATACCTACTCCGGCTTTGATTCCTGACCACCACTCTTGTTTTTTTCTCTGGTGCAGCTTCTTAATGACCCTGGCTACGAACTTGACTAGAAAGATGGCACTATCCCTAGGCACCTAAAACTGTTGACCTGCCTGGCCTTCCTTCCTGAATGCAATCCTGACCTTTGCTTTCCATCTTACCTAAGACACTGTGCTTGTTTTAGCCCACCTGTTACTGGCTTTCCTGTCCTCATCCTTGAGTGCCCACCATTTAGTTTACTCAATGAAACTTCAGGTGCCCACTCTGTCCATACTTGGGACTGCAGCTCTGATTCTACAGAAGTTTCTTAAAGAGCTATAAAGAGCCATCAGGCTGTTAAAGTGATAGTAATGTTTCATAATAAAAGCAGCTCTAATTAATCTTCATAGTATTTGGACTTTGGAGAGTGCTATTTCAATTCTGTCAGAGTTGTAGTTTAGGAGTAATTCAATGATAAAGTATCCCCCTCCCACCCCTTTTACTAATGTAACACTGTTCAGCCAGAGCAGAAGGGAGGTGCCCAGGTAGACTGCAGAGAGGGACAATCTTCAATTAAGATAAGGGAAAAACCTGAAAAACTTGTCAAGGGGGGCAGGGCTTTCATTGTTCTAACAGAACGAAGCTTGTCCCTTGATGTTATCTGTCTGGTCTATGGACTGCATTCCACATCTGAGAAGAGATGGCTTACACTAGGTAAAAGGGGCGGGAGGGGGAAACTTTGCTTGTGAATATCTCTTAAACCATAAAGGTTTGAGAGATAAGACTTATATCATTCTTCATGTTTTTTAATGCCTACAAAATAAAATAAAGATAAAATGAAGTATTACTATCACTTTAAGGTTGAGGAAGCAGCAGAGAGCTGCGAAACACATCCTTTTGACAATCTAACAGATGCCTGTTGTTTAAGTAAACGGTTTTTACATTTTTGACATAAAGAACGGCTACTTTTATTTTCATTTTTACTTTTGTTTTATTTTCTAAAATCCCTCCATTTGGGTATATTTCTGCATCCTGGATATCCCTGTACCATCTTTATAACATCGTGGTGGTTAAAAGATACTCCAAGAGAGGTGAATCAACGTTTGGAGAGAGAGGTGAAGAAAAATCCCCTAGTCTGAATCGGAGACCGATTGGCTAACCCAAGTAGGGACGGGTTAAGTACCCTGCATGCTGTTTAAGTTAATGACTGGTGTATGCCTGATTATTAACATATAACCAATGTAAGTGGATATGATATCTTTGTGATATAATACATTTAAACATTGGATAACGCACCACTGGCGCTTCTTTCTTCTTCTTTTTTCTGTTTTATCCACACATACAATACCCATGGTCCATGAATTAAAATTCCAAGCAGTAACTAATATATATAAATTATACTACTTATATTATATCTCATCTATATCCAAATAGTCAGACAAATATATGATAAATTAAACAAATACATCTTTCCTGGAGGTAAATTCTTTTAGGGCTATGCCTACAAATTAACCCTTTATCTCTCTTTATATATATATATATATATATATATATATTATATATATATATCCCAAAAAATAAGTGAAAAATGAAAGTTAAAAAAATAAAAAAATGATATATAGTTGTAGAATGTCCATTATAATGGGGAGCAGCTATGTGGTGAAAGTTATAGGCGTGCCTGATTGCTGCTGTGGACATCTCATCAGTGGATTTTACAAATTGTGAGTAGGATTAATACCCTACATTCATGTTTCATTAAATTACCATTATTATCCTATGAGGAACCCCCTATTTTCTCTCTCTCTCTATTGTCATAGATCAAATGATCTTCCAAGTAGCCCATAAAAAGACTGACATAACTTGGAGAGAATTTGGTTCCCATTACAGTCCCACTGACTTGTAGGTAATATTGACCATTGAACTCAAAAATATTATTTTAGAATAAAACTCAATGGCCTGAAGCAGAAAAACTACTGCACCAGTAAGCATTAGGAAATCCTGGAGAAGAAAATGTTTAGCTACCTATAGTCTACCTGCATGGGGGATATTGGAATAGAGAAAGGTCACATGAAGTGTGACAAAACTATACTCTTGTCAAATTATATCACTAACAAGTCCCAACAAGTGGAAGAAATCTCTTAAATAGCAATTTTAGAATTCATCAAAATTATAGTCTCTCTCCAATATACCCCACTCAATAACCTCTCCAATAAACATACTCAACTCACTCATGAAGCGAGCAGTGGAGTAATTATTTAGAACTTGACAGTATTTTGTACCACTCAGAATGCGATAAGATTCCTTCAAGCAACCTTCAATATTCTGAACTACAATTACACTCCCTTTATCAGATGGCTTAACAATAAGCTCATTCTTGTTTAAACGAACCATCACTTCAATTTCCTCTGGTGTTAGATTCTTACTTCTCTGTTGTTTCTTAGCTAAAGCTCTAAATTCTTCCATCACAAAGGTCTCAACAAAACAACCCTTAGATTGGTTAAATTTAGATTTAGGTTTAAAAATAGGATATTTCCTCTTAAAATATAATTCCCTTCATCATAAATGCTCATATCAGTCACAATAAGAGCTGTATAAGGGATTTTCTTAAGGGTCTTATTCGCAAAGACTCTCCTGAATCTTTGGCCAAAAGAGCACATCCCCCATCACTCAAGATATGCCTCAAAAATATGAATCACTGGTGTAATTTCTCTGCTGACCATATTCAGTCTCTGCTCCCCTATATCTGGAACTGCACCCATTAACCCTGTGTCCTCTGGATTTTACTTTTTGATGGATTTGTCTTCCCCATTTTGTTTTGGTCCCTCCACCAGGGAGCCTCCAAAATTGGAGGTCTTCGCTGGTGGAGGGATTCCAAAAAAGAAAAAGGAGGAAAAGGAAGTGAGAGAAGGTCCCAAAATAGAGGTCTTAATAGGTCTGCCATGACGTGTGCAACATGAAACTTCAACAGATAGAATTCCTGAAGCGGACATCTCTAGAAGCCTGTCTGAATTTGAAAAACCTAGAGGTCCAGTGAAAACTGGAGTTGGACTGTCAATACCTTTCCCCGTATTAAGAACAGCAGCAGATATACTAGCGGCACCACTGACTGAATTATTACCTTTAACGCCACTTTGTAGCATATTGTGTGATGTGTGAAACTTCACTTTGTCTTCAATTAGGACCACTTACTCCATTTCTAAGTTTCTAACTCCATTTTCTAACCTGATTATTCTTATAATCTTTTCCATCCCTAAAAAAAAGTTTTTTTTCTCTTTATTAAATCCACTTGGTGTCTATTTATATTTTTATTGTTTTTTTCAACTAAGTTATATTCTGTGTGTTTATCATTTAAGGTTTCTTAAGTTATCCTCAATAATTATATTGTACTCGGCTATTTACCTTTCGCTGCACAAGGTAAAAGGAACATGCATCAAGTATACCACCATTAAATGGAGGAATTATCCTATGCAAAAGTAGGCAGTAAACCTAACTTTAGGCCCATTAGGATCATCTTAAACTCTAGGTATGTCTTGAGCGTTTCAATATCCCACTGCTGATTACATTAATTTTTAAGATTATTCTCCAAATCATTATTAGGGTCTGGGTACAGAGTTAAATTAGGTCTATTTGGCATTTCTTGGTTCTTCATTGAAATTTGGGTAAACAGAGAAATACACCCTGTGGACCTCGCTTTAAAAAATTATATATGACCCACCTTGATTTGGCTTTCCTCCGTTCCTACCGCCTTCCCGCGTCCGTCTCCCCCTTGTCCTACCTCCCTCCAACAGGTCTCTTTCTAATTCCTATCTCCTTTGTCCTTTATCTCTCTTTTCTTGCCTTTAGAGTCTTCTTGCTCTGTTTGCTATTCTTCTCTCTTTTCTTTTATTCTCTAGCATCCTGGGCACCTCTCTTGATATGGCTGTTTCATATATACTAATTTCAGATACCTTTGTTATCAATCTGACCTATTTTATATGTTTCATTGTCTATAATTGTACCTTTACATGTGCACCTACGATGCTTCTGTATTATATAAAATATTCTTTTCAATAAAAATTATATTCTTAAAAAAAAAAAAAAAAAAAAAAAAATTGCATATGGCCAAAACTGTAGATAAAGCAAGATGAGAGAACATCCCCATCCCATGCACCTGTGTGGGTCACACACAAACAGGATTTTGAGAGTATTCTCCTCCTGACCACAAAGATATGCAAGTAGTTTCTTAATTTTGTTTTTACTGTGTGGTTAATTCTGTACCACATTATTGGACAACTTCTGTCTTTTCTGTCTGCATTTCATTTACCATTGAGGAAAGAAAGTTTAGAGGATTAGCCCAGTGATGTTTCAGGACCTACCTGCTTACTGTGTCTTGGCAGTTTAAAGATCACAGAAACTTCTTTGCTGAAATTTGCATATGAACATTTCCAGCATCTTCCCTTGTGAGTAGATACCTGAATGGAGATTGGTGGTGGTCCTATTATTTGGTTTGTGACCAGTACAGGGGAGCCCCCCTATATTTCCTCCCCTCTTGTTTTGGATCCATTCCCTCAGGGGTACCAGATCTAGGGATCTGTGAGGAGGGAAAATGGAGGCCTCCCTTATGTGCCTCTTAAATACACTACATTTTGGACACTTGCTCATTGAACAGCCCATTTCAAACTCATGGGCATCAATATAGAGTTGGTTCAGACCTATTTGCTGCTATAACAGTCTACTCTTCTGGGAAGGCTTTCCACTAAATGTTGGAAACATGTGCTTCCATTCAACCACAAGAGCATTAGCAAGGTAGGGAACTAATGTTGGGCAATTAGGCCTAGCTCATAGCTTGCGTTACACTCATCAAACACCTTTGGAATAAATTGTAACGGTGTAATGCTTATTCAGACTCTCAGACCAGAAAAATAAAACACAGTTTTATTGAGAATAATGTAGGAACACGGCCCCCTAAAGGCAGAGGTAGGTAATGACACGTAACTGAAGGCAATATGGTAATATAGCAAACACATGATATGATAGATAGCAATGACTACAAGCAATAGGACTGAGTAAGGCTAGGGTTAAGTCCAATGCAAATGATCAGTCTCTGTTGTGGTGTATAAGACAACGCCCAGTAGTCCTCAAGGACTGGTGATCAAGCAAGACCAACACTGGTGCTAGAGCTGGATAATACCAGAGCCACGGGCACTCTGCCGTGCATAACGGAAATGGCACACTGCGTGAGCAGAAAGGGATTGGAGCCACGGTACTCTGCGGTACTGAAAGGGTTAATGACACCGCGTGAACTAAATGGAAACTTAAGCCAGTAGCACCCCTCGGTGCGCCACCGGATAACCACACTGCCAGAGCTGAAAGGGACCAGAGCCAGTAGCACCCTGTGGTGCGTCAACGGATACCCTAATACTGCTAGAGCCGAAGGAGACCAGAGCCAGTAGCACCCCACGGTGCGCCAATAAGCGTATGTTGCAAGAGCTACGGTAGATGTTAACGGAATCCCACTGCTCTGCAAATGTAGCGGATGGCTCGGTAACTGAGGCAACAGGCTCTGCAAGGGTTAACGGACAGGCTCGGCAACGGAGGCCACAAGCTCAGCAAGTGTAACGGATGGCTCAGAACGGAGGCAACAAGTACAGCAAGTGTCAGAGGATAGGCTCGGTACAGGAGGCAACAAGCTCAGCTAGTGTTAACGGATGCCCAATATCGGTGACTACAAGCACAGCAAGTGGAGACAGGCAGGCTCGGTAACGGAGGCAACAAGCTCAGCAAGTGGAAGGTCAGCTTTAGGATGCACAGTCTGACAGTTCACAATGTCGCCAAGCGACATAGACAGAATCACACTGGAACCGGAACTCAGGAAGCAGGATACCAAGCAGGAACCTCAGCAGGCTGGGTCATACACGGAGCATGAACGTCAGACAAGCCAGATCAATCACGGAGCAGGAGCGTCAGCCAGGCCGGGTCATACATGGAGCAGGAACCAGAAGAATAGTCAGACAAGCCGAATCGGTACACAGGAATGCAGGAACACAGCAACGGAAGCACTGGTACTGAAACACCACGAAAGGGCACCTGACAGGTGCCAGAGGCCTGGTATAAGAAGGCTTATGCTGGGCGGGCATAACAAGGACAGCCAATAGGAACACACTACCGCAGAGAGTGACAGGTAATCACGGGAACCGTGATAAACGGTTTGTTTGACACACAGACACAGTGGTTTAGGATAAAACACAGTTTTATTGAAAACACAGTAATATAATAACCCTCACAGGTCCTGTAGTATTTAAGCACAATAATACAGACACAAGACAGGTTACATATACATATGCCTACATAGGTCCAGTATAACCATAGAGCCTATAACAGAATATACTGACACAGGTCAGGCGGAATACGAAGGATTCCCAGGGTATCGGTACTCCATGGGTTAATGGTCTTCAGCGAGTGTAAACAGTCCCATGTGAAGCGAGGTCTGCGATGGAGCTCACTCAAGATAGAGAGCTTAAGGATAAGTAATGCCGAGCAATAGGTTAGCAGACAAACGTGAACTGCCAGAGTAGTATCAGAGACTGAGCAACATATAACACTGCAGTAGGAGTAACGGAGACCAGGCAACTTGCACACTGCCATAGCAGTAACGGAGACAAGGCCACTAGCACACTGCCGAGCAGTAACGGAGACTAGGCCACTTGCACACTGCCGTAGCAGTAACGGAGACTAGGCCACTTGCACACTGCCGTAGCAGTAACGGAGGCAAGGCCACTTGCACACTGCCGTAGCAGTACCGGAGACTAGGCCACTTGCACTCTGCAGGAGCAGTAACGGAGACAAGGCCACTTGCACACTGCCGTAGCAGTACCGGAGACTAGGCCACTTGCACTCTGCAGGAGCAGTAACGGAGACAAGGCCACTTGCACACTGCCGCAGCAGTAACAGAGACTAGGCCACTTGCACTCTGCAGGAGCAGTAACGGAGACAAGGCCACTTGCACACTGCCATAGCAGTAACGGAGACTAGACCACTTGCACTCTCCAGGAGCGTTAACGGCGACAAGGCCACTTGCACACTGCCGTAGCAGTACCGGAGACTAGGCCACTTGCACTCTGCAGGCGCAGTAACAGAGACAAGGCCACTTGCACACTGCCATAACAGTAACGGAGACACACATCTGAGCACTGCCGTGACAGGAACAGACTGGGCAACTGAGCAACTCGCCCTGAGGTTGCAACCAACCGGAAGCGTCACAGATGCCTAACCAATAGGAATGTCGCCAAGGCGACACAGAGGCAGCCAGAGCAGGATCATCAACCAAGCCGGGTCGAATATGGAGCAGGAACGTCAGCCAAGCCGGGTCGGTACACGGAGCAGGAATGTCGGCCAAGCCAGGTCGGTACACAGGAGCAGGCGCAGAAGAAAGGTCAGGCAGTCCGGGCCGGTTCACAGGCAGGAGACGAGATGCAGAGTAGTCAGGCAGGCCGGGTTGGTACACTGGAAATACTGAGAGCAGGAACAAGCAATGGTACAGGAATACCACAAAAGGGCACCGGAGGGGTGCCAGAACCCAGTATATAAAGGCCATACTGGGCGGGACAAGCACAGAATAGCCAATAGGAGTAAAGCACAGTGTAGACTGACAGAATCTCGCAAGGGGAGCACGGGTACAGTGATAATGAGGTTGAGGTCAGGGCTCTGTGCAGGCCTGTCAAGTTCTTCCACACATCTTGACAAACCCTTTCTGTATGGACCTCACTTTGTGCACAATGGACACTGTCATGCTGAAACAGGAAAGGGCCTTCCCCAAACTACCATAAAATTGAAAGCACAGAATCATCTAAAACGTAATTGTATGTCATCTCATAAGATGTCCCTTCACTTGAACTAAACCATGAAAATCAGCCCCATACCATTGTTCCTCTTCCACTAAACTTTACAGTTTACAATATTCAGTCATGTATGTAGGTAGCGCTCTTCTGAAGTCATATTTTGGAATGCCAGATGATGAAGTATGATTCATCACTACAGAGAACTTATTTTCACTACACCAAAGTCCAATGGAGGCAAGATTTATGCCACTCCAATTGACAGCTGGCATTGTGCACAGTGATCTTAGGCTTCTGTGTAGCTGCTTGGCCATAGAAACCCATTTCATGACGCTCCTGATGAAGTTTAACTCGTGCAGGCTTCTGTGCAGTAGAAGAGGTGCCAGGATACTGCGTAGAGGCCAAAGAACTAGAGAGTAGAGTCCCTAAGAAGACCAATCTGTCATGGGTAGAACATTGTTAAAGGAGAGACCCTTAATGCCTTGGTGGTTCTGGATTTGCCCATGTCTCCCTGTGTTCAGACACAGCCAGGAGACCCCCCCTCCAAAAAAAGAATACCCATTAAGGGGTTAAAGCAGAATGCAAGAAGGGAGAATTCAGCCTCATGTGTAAAACTTTGCAGGAAAAGAGGAAAATGCTATCATAGAACCTCCCCTTTATACTCCCTGAAGCTCAGAAAAGAAACAAAGCTAATGGGAAATGTTGCTTAGTTCTCCCTTCCAATATAAATAGTGTGGAGGCTCACCAACTGCCGCACTGTATCACCAGTAGGTGGCCCAAGGACATCCCCCTCAACTGTATCAAGTAAAGAAAGAAGAAAAAGACCCATTTTGCCTACCAGAATCCATAACTTTACTGTCTATTTCCCATCCAATATGGCAACTGCACATGCTCATTTCTTAACGGCACAAAAGATCCATAAAGAAGACTTTCTAAAACTAGGTAAAATTTAGCTAAGAGGCCACTTTTAAAGATGAGTGGAAGTGAATGGGATAGACAAATGAATAGCAGAGTGCAGAACTAGCAATTTTACCACAGACTATTCTGAATGTAGTTGCTAGACAGACAGATAGGTATACTCACATGACCTGTCCACTCTGAATACTGGAATCTTCCTCAGTTTTCAGATGCCTATATACAAATATCGTGGTCAGACAAGCCAAGCAGATAAAAGAGGAAAAAGGCTGATACAGCAATTCATCCTCTAGCAGACACAGATCGTATACAGTCTGCACTCTTGTGACATGAGACTCTCGCTTGCATCAAAAAGCTGAGATTTGCATGTCTCAGGCTTAAGCATCGCTCATTTGAGCTTCCGCATCAAAAGGCTGAGATTGTCATAAACACACCTTGCTGATATGTGTGTCTTCATAGGTGGACTATAGAAATGTTGCCATCAAGGCAGAACAGTTCTGTGTGTACTCCCGCTCTCCTTCCCCTCGGCGTCCGCAGCTCATAATAATAAAAAAAATATATATATATCATATCACCATCTGCAAAGACATTTGCTCTATAGTTAACTTCTGCTTCCGTATTTTAGTGAAATATACCACTTCAATATGTGCACATACTGTAGGGGTGAATTGCCTCTGTCTTTGCAGATGGCGATATGATTTTTTTTTTATTATTATTATGAACCGCGGACACAGAGGGGAAGGAGAGCGAGAGTACACACAGAACTGTTCTGCCTTGATGGCAACATTTCTATAGTCCACCTATGAAGACACGCAAATCAGCAAGGTATGTTTATGCCAATCTCGGCCTATTGATGCAGGCTCTCAAATGAGCAATGCTTAAGCCTGCAACATGAGAATCTCATCCTTTTGATGAGGGCGAGAGTCTCATGTCGAACTTTTCATCCCGGGACATGGTTAATACGCCATTTAGCTGGCTGCCCAATAGTGGGTGGCATTTTTATAGTAAACCCCCACCAATGGAGTGCACTGCAGGCTACCAAATCACAAATTTGGCACTCAATAGAAAATCCTCTCTTCAGTCTTCATGCTCATATTATGAATAGAGAAGTTTCACAGATGCTTAGATTAAACAGTCTGTCCTCCACAGTACCAGTTCTTAAAATTATGTGCACTGGTTAGTCCTGCCAACGAAGGCCAGGAATAAAAGCATGACTAATGGGGGATTATATAGTCCCATATTAAAAAAAAAAAAAAAAAAAAAAAAAAGAAGGCTAAGAGCTTTGTACATACTGCCTCCTCAAACTGAGCACTGTCCTGATGGGAGTGAAGTGGTGCAGCATGGGAGTTTACTCCTCAGAGAGCTCTTTTGTCAGTGCCCTGCCCTCCTGAACCAAGGGACTTCACTCCATGGTCCCTCTGTTCCACATAGGACAAAAGAGAAATATATAATTAAGAACTTCTGAAGAGGTGAATTTATGTATATTTAAATAATAAATGTTGCAGTCAAAATAACATTTTTAGGAGCCTGGGATCTGTTTTCTATTAATTTTATTTTTAAATTGTACTAGGAGGAGTATGTAAGAATTAATATACTACTTTCACTTACCTGTTCTTTGAAAAGACTGCTGGCCACTGCTAATGAGTGTGAGTAACTGAGATCCGGAGAAAGAGAGTGTAGTTGGCAACAGAGCTGCAAGAAAGACTCTGGAGATAGCTGTGCAGTCTCCAGTGATGATAAGAGAGATTGCAACTGCAAGAAAAGGAAAATACAGCTTGTGATATGGGAAACAAGAGGAGATGGAGAAAAAGGGGAGGGCAAAGAGGTAAAAAAAGAGTAAGAGGGAAGGTAAAGATACAGATTAAGAAAATATGGGGGGAGGGAGAAATATGGAAAATATATTCTATGAGTTTCCCTTTACTTGTACCTGTTCCGGGTTACAAGACTCACACAACTCTTTTAAATTTTCTTGAACTGCATCACCCCATGACTGAAAGAGAAAATTGAAACAATAACTATGACAAACTTCCCCTTCACCAGTTGCCTAATGAACATGCCCCCCTATACACACCTCAGATTCCATGTCTTCATGCAGCAGCTCCCTCAGCCTGGGGATACAAAGCTGGAAGAAAAGACCACATTTCGTAAGACGAATAATATCTATGAGACACCATGCTGCATGAAGTTCCAAAAGGATGTAAGTAAGAATGTCTCAGGTGGCAAGAAGCAACAAGTGTTTATCTGCCATATAACAGAACCTTACTATTGGATTTAATTTTGGCCAATCCTTGTTTTATTTTAAAACCGAACTACCACCTGTTTTAAAGTTTATGTCATCTAATTCCCCATCTGGCGACTAGCTGCTCAGTAGTGCTAGTCGTCAGAATAATTACCTGGTTAAACAGAACGAGACCCTGCTCCGGGGCTGACAGGCAGTAGAGCTTGCAGACATCTTGCCATAGTGACGTCCTTGCGCCTGAGCTGTCAGTCCCAGCTGGCTCTAGGAGGAGTTGCTAGGAGCTGTTCAGCTCGAAAAGGGACTGACAGTGCAGGAGCGAAGATGTCACTGTGGCAAGATGTCTGCGCACTCTACTGCCTGTCAGCCCCGGAGCAGGGTCTCATTCTATTTAACCAGGTAATTATTCTGGCGACGAGCACTACTGAGCAGCTAGTCGCCAGATGGGAAATTAGATGACAAACTTTAAAACAGTAGTTCCACTTTAAAATCAAACCAATATTCAGAAAACATTTAGGGGTTATTAGAAATGGGATTGACACCTTAAGTTTCAAATTTCAGTTATTCATTAATCAATTCAAAAGCTTTAAACACGTGAAAATCATCATTTAGAATGATGTTTAAAAACTGTTGTTAAAATTCATGACCATGGGTCAAATTTACAAAGTAAAGTCAAGTATATAAATATGTCTATCTGACATTATTTTGAGGCAAATATTTTATTGCATACATAGCTATCTCTATATACAATTTCAATAAGAACAGGTTATATCTGGCGTTAAGATTTAATCACTAAAACGGCCTTTATTTTTAGCACAATTAGCGAAATTCTTTATAAATATGTTGCGCCAATTCTTATCTGGACGAGCCCAATTCTACTCCACTTTTCAAAAAAAGTTGATTGACCACAGTTAGCACTGAGAAAAATGTCACTAATCATTTAAACATATCTTTATGCCGCTTTGAGACAATGTTACAGACCCTTTCTTTCTAACTCCAGTATTAGAAATCTCACCCACTGTTCGAACCATAAAAGAGAAGTAACATCTCTTAATAATAAGAAAACATTTTCAGTCAGTGCTGGATGTCATGTCCTAGGAGGCAGACGTTACAGTTGCTGGAAGTTTCTTCAAACAGAAGCAGACAGAGTGCATGAGTCTATTCACTGAATACCTATCTGATCAGTGTCGTCTCCACGAATCATATCTAGTGGGGGCAACCATGGAGCCACAGGCAAAAATGGAGGGGCACTTCAATGAACAATGTCATTATCCTACACCTAAAATAATTACTTGTACACCAGTGGGTTTGTGTGTACACACATTATATCAACGCAAAACATTTGTAGACTGTTAAAAATAGGATTTTAGTGTTCTTACCTGTTAAATCCTTTTCTGTTTAGTCCATATGGAACAAGGTACCATGGGGATGAGTCCCTCCTCTTGGAGGGCAGAGCACATTTCAAAAGACAGTCTTGTGAGTGGAGACTCCCTCCTCTTCCTCCAGCTCAACCCTCCCCCGCCATGAAATTACCCAGAATTCATGTGACCAAAGCAACACAAACAAGGCAAGCAGGGAAGAGAAAAAGAAAATCTCCCACGAGAAAAAGACTCTAAAATGACTCCGTATCCCAGGAAGGCCAGACCACCAACAAAAGGTCCTTTTCTCTGGGTAGGAGACCTGTTTCCCATATGGACCAAAGAGAAAAGGATTTAACAGGTAAGAACACTAAAATCCTACTGTCTCTTATGTCCAATATGGAACACAGGTACCATAGGGATATACCAACACTAACCTCCTACAGGTAGGAGAAAGGACCTGACTCCAGTCCCTATGATACAGGAGTTCCCTAGAACCATCCAACACCTGGATTACTCATGCAATAATGGTCAATGGACCCTAAACCTAAAAAGCACACAAGGACAAGAGCCAACGGGGCTCAAACAACTGTACAACAGTATGTCAACTAAATGTGCATGTCCCTATACAGGCAGAGCCACCTGCAATAACTTCTGGCCAGATCACTGACAAGATGGTATGTAAGGAGGATCAAGTTGCTGCTTTGCACAACTGTCCAGCCAAGACCTGATTTTTGTAGACCCAAAAAGCCCCCAAAGACCTAATGGAATATGCTGTGACCTTAAAGGGAACAGGTTCCTTCCGAATTTCAAACTCCTGGTGTATGGTATCTTTGATCCAAGAGGCAACAGTGATGCAAAAAGGCTTAGTACGGTGCACAAAAAATGTAAGGCAACGCACAACATTCAATGAAGAGAGAGTCTTCTCCTTTACAGACTTAGGATCCGGGCAGAAAGAAGGCACAACAATATCCTGATTGATGTTGAACTCAGAAACCACCTTAGGAAGAAACTCCTGGGAGATCTGATGTACAGCCTTATCCCTGTGAAAAATCAAGAAAGGAGGGTTACAAGATAGAGCATGCAACTCTGTGACTCTGCGGACAGAGATCACTACCAAAAAGAAAGGGCATCTTGAGCGTCAACTGACGTAAAATAATGGAAGCAAGGGGCTCAAAGGGAGTCCTCTGCAAGAGTCCCAAGACCAAGTTAGATCCCCCAGAGGCATGGGAGCCTTAAACAGATAGGGAAGGCATGAGCCACCCTTTGAAGATAGCCTTTAACATCAGGAATGGTGGCAATATGTTTCTAGAAAAACAAAGTGTCAAAATTTTAACCTTCAAGGACCTCAAACTGAGCCCTTTGTTCCCTCCATCCTGGAGGAAGATAACACAAAGGGAGGTCAAACCGCTGTGAAGATGCAGCCTTGTCCACGCATCTCTAATGAAAAATAGACCATACCCTATGGTAAGCCTTGGAAGAGGCAGGCTTTCTGGCCTGAATCATAATGGATTCTACTTCAGCTGAGAAACCTTTCTTCCTCAAGGTATCGGCTTTAAGAGCCATGCCATCAAAGCCAACTTCTCCACATCTTTGTGCCATGTGTAACCCTGGAGCAAGAGAACCGGCCTGGGAGAAATGTGAAGCAGATTCTAAATCGAAAGACTGGCCAGGCCCACAAACCACGCACTCCTGGTCCAGTAAGAGGTGACCAGAATGACAGTCGCACCGTCCATCCTGACCTTCAGGTGTACCCAGGGACTGAGAGGAAATGGAGAAAACACATAGGCGAGGTGGTAGTTCCACAGAATCAACATCGTGTCCGTGGCAAAGGCAAGGGGTTCTCCCCTCCAGGAGCAGAAGGTCAGTACCTTCTTGTTTTCCCTGGTGGTCATGAGATCTATTGTTGGCACACCCCACTGCTGAACAATCAGGTAGAACTCTTCCAGGTGGAGCTCCCATTTGCCTGGATCTACGTCTTGGTAATTAGAAAGTTTGCCAAAATGTTTTTTATCTCTGAAATGTGAACAGCTTAGATAGCCAGAACATGGACCTCCGTCCAACTGAGGTGAGGTAAATTCTCAAACCAAGCAGCTGCACTGTGAGTGCCTCCATGGAGATTGATGCATGCCACAGCCATGGCATTGTTTAACTGAACTCTCACTGGTTTCCCCTTCAACAGTGAGGTCCAGTACACAAAGGCCAGTCAAATCGCCCGTAGCTCCAAGACATTTATGGACTGCAGAGCCTCTTCCTGAGTCCACTTGACTTGTACCGCCAGGTGACCCAGAACTGCACCTCAGCTGCTCAGGCTGGCGTCCGTCATGACCAGGATCAACTTTGGAATCACAAATGGTTTCCCCTGTTCCATGTTGTTCCCGGACCAGCTTTGAATGACATGTCTCCGCAATTCTCTTGTGTGGACCTGAGTGTAAGGTACAGCTCCTAGTGTTGACACTAGTCTGCCCAACACTCATGTATGCCAGGATCGTGGCTGAGGGCCACTCTAGGGCCCGAGATACTTCTTGCATAAAAAGAATTTTCTCCTCTGGCTGGAGGAAATTTCCCTGATAGGTGTCGAACCTCATCCCAAAGAACACCTGATTCTGGGAAGGCATAGGTGAGGACTTTAGCATGTTCAATATCCACCTGTGCTGGACCAGTAGAAGGGCACAGTCCTTTACATGACGGACCAAGAGCTCCCCAAGAGAGTCTTGAGCAAAAGATTGTCCAGACAGGGTGTCATGGAAATGCCTTGGGTGTGGATGAAGTCCGGTAAGGCCCTCATGACCCTGGTGACCATGCAAGGTGCAGAAACCAGGCCAAAAGGAAGAGTTGTGAGCTGGTAATGATCCGGGCCAAAAGCAAAACACAGGTAGCGTTTGCTGTTTGGGTAGACAAGAATGTGTAGATATGCATCCTGAAAGGTCCAGCGATGCCAGATACTCCCCTGGGCACATTGCTGTTATGAAAGAACACAAAGATTCCATCTTTAAGCATGTAGTCACCACGTACTTGTTGAGACATTTGAGGTCCAGAATGGGATGACAGTCGCCATCCTTCTTTGGAACCACAGTTCCAACAGTTTGGAAAAAAACCTGAACTGCACTCTGGTAGAGGTATGGAGTCAGAATCTTTTTTAGCCAACAGTGAATCCACTGCCTCCTGAAACAGCCGTGACTTGTCTGGTTCTTTGGCACCCTAGACAAAAAGAAACTATATGGAGAAAGGGAAGTGAAAAGTTTGCGGTACCCTTCTGAGATTACCCACGAAACCCACTGTGACTGAGGACTATGAAGCATCCCGAAAAAGGCAGACAAAGAGTGCTTGACAGGCTTAGCCCTTGCAGCTGCACGCTTGGGCTGCCAGGCCTATCTGGGCTTGGCAGCAGAGCATGCATGAGAAACCTAAGAAACCCTCCAGCCTCTGATCCTCTGTTTGGAGGGGGAAAACACCTCTGCCTGTTCACCCCACATGGCAACAGCCCTGTTCATCCAGGCAGAGGCAAAAACAGGTATAAGTGCTACTCCAGTGGCCGCAAAGGCAGCTCTGAGGATGGAGTCCAGCTTCTTGTCAGCTGGTTCCTTCAATCCTGCTGCATCTGCTAGAGGCAGAGCAGTAGTTTTAGCCAACCTGTAAATGGGGGGTCTACAGTTGGTGTTGAGGTCCACTGTACCAAAGCTGACTGAGAAAAAGGAATGAACAGTGGGGTTTTCCAATCTTCCAAAAGGATCTGGTCAAGAGTTGCATTAGGAGGAAAGATGGTGGAAGACTTCTTACTCCTCTGGAAGATCTTTGTAGAGGAAAACCCCTCAACAGAGGTGTCATAGAGACCTGAAGGGTTTCCAAGACTGCTCTACTGAGCCCCTCAGCAGAGAGTAGGGGGTCAGGTGCATAGGAGTCCCCACAGGAGTAAGAAGAGTCCATGTCTTCATATTCTCCTCCCTCATCTTCCCCTTCAGACAATTCCTCCCCTGAGGAGGCCCCTAGAATCTGAGGAACAGTCTTAGAAATGAGGACCATATATTTAAATGTAGTGGGGCCTCCCATGACTGAAGGACCCCTGGAGATAGAAGGGAATTTAGGCCACTGAGGACAGAAGTGTAGGGGCCGCAGCACAAGAGGGGCAGAGAGATGCTGAACACTCTCTAGGAAGCCAGTTTGGAATGAGGAATAGTAAGTGAGAGGGCAAAGGACGTCCCTTAGTCCTTAACCCTAGCTTTACCACCATGTTCTTTAGAGACTGATATCCCGGCAATAAAGTATCCCAACAACTAGAATAAAATACTAGTATACATCCCTTAAAAGCCCAGAAATATACTTACCTGGCAAGTGAATAGTTAATCTGGAGAAGGAGAGCAAGAAGAATCTGCCTCTGTGTAGTATAAGAAAGAGAGAAGTAAAATGGCTACTGACAAACTGACAGCCAATTGGAAAAAAGCCCACAAAATGAGCATTCTGGAGCAATTAGTCTTCTCTGTTGCCTTGCAACGCCTACAACTCCAATCGTGGACATGAACCAGATAAAAGGGCATGAGGAGACACGACAGAGACCTCTCTGACTTTTATATTTTAAGTTTTCCATAGACGTCAATGGAGCAAAGATGAAGGTGGGCGGACTCCCGTTCTTAAAGGGGCAGCTACAACGAATCGGTCAAAATTACTAATGTGACCTAGAGACCCAAATATCCCAGGGGACATCCAAGTAAAGTACAAGAGAAGAGAAGGTGAAAACAGAACCCACAACGTCTCTGAAACACTAAAATAGCCAAAACAGCAGAGAAAGGGTTAATCCTTATCCAAAACACAGCCATCCTTGCTCCAAAATAAGTAATAAACAGTAAATGAAAATACCCAACATGAGTGCAAGAGCCTATTTAAGGCTCAGAACACCTCTGTATGGAGAGGTACAGGATTGGGACAAATGTTACTCGCTGGTCTTCTCTTCAGTTTATCATTGTTGCTAGAAGCAAAAAACAGAGACCCAAGGGACTCCAATGGACAGGAAAACTTGGTAGGAAGACTGCCTATACAGAACCTGCACACTGGTCAGCCCACTCCAGGGAAGCCCAGTAATGTTGACCTGCTTAATGGGGGATCATACAGCCCCATATCTAATATGTAAAATAATTAAACTTAAAGCGGATGTTTCACCTATATATTTATAAAGAGCCTTTTTGAGATCAATCTCCCACTACATTTTTGATAAACGAATTGCAAAAAGTTAGGAAATATATCAATTGACCAAATATTACATTATTTGTTGTCTTCATTGACAAAGAAGAGCGGTGCCATGTTTATTAAGTTTGTCCCACAATGCTTTGCTGCCCTCTATACGTCTCAAATTTGGCCTGTCCCATTCTCCTGACGACATGCTGGAAAAATAACTAGAGCAAGCACACACTAAGCATCCTAGTCCCAGCAGAATCATGCCCATGAACGCGCCTCGCACCCTGTACAATGCTTATAAGTGGGCAGATCGTTGTAGGCTGCGGTAAGGATGGGAAGGGGTTTGGCCATGAAGTTATGTCCAAGATTCATAAAAAAAAAATAAAATAAAGAATTGCATTTTATACCTAATCGTGCAGTTTCAGTACTGGTCTGCTCTGCTTGCTCCTGCTCTATTTTTATCAAAGCATACTCCCGCATTATATAGATGATAAGATACGTTCAGTGCATGAGCACGACCAACATGCGCATCACGCTGGGAGCGCACCTGGTCTCAAGGGGAAGTGGGAGGGAGATTGCGTGTGCACTTTCCAGAGAATGGGGACAGCTTCACTTTCAATTCAGTACTGCTTGTACTCTACCGCGGACTGTGGTTACGGCATAAGGTACATTTTGGAAAATCGATTTTAATGAAAACCAAATCGTTTTTTAAAAAAATAAAACACACGTATGGATAGAGTATATGAAACTGAACTTATTAAGCTTAAATCATTTTTTGATTAAACATTCCCTTTAAAAAAAACTAAGAGAATGTATCCAGCCTTCCTTCTTCAAAGCAGGACACATGAATTCTGAGTAATTACAGCCCGAGGGGGGGAGGTCTAGCCGGATAAGGTGGAGGGAGTCTCCACCCATAAGACTCTGTCTTTTGAGATGTGTCCTTCCCTCCAAGAGGAGGGACTCAACATCATGGTACCTGTGTTTCATATTGGAAATACTGATTTGTCTAGCAAGTGTTAACCCTTTGAATGCCAGAAGAGTAAGCAATGCAGCGTGAAACAATGCATAGCCCACTCCCTGGCAGTCAAAGGGATAAAGCTCTAGCATCTCATCACTGGTCCATTTGTATCTACTTCTTATTCAGCTTCAGAAATGTAAGTTTGCATGTACATACTTAACGGATGTAAATAAACTGACAGACATTTTTCTACTGTCATTTCTATAAAGAAATAGAAATGAACTGGCAATTACATGATAGACACATAGGTTACACTACATATCTGAAATACTGTGCCACCACCAGAGCAATACAGCTTTATGCAACCACCAGAGAATACGCCATTATATACCACAAGCAGAGCAATATGCCATTATATGCCACCAGCAGAGCAGTGTGAAATGCCACCACACTGCCCCATTGCTTCTCTCAAAAGCATTATAATTCATAATATATGCCAAAGTGGGGCATTTTTGCTCATAGGGGTACATTTGGCAATAGCAGTGTGTTACATTGTGGCGGTGGTGGTGGTGGGGGGAGTTGGCAGCTGCTACTGTTTCAAACAGCATTTTACAGACAGAAAACAGTAAAATTACTTTTTAAAAATGTGATACTGCATTTTTCAGGTTACTTCTGTTTAAAACAGAACCACCTGTTCTCAGTGAAGAAATTCATAAAACATGCTCTAGTCATTGCACTCAAAGTGTTAATATATATAATATATTAACCCATGCTGTGCAATGACAAGAGCATGAGGTTTCAATGAATTTCTTCAACAAGTATGTTGTCCTTTTTTTAAACCCAAGTTAATATATACCCTTATGTCAATGAAAAGAATGTTTTATGAATTTCTAAGTTCAGTTCACCATACTCAGCTCATATGGTTAAAATTTAAAAAGAAGTCAATATTAATTAACCCTTGTCATCTTCACTCAGCATGTGTTTCTATCTTAAACAGAAGTTAACTTGATAAATGCAGTTGTGTGCTCAGTGAAGACTGAATAAGTTTTCTCTTGAACAAAGGCATAAGGGCAAGATTCATGGGGCCTTTAGGATTTTCTGGCCATAGTATGGGAAGTGGGGGTTACTAAGAGGTGTTGTCTTAATTATGGAAGCACTTCTATAACATTATATAAAATGCTAAAACCAGAAGATATAAAATAATCTCTTGGATGCTAAAGATATTTGCAAAGCAATGTGAAGCAAGTAATTGGGAGTCCTTTCTAGCATCCAAAGTGTGAAGTGTTTAAAGGGATAGTAATACTTACGTTTATTTAATTTGGTAGGCATAAAAAAATATGAACAACGATGTAAGGCTTATCTCTCAAACCCTTGTTTCCAGCGACACTCTGTGTCATTCCACGTGTCATCTGCAGGCGAGAGGCTTCAGAGTGAAGCAGGCCTCTGATTTATGCCATACTTCCTGTAGTCTACTCCTACCTACTTCCTTCCTCTGAACCTGCTCCTCCTACCTACTTCCTGAGGAGGGGTTTAAAGGGCAGACTGAGTCTGACTCAGTTGCCCTTGCATTGTTGTTCCTAGCAGTTCTATACTTGGGCTCTGTGTATGACCTGGCTAGTCTTCCATCCAATCCAAGCTGACCTGTGGCTTTGTCTGACTATTCTTTTGTCTATCCCTATAGTGGACACCCAACGTGGAGCAGACCTGTGGCTCTGGCTGACTACCTGAACTGTGTATGACCTGGTTTGTCTGACTACCCTCTCTGGTGCCGACTTGAGGCTCTGTCTGACTATTCTTACGTTTGTCCCTTGTACCTAGCAGACACCCTGATTAGTGTGGACCTGGGGCTTTGGTATACTAGCTCTAATACTGACCACAGGAGTGGTTCAGTTAATGCTCCATACTGACTGCAGGCGTGGGGCAGTACTCCAGCGACGTCGGATCAAGGTCCTGTGTTCCTGTTTCTGTTCCTGCTCCTGGTTCCTATTGAGACTACCAGTGGCTGAGGCCTAGTCTAGCAGTGCTCGCTGGCTTGTAACCCTCTGCTTGTTCCTTTTGTATATATTGTGCACTACTTTTCTGTTTTCAATAAAATTGCATTTAACTATACCGTACTGACTCCTGAACATCTTTTGGAAACCGTGACAGAGAGATATACCTTCCTAAAGTTACCTAGTGAGAGGAGTCAGTGCTGTAGCTGACAGCTGCAGAATCCAGATGGAGGCTCTTCAGCAGAGCCGAAAACGAGCAATCTAAATATTAATACTTCATTGGAACAGTCTACAAAGTGTGCCTGGTTTGTGTCAAATGACACAAAGAAGTCCATGTTGATGCCTTGCATATGTCCTCTATAGAGGCTTCTGCTTTAGCTGCTCAGGAGGTAGCAATTGATCTAGTTGAATGAGTTTTATAGATCTTGAATCTATACAGTTGATATTAAAAGTATACACACCCCTGTTAATATGCAACCAGATTATTGTGAATTTTTTATTTTCCCCCCTCAACGATTTCAGTTTGTTTTGCAATTGAATTGTTCACGTTATAGGTCACATTAAAGGTGGAAACATTTCTGACACGATTTATCTTTTTCTCATTCTTTAACATCACAAGAACCTGGCATTTTAACAGGGGTGTGTAGACTTTTTATATGCACTGTATATGTGAGTCTGATACATTCTGATGTCCATCTTGAGATGGATCCCTTGGAAGTCACAATACCTTTGAATTATCCATGGAAATGGATAAATAATGTTTCTGATTTCCTAAATTCCATACTTCTTTTCAGGTAGCAAGATATGTACCTAACCAAATGAACACTGTGAAACACTTTCTCTTTCTTGGGATTTGGACAGAAAGTGGGTGGAACAATCTCCTCATTGATATGAAAAGAAGATACTACCTTAGATCTAAAGGTTGGCTTTGTCCTCATCACAATCTTATTCTGGTGTATAATCATGTATGGTGATATGGAAGATAAGGTCTGGATCTCATTAACCCTTCTCGCTGATGTGACTGGGTTTAGAAAAACTGTTTTTAATGTCGGTATTTCCTGAATAGGTTGTCAGATCTAGCCAGTTGATTTAGGACAATATTAAGGCCCCATGGTGGAATGACGTCCTTAATTCGGGGCCTTGCCTTATCAATTGATCTGATGTATCTTTCAACTAAATCATTCTCCACTAATTGAACTGACAGGATAGCGTAGAATGGTGAAAGCTGAACCTTTATCGATGCTGGTTTAAGTCCCATGCCGTAACCCTTTTGCAAGAAATCTAAAACCTTGGCAGGGGTAATGCTTGGCTTAGTAAAGTACACTAGGCACTGAAGGATTTCCAGACTCTGCCATTTATTTTTGTAGCTGAAGGTTTCCTTCCTGCAAGAATAGTGTTAATCACAGGTGTAGAAAGTCCTCTGAGTGACAGTGATCTCCTTTCAGCCGCAAACTATACCCTTCTTGGTCATCAAGGAGCTATCTTAATTACATTGGTCTTGTCTTTATCAAGACTTCTGCTATAAAGGGAATGGAAGGAAAGGTGTATGCCAGCTGGTAATTCCAAATTAACTTCGGTGAGTCCTGTCCCAGAGCCACTGATTCATTCCATCTGGCTAAGTAAGCTTTGCATTTGCTGTTTACCTGTGTTGCCATTAGATCTACTTCGGGGTTCCCCCATCTCTGGACTAAAACTAAATTTTTCCAGGCTCAGAGATCATTCTCCTTTATCCTGATGGTTTCTGCTGAGGAAATCCGCTTGTAAATTCTGCGACCCCAGAACATGAACTGCTGTGATGATCATCAGGTTCTTTTCTACCCTTATCTGCTTCCAAGAATAATTTCCTCCTCTTGGTTCCGCCTTGATTCCTCTGATACAGTATATGACAGCTGCCATATTGTCTGATTGGATGTGCACTGGTTTCTCTTGCAACTGGTGCTTGAAATGTCTCGGGCAATTCATTACTGCTTTTAATTCTATGACATTTATGTGAAGGCTTGATTCTTCTCTTAACCACATGCCCTGTGCAGATTCTTGATTCCATATTCCTCCCCAGCCTTTTTTGCTGCCATCCGTAGTGAGGTTTTCCCGTTCTAAGTTCACCAGCGGAATGCCTCTTGATAGATTACCTGGTTTCAACCACCATGCAAGGTTCTTCTTTATCCTGGCTGGTAATGGGAATATTATGCAATACTTGTTCCCATTTCTCAGAAAGTATAACTGAAGAATCCTCATGTGCAACCTTGCCCATGGAAGTTTTTGTACTGAAGAGTTTAATACAACCAACAGCTGAACATAGTTACATAGTTACATAGTAATTTAGGTTGAAAAAAGACTTGCGTCCATCCAGTTCAACCCTTTTCCTATTCCTGTTTACCATCGCTGACCCAAAAGAAGGCATCCGACTCCAAATGGCAATCAGATTTCTCCCTGGATCAACAAGCCCTAACTAAATATTAATCCCAATACTAACGTGCATAGCCCTCTATATTATGCTCTTTTAAATAAGTATCCAGGCCCCTTTTAAAAGCATCTAATGTATTTGATAGCACCACCTCCTCCGGAAGTGCATTCCATACCTTTATTGTCCTTACTGTAAAGAAACCCTTCCGCTGTTGTAGACTAAATCTCCTTTCCTCAAGTCTAAGCGGGTGGCCCCTTGTCCTGTGTACTGTTCTGTTAATGAACAGGTCTTTTGAAAGCCCTTTATATGGGCCTTGAACATATTTATATAGTGTTATCATATCCCCTCTAAGACGCCGTTTCTCTAGTGTGTACAAGTTTAACTTTTCTAGCCTTTCTTCATAACTAAAACATTCCATTCCCCTTACTAGTTTTGTAGCCCTCCTCTGCACTCTCTCTAGTTCCATAATGTCCTTCTTCAGAAAGGGCGCCCAGAATTGAACAGCATATTCTAGGTGGGGTCTTACCATGGACCTGTAAAGAGGCATAATTATATCTTCCTCCCTTGAGTCAATACCCCTTTTAATACATGTCAATATCTTATTGGCCTTTGCAGCTGCCAGCTGGCACTGCATGCTACTGCAAAGTCTATTGTCTACCATTACTCCTAAATCCTTTTCATTAGTAGATTTCCCCAGAGAAACACCATTTAAACTATATGTTGCATTTTTATTATTATACCCAAAATGCATAACTTTACACTTGTCTATATTGAATCTCATTTGCCATTTGCCTGCCCAGTTACTCAATTTGTCCAAGTCCTCTTGTAATGAAGACACATCCAGTTCAGACTTTATTGCCTTACTTAATTTTGTGTCATCGGCAAACACTGATACATGGCTTCCTATGCCCTCTGGGAGGTCATTAATAAACAAATTAAAAAGAAGAGGACCCAGGACAGATCCCTGAGGCACTCCACTTATCACGTTTATCCAACTGGAGAACTTGCCATTTACTACCACTCTTTGCATTCTATCTTTCAGCCAATTTCCAATCCACTCACAAACATTTTGCCCTAGTCCTATTTCATTCAATTTGTACAGTAACCTCTTGTGTGGAACCGTATCAAATGCCTTGGCAAAGTCTAAATAGATCACGTCAACCGCCTCTCCCTCATCTATATTATTACTTACTTTTTCATAAAATGCGATCAAGTTCGTTTGACAAGACCTATCTTTCACAAAGCCATGTTGGCTATTGCTAATGATATTCCTGTTCCAGCAGAATTCTTGAATATATTCCCTTAGCAACCTTTCAAACAGCTTCCCTACCACAGATGTCAAGCTTACGGGTCTGTAGTTTCCTGGCTGGGACTTTGATCCCTTTTTAAATATGGGCACCACATCTGCTTTACGCCAATCCATGGGCACCATACCAGAAATAAAAGAATCCCTGAAAATCAGATATATCGGTCTGGCCAGGGTCTGGCCTAGCTCCCTAAGTACCCGTGGGTGTATACCATCTGGCCCCGGAGCCTTGTCTACCTTGACACCATTCAATTGTTTTAACACTTTTTCTTGTGTTAGCCAGTCCCATGCTTGCTGTGCCTGTTCTGTAAAAGTAGTTTGCAGATTCTTGTCCAATGGGTCTTCCTTGGTAAAAACAGAAGAAAAGAAATTATTTAAAATATCTGCCTTCTCTCTGGTCACCTTTGACCATCTCACCCGTTTCAGCTAACAAGGACCCAACATTATCAGACTTTAATTTTTTGCCATTAATGTATTTAAAGAATTTTTTTGGGTTGCTTTTGCTCTCCTTAGCAATATTTTTTTCATTCTCCAGTCTAGCTAATTTAATAGCCTTTTTACAGGTTTTGTTGACATTTTTGTATTCTGCAAATGCCTCTGCTGATCCCTCAGCTTTGTAATGTTTAAATGCCGCTTTCTTGTTATTTATTTCATGAATTACTTTACTGGTTAGCCACATTGGTTTCAATTTGCTTCTTTTGTATTTGTTTCCAACAGGGATAAATTTATATGTGTATTTTTGCAATATTATTTTGAAGGCATTCCACTTACCTTCTGTGTTTTTTCCTGAAAATATTTTATCCCAGTCAACGAGACCAAGGGATGAATTAAACCTGCTAAAGTTGGCCTTTTTAAAATTCAGTGTTTTGGTGGAACTCGTATCAACTTGTTTTTTTGAATTAATCTCAAACGATACCATGTTATGGTCACTATTCCCCAAGTGCTCCCTTACTTGGATGTTAGAGATAAGTTCTTCATGGTCAGTTATTACCAAATCCAGACATGCATTCCCTCTGGTTGAGGTCTGCACTAGTTGTGACAAAAAATTGTCATTCAACAAGTTCAGAAACTTGCTGCTTTTAGCAGAGTTAGCTATTCCATTTTTCCAGTCTATTTCTGGATAATTAAAATCCCCCATAATTATAGTTCTCCCTATTTGGGAAGCCTTTTCTATTTGCATTAATAGCTGTGTTTCTTCAAGGTCACCAATGTTTGGTGGTTTATAACAAATACCCACTAATATTTTCTGGGCAGTTTTATCCCCAGTGACTATTTCAACCCACAGGGATTCCACATGTTCACTACTGTCCTCACATATATCTTCCCGCAATTGAGGCAATAATGCTGGTTTGATATACAGACAGACCCCACCACCTCTTTTGCTTGACCTATCTTTTCTAAATAACATGTAGCCCTATAAATTGATTGCCCAATCATGTGTGTCATCCCACCATGTTTCTGTTATGCCTATCAAGTCATAGTTTTCAATTTCAGCTACCAGCTCCAGTTCCCCTATTTTACCAGTTAAACTTCTGGCATTTGCAAGCATACAATTTATGCCACTGCTGTGTTCCATTTGTGATTTAATTTTGTTGTGGCTTATAGTCTTCTCCCTATCATCTGTACTAACCCCGCCCCCAGATCCTCCCACCTGGTTATTAACTACATCGCCTTCCCTTTCTATACTATCTATCCCAGTATTTATTGGCCCCTCCCCCCCCCTTCCTAGTTTAAAATCTCCTCCAACCGTCTGGTAATCCTCTCCCCAAGCACTTGAGACCCTCTTGCATTCAGGTGCAATCCATCCCTGCTATAGAGATTGTACCCCAAAGCAAAATCAGCCCAGTGCTCTAAAAACCCAAAGCCCTCCTTCTTACACCAAGACTTCAGCCATGCATTGAGCTCCCTAATCTCCCGCTGTCTCTCTGGCGTAGCGCATGGCACAGGTAGTATCTCTGAGAATACTACCTTGGAGGTCCTGTTCCTAATCTTACTGCCTAAATCCCTAAAATTACCTTTTAGGACTCTCCACCTTCCTCTAACTTTGTCATTGGTACCAATATGCACCAAGACAGCTGGATCCTCTCCAGCCCCTCCCAATAATCTGTCCACCCTGTCCGCAACATGCCGAACCCGGGCACCCGGGAGACAGCAAACCATTCGGTTGCTGCGATCAGAGCCACAGATTACCCTATCTGTTCTCCTAATAATAGAGTCCCCTACCACCACAACCTGCCTAGGCTTCACTTCCCTCTGGATCCCCTCTGTGCTAGAGGAGCTGTTCTCCCGGCTGTTAGGGAGAACAGTCCTCTCCAGCAATTCCACCTCTGGGTTTGCCTTCCCAACATCTTCACTTAAATGAGCAAATTTGTTTGGATGGAAAAACTCAGGACTGGCTGCCCTCTTCCTCTTCCCTCCCCCACTGCAACCACTTCTAACTGTCACCCAGCTATGTGCCTGGTTCCCTTCTAGCTGATCTCCTCCCTCTTTGCTAGGTGACCCAGCTAGACTCTGCTCCGTTAGCAAGAGACTCCTCTCAAGGTTGTCAATGTCTCTCAATGTTGCAATATGACCCTCTAGAGCTCCAATCTGAGCTTCTAGAAGGGCCACTTGCTCACATTTGCTACAGCGGTATGGACCCTGGAACTGCTGTTCCAAGCATGCATACATATGGCATGATGTGCACTGAGTGAGATCTCCAAACTTGCTCATCTTGTATGGTGCAAGTGTGAGTTCCTAAAAATGTAAGCAATTAATTTACCTGTGTTGCACTACCTCCTCTGTTTCACCAACTGCTGTGTTTCACAAACTGTACACTTATTACAGAGCACTTAGGAAAGAGCACACTCTATTTGTGAGCAAGCTCTGTGAGTCCTGTACCTAGATTTATACAGGCCTACACAGGGGATTGTTCACAAACCCCACCCTTAATTAATTAATTACACACACTCCCAGAGAAAAACACAACCTTTTAAACTTTAACCCTTTAACCTTCTTACTGCAGGTTAGAATGTCAACACAAAAAACACTTTTTCCAATGCTGGGATGTCCAACTGTTCAATTCAAATTACTCCAGAACACACTTGAGCTTGTGAGCTTGTGAGCTTGCTGTGCAGATCCTCTGAGCTTAGAATGCCCTGACATGGTTTCTGATTCTTGATTGTCGGTCTGAGGATAGAAAGGCTGTTCTGCTGATATTATCCAATTTAATTCCTAGAAAAGCTAGATTCTGTGAAAGGATTGTCTGGCTCTTCTGAGGGTTTATTAACAACCCTAACTGTTGTAGATGATTGATGGTGTAATCCAGGGCTTAAAACTTGAAGTCCTTTGCTACTAGCCAGACATCAGAAGTTACTCGCCACTGCAAGCCAAAACATACCCACCAGGGCTGAATTTCTACTTGCCAGGGCTAAATTTTCACTCGCCATTGACTAGTGGCGAGTGGAAATTTTGAGCTCTAGTGTAATCCATATGCACCCTAGCCTGTGTCTATGATTCTGAGACTATCAACAGGGATTATAACAATTAGTTTTTCTTTCAGTAGCTCCAGGGCTGCTGCCAATACTTTTGTAAAGACCCTGGGGGCTGAATATAGACCGAAGGGCAGGGCTGTGAATTGAAAATGAGCCTCCTTTATTGAAAATCTCAGAAACTTGTGGTGCACTGGCTTGACTGGGATGTGAAGACATGCATCCATTAGCTCCACTGTCATCAGGAATGACCCTCCTGGTACAGTCTTAATCAAAGAGGACACAGTCTCCATCTTGATTGGACAGTGCTGAATGAATGAATTTAAGAGTTTTAGATCCAGAATGGGTCTGTAATCCCCTTGACAATTTTGTGCACTATGAAGAGGATATTGGCAATTTATTTTAATAAACGGGATCTTGAAACTGATGACTCAATTTTTTTCTCCAATGATGAGGAAAAGGATAGAAATAATTTATAAATGCAATAGCGCTATAACGCATGGAATACCTAACAAGAAAGGTAAAAAAATGGCTAAATGTGAAAAAATTAATCTCTGTAAAAGAGAGGAACAAAAAAAGACAGGAATATATAATTAAAAGCACAGATTGTCTGTCAGGTTAAAACAACACAGGTGAAAGAAATGTGGCTGCAAGACAACCAGACAGGGACATACCACAGGACCTGTGCAGCCAAGCAACAAAACTGTGAGTAGAGGGATGATAATGCAAGCCATCATCTAACAGACACAGGTACCTGAAGTCTGTGCTCTGGTTCAAATCAACAGTGGAGCCAAGAGATAGGAGCCCACCTAATGGAGATTTCACAGCCCCATCCTAAAAGAGAAAGCCAACTAAGAGAGAAGATTTTACTTGTATCCATTCCTATCATGGTCACTTTTAAAACTGAGAGTGCCTGCTAAGGGTAAAGTGGATCAGGGATGGAGAGAGTCTCTCCCTCTGAGAGCCATTAAGGCAAGTTCACTGCCCTACTGGCCAGGGATACTTTACCCCATGTGTCCTGTGTTCCACAGATGATGGAAGAGAAATAGGCTCTAGTAGAGACCCCCCACACTCTTAAAAATACATTAAACACATATATACATTCATAGAATGTAATGATTTAATCTCCTGATATTAACCCCTTCATGCCAACCCTCTTTGGCATGCTTTTTCCTGCATGGGTACCCTTGTTTTCTTAGGGGTTGGAGCAGCTGAGATGAGGTACAGGCATTCTAATGAAGTAAGTTGAAAACAGCAGGGAGGACTTGCATGTTCTCCCCAATAAAAGAAAAAAAAGGGATTCATTTGTTGGAATAGAAGCTGCACCCCCAACCTGCTTCTGTCATTACCACTGGGTCAGTTTGGAGCAATGACACCACCTGGATTGGACCGAATTCCAGCCTGTTACTCCCTTACCACTGAATGCGTAGCTGCTTCATACTGACAGAGACATTTTCATGGGTGACCAGGAGACTTGGGTTTTGCTAGGTATTGGCTAAAGGGTCATTTAGGTAAATTTGGGAGTTTTTTCCTAGAAGTGACATACTCAGGACTGGGCTATAATTCTAATAATGAAAGTACTTGCAATAAAGAATAATTTTGTCAATGGATCCATTAGCTAAGATGTTGCTAAGTTCTACCTCCGCCAAGGTCTTTATTTGCTACCTGTATCTGGATAACGTAGCTAGGGTACATAATTCTGGCACTGCATCAGGCATTGTTGTTAGATTTGTGCAAGCACAATGACTAAAAGAGTGAGTGCCAGAGGCACAGGCCTTCTGTATATACTGCATCTGCATTATTACAATACTAGTAGCAAATAAAGTCACAGACGGAGGCAGGATTTCATCTGATAATAAGATTTAGTACTGCAAGAACTTTTATTAGTAGAATTACAGCCCAGTCAGGGATGTGGCATTTTGGGTTTTTTCACCCAGGGACATTGCGGGGGGGGGGGGGGGTGTGTGTGTGTGTGTGTGTGTGTGTGTGTGTGTGTGTGTGTGTGTGTGTGTGTGTGTGTGTGTGTGTGTGTGTGTGTGTGTGTGTGTGTGTGTGTGTGTGTGTGTGTGTGTGTGTGTGTGTGTGTGTGTGTGTGTGTGTGTGTGTGTGTGTGTGTGTGTGTGTGTCAGCCTGCACTATATAAGTCAATGTGGGTTAGAATATACTATATTGTTCTCCATCATTGCCTCTATTCCTTCCCCCTTCTCTCTCTTCAGAGTACTGTCACTTATTACCATAGCAACAACCATGCCCTCAGCATTAAGAGTGAAAGCTCTACATTTCTGAGTTATTCTAAGGACAGTGTTTTTAGACATTGGCGAAAAGGATCAATAGAATCCATTGTAACTAGAAAGTATCCTTAGTGTTCTTATGCCATAATTCTATCATACAAAACAAAACGAGTATGCATACGTCCCTCATTCTATGGTACCTTAATGTTTTTAGGCAGCTCCTGACTCATTCCATCTTTGTCAGAAGCTTTCACTTCTTGCTCTTCAACACAGGTATCCAAACTTTGTGAATCTATATTCAATCCTTTGCTGCAGACCCTCTTCATGTCGGGCCCATCCTCTTCTTTCTCGAGATCTTCACTCTCACAAAGTTCCTTGCGTTTGAGTGACATGGTGGCACAAGGCTGCCTCAACCATCCTAGTTTGTGGTGCTCATTTTCAGTCTGGTATAGCTCACTGCAGATAAACTTAATTTTTTCCATCACCCATGGGCTTGAAGGAGGAGTCTGTATCTCACTGTTTGTTATTAGCAGCCTACTGAGAGTGCCTAGCCAGCCATCTGAGGAGCATTCCTGTGCACTGACAGCATCAGCCAGTTGACGGGCACATAGAGGTGGGACCTGGGAAGTCATACACTGCAGGAAGCTTAAAAGGTTCCTTTGAGTCTGCAATGGTAGGAGAAGTAGCGCAGGTTTTCTGTGAGTAGATAACAGAAAAGGAATGTAAGTTTGAGGGAGGTATAAGAGTAAAGTGCAGGGAAATAGCAGACTTATACTACTTGTCGAAAAAAAACAGTACACTGTTTTATCTCTAAGTTCCGCAATATACTATAAATAACTGATATCAAACGTATTGGTACTTTTGCAGAGATAATAGAATATAGCTCAAACAATGAAAAGGAAACATATGAATTGCAGGGAAAAAAACAACCAAATGATTATCTGTAGTTATAGTTTTGAATGTCTGACTTCATGGGATGTCAAAGTAAGTATTTAAGAGCATAATAACTGGATCAAAATCAGCCTGGTTAATTATAAATGTTAGTCCAATGAACAGACACTTTAAAACATTTGTTCTTATCTTTGTACTTTTCTTTCTAATGTTTTGCTTATATCTGACACCACAAGGTTATATTTAGTTGCATAATACGGTTTATTTTGCACCACACACCACTCATGAGAAATATGGACTACTAGTTGAAGAGCTCATTACACGGGCCACAGTGCCACTGCCAGACGGCCGCAAGGCAGTCATGCACAGTAGAGACTGCCCGTACTGCGGCTGATACAGAGCGGGTTGCTCCTTTGGAGCGCCCCGCTCTGTATCAGTCTCGTCAAGTGCAGTCTCTACTGTGCATGACTGCAGCACGCGCAGCAGTCTCTACTGCGCATGACTGTGTCGGTACAAACTTTCTAGCAAATTATTATATAGGATAGTGGATATTTTTATATCCATGCAATAGTATCTCTCCCTTTATTTTTATATGTATTTTAAAATTATCCTTATTTGTGTTTTATGTACTTTTGCTACTGCACTATATAAGACTATATATCACTTTTTAAGTATACCACTCTTATACCACCAGTAAGAATTGTGGTGCCTTTTTTCTTTTAAATTCCAATGCTTGTTTGTGGTTCTTATTCAAATCTGTGCATTCTTGAAAGGGTTTTTACCCTTGAAACCTAGTGCAGCAATAACTAATAAGTATGCTATGCACTAGCTTTGTCATATCCATGAGTGAAGTATGTATTGCTTAATTTCAGCAAAAACAAAATCCAGCCCATTGTTCAATGTATGTTAGTTTCCTTTGAACATACTCACAACCCCAGACACATAATTATTTTGAAAAGGAAAGTATCATCTCAACTCTGATGCTTCAAAGCGGAATTCAGAATACCCCACAAAAAAAAAAAAAAAAAATACCTTGCATGCAATAGGAATGGCACTCTGTGGGGATTCCACCCTACTCTTTGACAGTCATCACATCCTCTTTTTGACTTGTGTTGCCCAGTACATCCTCTGTGGTGGCCACAATTCAAAACCATCAAACAAAATCAGTATGGACCTTTTGCATATGAGTAGTACATCCATTCATACAACCAGATGTACTACTCATATGCAAAACGTTTCTTACTTAGAGTTGAAAGGGAATGAAGATCACCAAGGTAAGGCTGCGATGGAGGATGCAGCACATGGGACTAAGAAGAGGATGCACAGGTAGAATGATGTCAAGGAGATATTTGCTCTTTAATACAGTACAGTTCACTCTCATCTACTTAGGAACTTCAGTTTCCTTTATCAGATTTCACAAACCAAAAAGATCCCTTACAATGTTAGCTTCCCATCTGTCATATCCGAGGTGGGCACTTTCATGCACAGTGTCTCTGTCAGGCTCTTCCAAAGGTATGGTCCAGGGAAATTCTGTGACACTCTAACGGCAGCCAACGTTCCTTGTGGGCCTGAGTTTAGGGCCTGCAGGAGTAGGCGGGTACCTCCCTCACAAGTAATGACTGAGGAACACTCCATGGTTACCTATAAGAAGATAAGAGCAAAGAACATGAGTGCAAATTTGGATGTACTTAGCCTCTGACATGTCTTGTTCTAGACCAGCTATGTAAAATATTTGGTCCTTAATATCCAGCATTGTCATTTTGCTGAAGAAAATTTGGCCAGGCTATTACTAATACATTGTTATTATCAACTCCAAGTCCATTAATTAATTACATTTTTACTTACCAGTAAAATATCCTCTGAGCAATAACCCTATTAATTCCCAAGCATGTTAGTTTTTAAAAATGTGTATTAACAAGAGGAATGGTTGCCAGCTTTATAAAAAAATAAATAAAGATACTAGCCTAACTTTCTATATAACAATGTCTCTGGCCTCAAGTCCAATTTGACTGGGCTAGTTTGGGAAGAAAAAAAGTCAAGAGGATAGTCTAACTAGAGGGTAGGTAATACATATTAGAGGTGGGCAATGTGGACTCTCTAGCTGTATACTAAAATCGCCTCAGTATACTCAGCTGATCATTATGGGAAATGTGTTTAAATACAGCTGAAGGGTTACAGATTCTCTGCCAAAGACATGCATACTCATGTAACAATTTGAGTGTCAGATGCAGGGAGGTAATGAGGCCAGGGCACGACAGGCTGCCACCCTAGTACTTTTTATTGAGCCAGGACACTGCCAGGGCATTTCTCCAAATTAGGGTGGTGCATTCCCTTACCCGCAACAGTGGAGAACAAATACACTCTCAATACTAAAGACACTACAATTAGACAAATAATTACTTTACAACTGAAGTTGCAGGGGCCTCCACATCCTGATCCTGCTTTTCTTTACTTCTGTACCCTCAACAGGGCCAGCAGGGATGTGCACAGACATTTTGGGGGGCAGGGGCTCAAATGGAAAAAAAGGGCACTTCTCATAATTATTTATTCAAAACACATATTTAAAAAAAGGGCATGAGGGCACTTTAGACAAAAAGGGCAGGTGCTCAAGCCCCCCTTGGTGTCTATGTGTGCACGTGCCTGAGGGCCAGTGTGATGCAATGACATTAAAACATTGGACCAACTCTGCAAAATGTAAACTAGGTTCTGGTGAAGAGAAGCAGTATTGAGGAGCCCGACAGCTTCAATTATAAACTAAACATTTACATATTTTTCTTTTATTTGGCAGGAAAGACATGTAAGTCCTACCTGTACATACAAAAGTGAAAACATGCAGTTTGGTAAAATGGAGGGAGGTAATGAGAAAGAAGGTGGTGATAAGGTAGAGAAATATAATAGAGGAGGGCAGATTATGAGACAACACTGATTTATCTTTAAATAGTGGACATTGATTTAAATATATCTACTACAAGATGGATGTGATCTCTGTGCAGCCCTACATAGTTCATCTATGTCTTAAGGTAAAGGAAATGTATGATAAGCTTTTCTCATCTTCATCCCACATATTGTCACCACCTCCCCTTTCCCATCCCATATCCCCTTACCCACTATATGATCATTCAAACTCTCTCTTTAGTCACACTTTTTCCTGCAAGTTACTATAAATGGGTAATAGTATGGTCTCATGTAATGATCAAATGATCTTGTGTAATGCCTGGATGTAAAATATGGAAAGCAGTCCAACAAACTGTGGTGTGATTCCCATCACCAAAAGGATTATCATTTTTTAACACTGGCAGTGCACCCTAGTAGTCAGATTTCAATTAGTTCTTCATTTAATGCATTAAACAAGAAAGGAATCACCGACAAATATTTCTACATAGAACGTGATGGAAAAGTTGTTCCGGCCAGTTTGAACTTTCAGAATGTAACGACTCTCTTACACACTTCCTGACAGTTTTAATTATTGAATCAAACAACTGTGCATACCCTTTTTACACAGAAGGAAAAACCCCTCGACAAACACGTTTTAATAGAATAACGTTTACTGTTCTTTTAAAAGGATACACAAACAAACAGGATAATATATTTTTCTTTACAGAAGATCATATTTTCTGTATTGTAAATTACATTTCATTACAGGACAAGATCACTCCTGTGAGTGAGTTTATCTTCGTTACAAGCAGAATAAGTCATGTGGAACTCTTTCTTTTGTGCTGAAAATAAGGTACACAATGAACATGCTATATTACAAGTCACGAAAAGGTACCAAATCGACTTAAAAAGGTAAAAATGGTGCTAAAGTGACGGAAGGCACCCATAGCTTTTAAGGACTACATCACTAGACACGTGCACAAAACTCTGGGCTTCAAAAGGATACACTGAGTGTGAGTGTGGGCTGGCAATTTCCCTTGGTATTCTTTGCACTTTAGTATTTTATAGTTTTACTTATTTATAGGGTAACTAGTCATCCAGTGTAATACAAGACGCTTATGAAAACATGTATCAGGGAAACCCGAAATTGTGTTTGCTAACAGCATACTATAGTAAAAAGGAGAGCAAAATTCATAAGTATACCATGTATCACAAACTGTAAACAAAAACAAACGTTTGATATGCTCGCATGTTACCTATAAGCCGTACTTGGGACCCATCAGTCTATCTCGTACACGTGATAAATATTGAGCCAACCAAAATGTCAGACAGAAAACATATGAAAGAATAATACCGCGCAGCAGCTGTGGAGAACATAATCCTATTTTAAACACTAGAGGGAGAGAACTGCCTATTGATTGTTCTGACAAAATTTGACACTTATCCCGGACTACAAGAAAATGGCAGGCAACTCTCACTGATACAGCGAATTTTCTTATAACAGTTAATAAAGTAGAAAAAGATTTACAGTCGAAGAAACCTACATTACTGTTAGTTTTTGGTGTGGAAGGTATGGTTCAATTAACCTTCCATTGCAGAAGCGGTAAAGATAAGACGATCCACCTGCAGCCAGACTACAACTCCCATCATTCCCCACCAGCTGTTATCTGGTAGCTGACTAAGGACCTCATGCTGCCATAAGCTATTGGTTAGTACTTCGTGGTATGTAATAACACGCACTTCCTTTAGTTTCATCACAGGAACTAAGTACAAACGCTATATGTGTGGGGACGTGATATAATTTTCCACCCTAAAAACTGGTGGAACACTTTTACAATTGGGCATATTGATGTTTTTATTTGACTATAAAAGTAACGGAGGTGTAAACTCTTATTTTTTGATTATCTGTGATATCCATCGTTGATGACTATCTGAACATGTTAGTAGTACTTGTCTTGAATTTTGTTGATTTAAGATGTTGGATTGTTGATTATCTTATTTCATAGCCATATGTTGATTAACAGTAATGTACATACCTGGGATTTTTTTAAATGAGCTCACCCTGAGATATTTGAAATATTAACTCTTAATGCCCACAAGAAAGCAGAATCTGTGTGTCATGTCAATGTTTGCTCTAAACCAGAGATAATCAAATCAGTTTAAGGAACCTTTCAAGTGCTACAGTTCTGAGATATAACTTCTTATACACTCATAAGGCAAGCAGGACTTGTCCTCCTGCCTTAAGGTGCTAAGCCCCACATGCACTCAAAAATACCTTAAATAAAATAACACACATGACACAAACTGATCGTGGCAAATAGAAGTCATTTATTATTATTCCTACTATTTACAGACTAAATGGTGCTATGCACCAACCCCAAATGCGGAATTCCCCGAGCCCAAAAGGCCGGTAGCCAAGCCACGCCTGCACTTGGCCACCATCGCAGCCGGACCTCGCAACACCGTAACCCAACCATGTCCGGCTGCCCGTACTGTTGGAGCCCTTTGCTCCTCACCCCCTTTTCCTTGCGCATACCTGGCACTAGCCACCCTTTCTCTTGCCCTTCAGCACGCCTGACCACAAAGTCAGTGCCTGCCGCTGTACCGTAACCCAACCTGGTGGCTAGGCCTGCGCCCTTCCTGCCATCGCCGAGCCTGACCACAAAGTCAGTTCCCAGCTAGGCCCTCACAAAACCCGTAACCTTCTGGGTGCTTTCTCCTCCCCTCTGGCTCAGGGAATGCCGCATTGCCGCGACCACCTCCCCCCTTTTTGACCGCTGCTTCCTCTCTTTCTGACTTCATTGGCGTTTGGACTGGTCGCCCTCCAGATCTGTACCTTCTTTGGGCTGGGTGGGTGGGAGACACAAGTGAAACAGGTTAGTAGTAAATGTGAGGCCAGCCTAGCTGGCCTCACCTATATACACCTCCACCTGGCAGGTGTAAAAAAACCCACCCCCCTCCTTTCCCGCCAGCATGACTCATCTATTGTTCCCCTCTCCCTCTGCATGCTGGGCCCCCCCCACGGCCGCCATTTTGCCTTGCCTGGGGGCGAGCACCTTAATGGCGCTCGCTCCCAGTCAGTCGCTCACTTATACTTCTGGTAGAAATGTCATGGATTTGGACAATAAATAAGCAGTAAATTGGTGTAAATCATATAGGAGGACACACTGGATTTGCTCACCCTGAAAATTTGGCCCATCACCCTGAGATTTGGTTCCAAACCCTGAGTCTCAGGGTCAAACCCTGAGGGTTCCAAGGTATGGTAATGTGGAGGAGGTGGGGTTTGCACACAAGGAGAGAGGTAGTGGAAAGATTAAAACTCCCTAATAAAAAATGAACTTGGATAGTGCAGTTGGTCAATACACAAGCTGGATAATTTATTCAAACCTCGTGGTTGCAGGCTCTGGCAAGGTCAATTCAGCCTTTCACCCTTCGGTGGCAGATAAAATGAGTATCCAGCAAATACTTGAAAAATACATGGAGTCTGGATGGTTGCACTCTTAACCCCTTAACGACCCTTGACAGTCATAGTACGTCATGGGTCGATCTGACTTAACGACCCATGACGTACTATGACCGTCATGGAATTCCGGGCTCCTCCCGTGCCTGCACGCTGTTCGGGGAGTCCGGAAGCAAAAATTAAAAAAAAAAAAATGCTCAGTGGTCCTTAACTGACCGCGCTGATCGGCAGGTCGTTAAGGGGTTAAACTCATACCCATGCATAACTAAATAAATAGACACCACAAGTGAAAAAGGTGGAAAGGCCACAGCAATTTTATTAAATAACAAGATCATACTTTATCTTTTAAACATCAGCCATCAACATAAAAACCACAAAAACTTACCAGCCTGATAAGCCACATGTAACCACAGCAAAATTGAAATTGGACTCTGCCCTAAAAGCCAGGAACCAAATCATTATAATCCAATCACTATAAATCCTCCACAGCCAGCCCTTGTTAACTAACACAAGGGCTGAGCCCGCCCACTGTGCAAAGCGCAAGTTCTGTCAGGGACTGTAAACCAATGTTAAAGATATCCAGTCCTACGTCGGAAAGATGTACCCCATCTGTTCTATACAAGCCATTTCCACCGTCTTCCAAATCAGTGTGCCTATACGACAAACCTCCCAGCTTCTGAAAATGTTTAGAAACTATTCTAACAAGCTTCTTTCTGGTCCTGTCTAATGGCTTCAGATTAACTTCCCGCAGCCAACATAAACGGGGAACGATCTCAGAAAAAGCCAGTAAAGAATTAGGAAAAAACTCAAAAAACATTAGCTAAATAATCTTTGATCCTAAAAAGAAGCTCAATTGACTTAATGAAGCCTAAATCATTACCCCCTAAATGTAAAATAATAATATCAGGACTTGGGAATTTTTTTTTTTAAAAACTAACTCTTCTTCCAATTGACTCCATTTCATACCCCTCTTTCCATGCCACTATATTTCACAAACTCTAGTGTCAGAACCCAAATTCTCCTTATACGTACGCATCAAAGCCCTTTTCCAAGCCCAATAGACATAGGAGTGTCCAATTATCCATATTTCAAACCTGGAACCTGCAAAAAAATTTTTGAAATTGTTATTTGATTACATAGCAGTGTCTAGCAACTGAGGGCGAATATAAATTCTAAACCTATTAGATCTCCACCTTCCTAGTCATTTGATTACATCCTCATAAGTGCCTAACCTAAAAGCCTCAGTGGCTGCCCCTACACGAAAAGAATGTAAAGAGAAATTATAGCCCTCAAGACCCAACTTAACCATACAAAATGTAAGAATTCTGTTAAATTGATATTTAGAATCTGAAACACCGTCCACATGCAAGAAGAAACTACCTGCAACCTTAGGCCTAATTTTTAAAAACTCTGATAAATGAATAACTGGACAAAGTACAGACCCTAAAAAAGCCCTATTATGTATCAGTTCACCCTTCCCTTGCTGATCTGTTTTGGATCTCTGGATAAAACAAGAAACAAAATTATGTGAAATCTTCACATGTTGAAACTATTAACTGATTTATTTCTAGCTACTATTTCACTTACACGAAAAGCTCCAAAAAAGCCAGTATAAAAACCGCCTTAAACAAAACTGTTTCATATAATTCTATTAATGGCCGCATGTTCAAAAAAACAGTGGAGAAAGTCTAGGACGAATTAGCTGCCCTGTAGGAAACAACTAAAAATCTCTATTGGAATAAATGGGGATTTTAACACACTGAATGCTTACAATATACATCAGAGACCATCCACATGGATTAAAATCCTCATTGAAATCAGTGGAGATTTTATTTTTTTGCCACAAAATTCCTTCACTGGCACTCAGAGTTGTGAATTTGAAATATATAAATACTAGTTACAAAGCCCGTATGCATGGGCTGATCCGGAGCGGGGATCTCCGGATGGCTCACAGCCTGTGCTCCCGGCTCTGGGGCAGCAGCGGAGGTGCTGGGTGAAAGTTCTGCGAGTCCCCACTGCGCATGTTCTTCAAGTCCCCACTGCGCATGTGCGGTTATGCACACAGTGAGCAACACATTCTAGGGCTTTATGTTATAGGATAGTTGGGGGTACAAAAGTAGTGCAATTCAGGCTTAAATCGACTGAGCTATAAAGAACAGATGACACATTTATTTTACAAGAGGGACACTTGTTTTAGATGTAGTTTCTGGGGTATTGTTGGGGCATTTCCATTGACTTGACACCCCTTTGTGTACTAGAGCAAGATCAAAGTATTTATTTACACAGACTAATTTATAAACACATAAAAGTTAAACAAACATGGATGTGAGTTTTATTGCTGTGGAGCAATGTGACACACCAACCACACCAACATATGGGAAAAAGGGACACTTGGGAGGTAAGTGCAGTTACAGACCCAAAGTACAGTTTCTCACAGGAGGACCTTAACCCCTTAAGGACCCATGACGGTCCTGGACCGTCATGGAATTCCGGGCTCCCCGCGAGGCTGCACGCCGTTACGGGAGTCCGGAATCGGATTCAGCAAAAAAAAAAAAAAAATGGTCCCTGGTCCTTAAGTGCCCCATTTAGAACTCTGTGTGAGTGTGGCCACATATACTATGAATCCAAACGTAATCTGAGGTTATAGCTGACGTTCCTACACTCTGGAGAAAATTTGCTCACATTAAGAACAAACCATACATTGATATCATTAGGCAGTCCTTAGCTCCACACTGAACAACTTAAGTACTTACATATTCCTCGTTTATATTATATATCCTTCACTTGTTACCTTTATTTACTTGGATTACTACATTTTCTCTTTCTTATCTTTTACTTTAGTTTCATTACCATTTTTTAATCAATTAATATATTTTGTTTTTAACTGTATCCTGGTGTATTTCTCAAACAGGATTCTAAATTGGGATCCACTCCAAACTATAGTAAACTTATGTCTTTCCCTTCCTGGTGGTGCCACCCATGAGTACTACTACTCCTCATGCTAATGGGGATACATTTCATTATTTGTTACTTCAAGATTTTTTTTTTGCCAAGTTAGAAAACTCAATGTGTCAGAACTTTAACCCTGTGTGCTCTCTATCTGATTTCATTAGATAGATTTAACTGCAAGATTGGAAGTCTTGCAGTTTAGTTTCATGGGACTAGGCGCTCCTATATTGCACTCACAGAGCACACATAAAGCTACTTTTGCTTTATACTACCACCTGCTTATCATATACACAGCTCATCCTCCATTTCTCTTGCTTATCTAGCTAACCACATTTGTTGTACAAAAAAAATGTTATTCTGCAGTTCACATCTCTGATCTTAACCCCTTGGGTGCCTGAAAACATCTTCCCAGCACTTTATCCACAAACTGTCCATAACCACACCTGACGGTGCCAGACTCTGGGTACTGTGCACAAGACATCCTTGTTCAGCCCAACCCCCCTGCCAGCTGAGGTCAGTTTTCCGGCCACCTTTTACCTTCTCCTCTATGGGTGACAGCAGTTTTACGGATGTACATCATGGGAAGACCTAGTAAAACACGATAGTTGAACTCTAAAGATATATCTAGCTTAAGACACTAGTATATATTAAATATATATATATATATATATATATATATATACACATAATAAAAAAGTACAGAATTGTCCGTAATGCACATTCATACAATCACACTCACATGCATGCAGTTAAACATGCACACCATCCTTGTTTCACTGTCCCACTCATAATCACAGCCATGCATTCAGTGTCTGAAACCCTCAACTTTATTTCACTGTTTACTAGCACTGACAGTATTACATACAGTAGATTGTTTGACACCCCAGCCATGTTCCACTCTACACTTATAGAACCACATATACTGTCCAGCCTTCTTCACTGTGTCCTAGTATCCAAAGAAACAAATGCTCCTGTGACCAGATGGAATAATTTAGAAATATAATATTTGAAATATTGATCAGTGTTTTGTACATTGTGTGACATTTGATAAATCTAGGGAACCAGATTGCAGAGTGGGATGTTAAGTCCAGCACTCTGGCTTGTTTAAAGAATACTCCATGTGCTAAGGAATGTGAATTGACTCCTGCTGTGCTTCATTGACCAGTCAGGGGAGGTTATTATGGACCAGTTAAAATGTCCCTTTTTCAAGCACTAATTTGTATTCTTATCTTGATAAGAGTGTCTGGAAGTGTATTTAAGCAGTGTGTTTTATCAATAAAGGCTGTTCTGTTCTACCCTCCTTAATACAAGTCTCGGCTGTATTTCTGAAGGGAGCTTGGGCTGGGGATTCTCACCTTAGCCACTGCAGGAGCGAATTCACTTGCCTCGCCGGTCTACTGGCGTAGGGCCTCTGGAAACCCCACCTACGATTCTGCAGCTAAATTCACTAGCTCTGCCAGGGGGCAGCATCCAGTTGTTCCTGCCTGAGTTTCCAGGACCTCCAGGAAGCAACAGGGCTCCAGCCGGCCGGGGAAGAGGGGCAGCAGCACCAGCGGTTCAGGAACCGATGACCCCAGAAGGGTCCGGTAAATCCTGGTACCATCAGAGCTCCATTGGGCAAGTCCCCCCTCCAACCCTGCATCGGGTCACACGTGTCCTCACATGCAGTATGCCAGCTGCTATCTCTAGAAGCAACTCCTTTCATGCCCCTGCATCATGGACTATGTGAGAGGGGAGGAGGAAGGTGAGAGAAGGGGAGTACAGCAAGAAAGCCATTGGAGGGGAAATGGAGCATGGGGTACATGTGAGGGGTACTGGGGCATGTAAGACAAGGGAGGTCTAGGGCAAGAAGAGGGAAACAGAGCACTGAAGACTATTGGACCTGCGCAGGGTATGTGGGTGAGTAAGTTCATAATATAGCACTGGAAACACAGAAAGGGGAGAGGGAATTGAGGATGAAGAACATGGGGAGGCCTAGGGTGAAAGAAGGGGAAGAGCGCATGGCTGACACTACTGGACCTGTATAGGGTATGTTGGTAAGGACATTGTACAGTGATTTGGGCATGAGGGAAGTACCTCATACCCAAATCACTGCCCATAATAGTCATGCAGGAAAGTACAGTCGTGTGAAAAAGAAAGTACACCCTCTTTGAATTCTATAGTTTTACATATCGGGGCATAATAATCATCTGTTCCTTAGCAGGTCTAAAAATTAGGTAAGTACAACCTCAGATGAACAACAACACATAACATATTACACTGTGTCATGATTTATTTAACAAAAATAAAGCCAAAATGATGAAGCTCTGTGTGAAAAACTGTCAGGGTATTCAGGAAAAGGACAGACACAATATAAAATTACACCTTCATTAAGAATATATACAGCAATAATAGTATAGCCCACACAACCCCAGACCACAGGATTATAGGACCCAGGCTACTACCCGGAGTTTCACGCTGTGCACTGCACTACTCACGATACCGAGACTAGGAAAGAGGCTCGAGTAGAACACCAGAATGAACAGTGTATATAGCACAAGTCACCACTCCGGGTCTCTCGACCGGAGCAACAGGGAGCGATAGCAGTCTAGAGCCACGTAACATGTCAGCAAGCTAGGAACACATGGAGTGAGTAGGCAGCCAAAGCCACAGGTCAGGCAAACTGGGGACTACATGGAGTGGATCAGTAGCCAGAGGTCAGGCAACCCGGGGACTACACGGAGCGAGTTAGTAGCCAGGGCCCGAAGGAAGGCAAACTGGGGACTACATGGAGCGAGTCAGTTGCCAGAGGGCAGGCAAACCGGGGACTACACGGAGCGAGTAGTAGCCAGAGCCAGAGGACAGACAAGCCGGGGTCATACACAGAGCAGATTCTCAGGTAGGCACTGGTCACAATGGAGCATAAGAGATACTAGCAGAAACACCACGTAAGGGCAATGACACCCAGGAAGGTTTATAAAGGAGCAAGAGAAGGCGGCACCCAATTAGGCAACAAAGAATAGGCCCATAAACAGGAGTCCTTGCCAGTACCTGTTTCATGATGTCAGTAATGCGGAAGTGGCCGCAAATATGCCGGCCGACACACCACAGAGGAAGGAAGCACAGGAGCCCAAGGGAGACTCTGATAAAAACTAAGTACACCCTTACTGCTTCCATAGGAATTAAGATGCTAAGTAGCAGACAGGTGCTGCTAATCAAAACCCTTCATTAACTGATCATCAGCAAGTGTGACCACCTTTATAAAAGCCAAAGATTTAGCAGTTTGCTGGTCTGGACATTCAGGTGTGTGTTAACACAATGCCAAGGAGGAAAGACATCAGCAATGATCTTAGAGAAGCAATTGTTGCTGCCCATCAATCTGGGAAGAGTTATAAGGCCATTTCCAAACAATTTAAAGTCCATCATTCTACAGTGAGAAAGATTATTCAAAAGTGGAAAACGTTCAAGACCATTGCCAATCTTCCCAGGAGTGGACGTCCCAGCAAATTCACCCCAAGGTCAGACCGTGCAATGCTCAGAGAAATTGCAAAAAACCCAAGAGTTACATCTCGGACTCTATAGGCCTCAGGTAGCATGTTAAATGTTAAACTTCATGACGGTACAATTAGAAAAAGACTGAACAAGTATGGTTTGTTTGGAAGGATTGCCAGGAGAAAGCCTCTTCTCTCTAAAAAGAACACAACAGCACAGCTTAGGTTTGCAAAGTTGCATCTGAACAAACCACAAGACTTTTGGAACAATGTCCTTTGGAGACAAAGTGGAGAAGTTTGGCCATAATGCACAGTGCCACGTTTGGCGAAAACTAAACATAGCATATGAGCACAAACACCTCATACCAATTGTCAAGTATGGTGGTGGAGGGGTGATGATTTGGGCTTGTTTTGCAGCCACAGGACCTGGGAACCTTGCAGTCATTGAGTTTAGTGTGCCTTCTTGTATACACCATTGTGGGACCACTGCTGGTCTTCCCTTTGCTTCTGTGTATGCTGGAGATCGACAGCATCAAGTACCAGAGGTCATATATAGACCGTTACAGAGGTGTACAGCTTTTAAAAAACTTATGTTGATCCATCAAGTTCAACACCTTAAATTTTATAACCATGAATTTCTTGTTTTTTTAAAAAAAAATCCAAGACTTTAAAGAATTATTCTTTTTCTGCCATTGCCAATCCATCTTTCTCAGTAGCAAGCTCCATATTTTTACTGTTCTTAAGTGGTCACAATGGCAACATCAGCACTGTACTGCTACAAGTATGGTGTTGCCAGTGTAAATGATCATTTATTAGCTTACATAAACATGGACTGATTCAGCATCTATCACGGTTCTCGTGCTTCCTGGCGACATTTTGTCAGTCTCACTCACTGCTATTCTCATTGGTTGCAGTATCTTGTCCCGCCCAGTATTTGTTGTTAAATACTGGGTCCTGTCACTTCGCTGTTGCCCTTTCGTGGTGTTTCCGTTGCCAGCGCTTGTTCCAGTTCTCCGTGTGAAGCTCTGTGTACTGACCCGGATTGCCTGACTACTCTGCTGTATCTGTTCCTGCCTGTGTACCGACCCGGATTGCCTGACTACTCTGCTGAATCTGTTCCTGCCTGTGCACCGACCCGGCCCGGCTGACGTTCCTTCTCTGTGTACCGACTCGGATTGGCTGACGTTCCTGCTCTGTGTATTGACCTGGATTGGCTGACGTTCCTGTTTGGTGTACCGACTGTTTGGCACGTTCCTTCTCTGCATACCGGCCCGGTTGGGCTACTGCTCCTGATCCAGGAGCGACTTGCAGTCCCATTCCGGCCCTCGGTTTGGGGTTCCGCTGTCAGTCTCAGTCTCTGGACTACCCTGTTGAGCCTCAGAGTCTCTTGTGTGTCTAGTCAGTGTCGCGCGGGCGACATTCCGTTATTTATACTTCATTGCACCACGGTACGCTTGACCCTCCTTTCTGCCTACGGCTGAGGCTGGTGTTGCGTTGGGCGCCTCAAGCTGCGTTACCATCAGGCAGTCTAGGTTGGTTGTGGCGTTCGTTAACCCCTTCAGGGAAGGTGCCATTTGTCTCTGGTCTATCACTGTGCAGCCTCTGTTGGGCATTCATCCGGGCACACTGTCTCAGTCCTCCATTACTGTAGAGACAGTTCTAGTTATCCTGGGCCTCCGTTTTTTCTTGGGCATTCCTCGCTATTTATCACTCCCTATACAGAGTGGGAGTTCCAAGGGCCTCGCACTATTATGGCCGGCTCACTGTATTGGCCTAATAGTAACCCATTCCTGGCTGTCTCGGTCTGAGTTCACACGATCTTTACCTGACCTGTGTCAGTATATTGTATGTTCTGTTTGTACATATACTGGACCCGTGTGGGTATTTATTGTAATTTTGCCATAACCTGTCCTGTGTCAGCATTGCACTGTGTCACCTATACTGCTGGACCCTGTGAGGGTTAATGTTGCTAAACTTGTTCAATAAAATTGTGTTTTATTCCATCTCCTGAGTCTGAGTGTCATTTAAACCGTAACAGCATCCCTCCAACACCTATCAAACCTCTGTGGGTGTTAGCCAATCATATATGGTTTATACCAACATGGGCCAGCCATCAGTCAGGATCACAGGAGATACTTAAGAGTAGGATTTTTGTCACACAGCTGGCTTTCAAGATAGCTGTGTAGAAACTCCATTGCACTCACTCATGTAAATATAAAGGATTTATTGGTAAGTATAAAAAAAAAATCCCCTTTTCTCTGCATCCTATCCACGGCATAAAATCTGGGGTTAAAGGGATAGTAATGTTTCAAAATTAAAGCAGCTCCAATTAATCTTCATCGTATTTGGGCCATGGAGAGTGTTATTTCAATACGGTCAGAGTTGTAGTTCAAGAATAATTGAATGATAAAGTATCCCCTTCCCGCCCCTTTTAATGATGTCACACTGCTTGCAGAGAGGTACAATCTTCAGTTAGCATAAGGGAAAAACCTGTCAAGGGGGAGCAGGGTTTTCATTGTTCTCACAGTAAGAAGATTGTCTCTTGCTGTGAGCTGTCTGGTCTCAAGACCAGATTCCACATCTGAGGGGAGGCGGCTTACACCAGGTAAAATTGGAGCTGCTTTTATTTTGAAACATTACTATCCCTTTAAGTCCACCTCCCAGCTTGTAGAACCAATAATCAAATGCATAAAGCACAGCACTGAGAAGGGAGATTCAGTTATTACTGGTCCTACCAAGCTGGTGGACGGAGGTGTTATCACCTTCTGAGGTTGCTTGTTATTTTTTTGCAACTAGAGCATGGTTCTATGCATTCTGCCAGCAATCACAAAATGCATTACTGTGGTCCAGATACCCTGAATCCTAAGGACTGGTAATCTTACCTCTGTATCGCCATCCCCCACCCCCCTTGTTCCCTCTACATTCGCGAGTCTGGAGAATCAAAACAGTAAGCACCAGGAAGTGAGGGCAGCCTTTATCAGCTAATACAGGAAATTCGGCACTCCCGGTGAATTGCACGCTGGGAGTCCAGTGTTTCCTATGGCTGAGGGATAAAAATGGAGTGGCTCTTCAGATTTCCTCATTGTAAGTGACTTATTTATGTTTATATTATTATATTTTGTGATAATATTAGGTTCACCTGAAAATTTCCTCTTGTTTGGCATATACTATATACTTCTCTTCTAAGAATGCCCAGTGTGACAAATCTAAGGATCCTGCTGATTCAGTGCCTCCTAAGGATGACAAGAGTGCTCAAAAGCCTAAGTTATGCACTGGTTGTGATATCACGCTATCCCCAGCAGATAATTTTAAATTGTACCCAGAATGTATGAACAAAGTAGCAGGAAATTATATTCCATCTCAATTCAAGATATTCTTAGATTGGATGCGAAGCTCTATGCAAGAGAGGTTCTCAGTGATGCAAGAATCGGCAAGGAGAAGACAGAGGATGACTAATCCAGATGAAGGTCCTTCCACTATTCCAGATCAGGAAGATGAAGGGAGCCTAATGGATTTTGAGTCCACAGTATTTGCTGAAGAGAGCTAATTAGTGGATGAATCAGGCTCCTTTTAGTTTAGATAATCTGAATAGTTTACTAAAAGCTATGAAGAAAACTTTTGGGTTTATCAGAAACCCAGAACAATTTAGACAGTATGGATGCAACTTTCTTGGGGCGTAAAAAAATCTTCTACAGTTTTTCTAGGACATCCTGGATCAAAATTGAGTGGAGCATGGGGGACAAGAGATCTGTTTTTTTTCTAGACATCCTGAGAATATATCCATTCTCAGAGGAAGATACGGTGGCATGGAGATTGCCCACTAAGGTAGATGCTTCAGTAGCTCAAAACTCTCATAGAACCACGGTCCTCTTCGAGAATGGGGCTACTATAAGAGATGTGATGGATAAACAGGCGGATAGTGCTCTGAAGAAACAATTTGCTACTACTGGGCCGAAGCTTAGCCTGTGTGTTTGCACCCTTAGGATTTGGCTATCAGAGTTAGAATAAAAAATAGAAACTTCTGTATCCAGATCCAGGCTTCTTAAGGATGTGGTGTCTATCAAGTAAGCAGTCAATTTTTCATGTGATGCCTCCTTAGATTCCATCAAATTACTTGCTAAAGCCTCTGCATTGCCTTTACATCTAGAAGAGCTTTATGGATTAGAGCTTGGGATGCGGATGCATCCTCCAAGAACAGACTAGTATCTCTACCATTCTTAGGCAAGATGCTTTTCGGGGATCAATTGGAAGAGAGCATTAGTAAAACATCCGGGGGAAAGTGTCACGGACTCAATAAAGAGGACTTGGACCAGTACTGAAGGTGACACAATCTTTATTAAGGAGCGTAACGTACAGGACAATGGAACACAGCAATAATACAGGCAAAGTAGAGGACGTCAGGAAGGATCCCGCTGCTGTATTGGTACTGACTAGTTCCAGAAGGAAGAGAAGGGAAACAGTCTCAGGTCTGCACCTGAGGATAACTCCGGGTCCATCCCTGAAGATCAACGTACTAAGGAAGGCAACTGCGCTACAGGTCCGCACCTGTATAGACAACACTCCCAGAGAAACCAACTGTGCTACAGGTCCGCACCTGAATGCTACAGAGGTACAAGGATGAGAAGAAGTCCACCAGAGCCACCAAGGGCACCCACTAAGTTATCCACTGGAGCGTTGGTATGCTGGGTACGCAGTGGACAACCCCGGGCAACACCAAGGTGGGTAGTCAGACAAGTAGGAATGGAACAGAGTGAAACTTAACCCAGACCCACAGGTTTGCACCAGATTGGATGTCAGACACGCCAGGATCATACACGGAGCGGGTAGTCAGACAGAGACACAGGTCAACACCAGATCAGGTACTCAGACAAGTCTAGGTCATACACGGAATGGTTAGTCATCCAGAGCCGCAGGTTTGCACCAGATTGGATGTCAGACACGCCAAGGGTCATACACGGAGTGGGTAGTCAGACAGACCCACAGGTCAACACCAGATCGGGTACTCAGACAAGCCTAGGTTATACACAGAATGGTTAGTCAGTCAGAGCCGCAGGTTTGCACCAGATTGGATGTCAGACACGCCAAGGGTCATACACGGAGCGGGTAGTCAGACAGAGCCACAGGTCAACACCAGAACAGATAGTCAGACAAACCAGTTCATACACAGAGCCCAAACACAACTGCACTGGAACACCATGAAAGGGCAACTGAAGTGGCAGTTTATAAACAAATTGCTCCACCCCAAGAGGTGGAGCAAAACTGCACTGTCTCTTTAAGAACCGGGTTGCAACGTCATCAGGGAATCCCTGAGACGCGCGCCCGAGTTCAGATGCGGCTGGAGGCCGCCAGAGGGAGTAAAGAGGAGACCGGTCGCCTGGAAGGAACCCAGCGCGTACCGGTACTCCCAGAGAGCGCGGCAAGCCGTGAGGAAGAGAAGCTGGCCACCTACCGGGTCTGGCGGTTGGCAGAAGGTAAGCCGCCGCTTACAGCAAGAGCACAGTACTGTGCAAAAGTTTTATGCAGGTGTGAAATAATTCTGTAAAGTAAGAATGCTTTCACAAATAGACATGTTAACAGTTTATTTTTATCATTTAACCTTTGAGTGCCAGAGTGGTATGCAACGCATTGCAAAGCAATGCGTTTCGTGCCCCTCTGGCACTCAAAGGGTTAACAAAATGCACAGTGAGTGAACAGAAGAAACATTTATATCAAATCAACATTTGCTGTGACCAGCCTTTGCCTTCAAAACAGCATCAGTTCTTCTAGTCTAGTCTTCTTGCACAAAGTCAGGGATATAGGCATATAGTCAGTTGTATGAGTAAACAATTATGTCAAACAGGTGCTATTGATCCTCAATATAATATGTAGGTTGAAACACAATCACTAACTGAAACAGAAACAGCCATGTAGGAGGAATAAAACTGGGTGAGGAACACCAAAACTCTGCTAACAAGGTGAGGTTGCTGAAGAAGGTTTAATGTCAAAAGCCATACACCATGTATCAGCAAGGTCTCCCCCAGGCAGAAATTTCAAGGCAGACAGGGGTTTCCAGGTGTCCAAGCTCTTTGGAAGAAGCACAAAGAAATGAGAAACTTTGAGGACTGTAAACTCAGTGGTCAGCCAAGGAAACTTAGTGCAGCAGATGAAAGGCACATCATGCTTACTTCCCTTCGCAATCGTAAGATATCGAGCAGTGCCATCAGCTCAGAATTGGCGGAAAACAGTGGGACCCTGGTACACCCATCTACTGTCCAGAGAAGTCTGGTCAGAAGTGGTCTTCATGGAAGACTTGCGGCCAAAAAGCCATACCTCCGATGAGGAAACAAGGACAAGCAACTCAACTATGCACAAAAACACAGGAACTAGGGTGCAAAAAAAAAGCAGCAGGTGCTCTGGACTGAGTCAAAATATATTTGGCTGTAGCAGAAGGCAGTTTGTTCGCTGAAGGCTGGAGAGTGGCACAAGAATAAGCATCTGTAGGAAACAGGGAAGCATGGTGGACATTCCTTGCAAGTATGGGACTGCATTTCTGCAAATGGAGTTGGGGATTTGGTCAGAATGAATGGTCTCCTCAGTGCTGAGAAGTACAGGCAGATACTTATTAACCATGCAATACCATCAGGGAAGCATCTGATTGTCCCCAAATTTATTCTGAAGCATGACAACGACCCCAAACTTTCAGCTAAAGTCATTAAGAACTATCTTCATCGTAAAGAAGAACAAGGAGTCCTGGTAGTGATGATATGCACTAATCTCAACATTATCAAGTCTGTCTGGAATTACATGAAGAAAGAGAAACGACTGTGGCTACCTAAATCCACAAAAGAACTCTGCTTAGTTCTCCATGATGTTTGGAACAACCTACCTGCAGAGTTCCTTAAAAAACTGTATGCAAGTGTACCTGGAAGAATTGATGCTGTTGTGAAGGCAAAGGGTGGTCACACCAAATATTGATTTGATTTAGATTTTTCTTCTGTTCACTCACTATGCATTTTGTTAATTGAGGAATAAAACTGTTCCATTTTGAAAGCATTTTTACTTTACAGCATTTTTTCACACCTGCCTAAAACTTTTGCACATTACTGTACCTATCAGTTCAATACTGTTATGAGGAGAGTTCCAATTGTGCCAATCGGGAAAGTGTCACTGTTTGGTCCATATACAAGAATTGTTTCCGTAAGTACATCTCATTAAGCAGACTGATTTTCTTATACAGCTGGTGCTCTCAGATCTTTTTGCGCTCTTCTGTTGTTTTTCTCCATTCGTCTGTATGACCTAATGAAATATAGAGCGTTTCTTGACTATTTATCTAAAAGTAAAAACCTATATACTCAAGTGAATAGAGACCCTGCTCTATCAAGGGATGATATAGTTAAATACTTGCGCTACGAGTCACCTGCTTGGTGTGACTAGGGAAGTGCCGTGCAAGGTCCCGCTATCCTGTTGCGAAGGTTACCTAGGGCCATTCGGTTACTGCTACACCTGCCTAGTGAAGGGTTGAGGAAGTGTCTTGCACTGTCCTCACACCTGGCCTCGAGAAGGTGTTGGAGTTAGTTGCTACTGTGTTGCTCCAGAGTTCTGAGAGTCTCACTCAAGTTGCCTGGGTACTCTAGCGTTAGGGTACAGATGTGGGTTACCACACTTGCCTAGTGAAGGGTGAAGAAAGTGTGTACTGTTCTTCCCTGGACTCGTGGGAGTGTACTATTCCTTACTGCCACTGCTGTATTTAAAATAAAGTTTATTTTAAATGTTATCTGTACTTGTCAAGTGTCGTTATTTCCTAGTCACTCCGTGACCGTACGAAAGGGCCATGAACACTGACAGTACCGATACCAGTAGTGGGCAGCCGCTGAATATCATGTCCAGGATGGACATGCAGGTACAATGTCTTGATCAGTTGTCAGTTTTGTTTTTTTGTTTTTTTTGCTTCAAAATGTTATTGTAAATATTCAAACAAAATACAAAGTAAAGACACGTGAGACACAATGACATTCCAGAAAGCATACATCAGTAAGTCAACACTTACAGAATAACATAAACATAACACAGAGTGACACCAAGGGTAACACAAAATATGGTTGGTGAGTCTAAACCCGCACACGAGTGAAACCCATCCCCATAATCTGTGTGGGGGGCTCATGCCCACAAAGATGGTAATCTATAAGCCAGGGATTCACTGTAAGCAGTATCCTTAAGTGAACATACCCCAAAGATAGCATCTATATATGAGTGAGATCACAAAAAAGAGCTGTGTGCGTTAGGTACCCATGTGCGAACCAGACTCAGCCCCAATCCTAGCGTACAACCTAGAGAAGTAGTAGGGAGAAAAGAGAGGGGAAAGAAGGAAAAGAGAAGAAAGGAGAAAAGGAGGAAAGGGAGAGGAGGAAAAAGAGGAGGAGAGGAGAAAGAGGAAAGAGAGGAGAATGAAGAAAAGGAGGTGAGGAGGAAAAGGAGGAGAAGGAGGAAAGAGGGAAAAGGGAAAGGAAAAGGAAAAAGGCTCCCCGTGAGGCCCGCTCACCGACCCCGGCCAACAACGCCCACCACTACCAAGATGCTGCGCCCCTGCCCCCCAATATGGCCAATTGTGGAACACAACCTAAACCTCAGTCTCCAGCACTTAAGCCGGACAACATGGTGTCACTCCCCGCAACAGTGGCTGCACCGTCCCAGCGCTCCCAATGAGTCCAAATCTCCCTAAAGTGACTCAAGCGGTTCATCCGGACTGCATGCAATTTTTCCATGTCCCTATATTTATTCACTCGCAACACCCAGGAGGACTTAGGCAAGAGACATGTGGACCTCCAACATGCAGAGATCTCCATCCTAGCAGCAGAAAGAAGAAAATGAATAGGAGGAAGGAGGAAACTGAGGATGGTAGGAGAATAAGCAAAGGAGAGGATCCGTGGGATTGCAAACCCACAAACCTCCCTCACAAACCGTAGAATCCCTGACCAGTACTCCTGGACCACTGGGCAAGTCCACCACATGTGCACCAGTGAACCTACCGCATCTGCATACCGCCAGCATTCGCTCCCCCGACCATCTCCAAATTTAGCTAGTCGACCAGGTGTAAGGTACCAGCGTGATATAATTTTGTACCGGTTCTCCTGAGATGGAACATCCGCAGGCAAGCCCCTGTGGAGACCGAATATCTTCGACCAGGTATCCTCACCTCTCAAACCAGTATCACCCAGATCAGACTCCCAAGCTAGCACATAACCAGGCAGTGATCTATCCCTGGCTGCCAGTATCCTGCAAAGCTTAGATAGAGACTTCAATCTGAATTCCCTTGAGAAGATCATCCCCTCCACCTCCGTTAACGGACGGAGCAAGCGACCCCCACGCAAGATAGTCGACACATAATGTCTGATTTGCAGGTATCTCCAGTACTCCGTAGGAGGAATCTGGTGGGAGCTTCGGAGAGCCTCAAAAGATGCGACCACAGGTCCCTCCCCCCAGACCCGTAGGGAATGGAGACCAGCATCTTTCCATGCCCTGAAAGCTGCCTGTTCCATACCAGGTTCCCAATTAGACTCAAGTGGGGGGAAGGGTACGGCGACCACCCCAACCGCTTCCCCAGTCGCCGCCACAATGCCAGTAGATAGCCTAGCAAAGGGGAGCTCCGAAGGTCTCCCGGGATAAACTTGTCTTTAACAAAGAGAAGCTGGGGTGGGGAGATATTCAAATGCGGAACCACTTTAATAAGGACCCAGTCATGCTGGGTAGAACAGTCACAAAGATCAGCTAAGGTGGCCAAAACTGCAGCATGATGGTATCGGATCAGGTCAGGGAACCCAAGCCCCCCCTACCCCTAGCTTTTTTCATAGTCATAACACTACACCGGGGGCAAGAGGAACCCCAAATGAACCGCACCATAATGGACTGGAGCTTAAGTAAGAAAGTTCTCGGGGTCCTGATCGGGAGAGTCTGGAGAAGATACAATACCCTAGGGACCAGTATCATCTTAAGAAGGTTGATGCGACCAAACCGTGACAATCGAAGCCCCGGCCAAGTCGCTAAATCCGTTTTAAGTTTGGCTTCCAAGGGCAAGTAATTTAGTTGAAAAAGGTCCTGTACACGAGGGGAGATGCGGACCCCAAGGTAAGTCATAGAGCCCTTAGCCCACACAAAGGGCAATGTATTCCTCATTCTGGATAGTGACATTGGATCGACCGATAGGTTCAATAGTTCCGACTTTGAATAATTTACCTTGGATCCCGAGAGGTCTTCATACTCTTCCAACAGCCTCAATAACGGAGGAATAGAGGTCTCAGGGTATGACAAGGACACCAAAATGTCGTCCGCAAACCCCGACACTCTATATTCGTAGTCTCCAACTCTAATTCCCCGGATGTCCGTATGGGAGCGTATAGCGCATAAAAGCGGTTCCAGGGTAAGAACATATACCAGGGGTGAAAGCGGGCACCCCTGTCGCATACCATTTGAAATCCGCAGAGGCGTTGATAATGTGCCATTGACCCGAACTCGGGCAGAGGGTAGAGTATATAAAGCTGCAATTTTAGACCTGAACAGGGACCCCAGTCCCACCATCTCCAATACCCCGAATAAATAGTCCCAACTTACTCTATCAAATGCCTTTTCTGAGTCAACCGCAAGGAGTGCGGCTGGGATTTTCAGGTGCGGTATTCTGTGCAGTACTGCTACCACCTTTGCAATATTGTCCCTGGCCAGACAGCCCTGCACGAAACCTGCTTGATCTCGATGTATCACCCCGGGAAGGAGAGGCTTGAGTCTCTGCGCCAACAGGTTAGCAAAAATTTTAATATCAACATTTAGTAATGATATTGGGCGGTAGCTGGAACAAATGCTGGGATCCTTACCCCCTTTCGGAAGGACAACAATCTATGCCTCCAATGATTGGGGCACAAAACCCGTGTCACTGGAAATGGCATTAAAGGTGTCCACCATCACTGGCAGCAGGTCATCTGTGAATACCCTATAATAAGTGATGGGAAGTCCGTCGGGACCAGGGCTCTTGCTAGGTGGAATGCCGCAAAGGACCTTTCTGACCTCCTCTTGAGAGAAGGCGGCCTCCAGTGGCAAAATGTCCTGCTGGGAAAATCTTCACCGAAGATGCTTTTCTAAGAAGGATCTAATCCTAAGTCGCCTAGCTTCCACGACCGCAGGACTAGTATCCTCTCTCAGATTATACAGTGAGGTATAAAATTGCTGAAAAGCCTCGGCAATCTCATCATATTTGATCAGCAAAGACCCCGAGGAATCCCGGATCCTTGCCACATGAACCTGCGATCGCTTGACCTTAACAATTTTAGCCAGCAACTTCCCAGACTTATTCCCCTGCAGGTAATGATTATACTTGAGCCACATAAACGATTTGAGGCATTCCTGTCTCTGGTGCAACGCTATGTCAGAGCACAACGCACGAACCCTCTCCCCCAGAGCCGGGTCCAGGGAACCCTTGTGCGTCGCTTCCAATACCTTGAGTGAAGATAACATTTCGTTAAGCTTTCGCATTCGCTCTTTCTTCCTGTAGGACCCAATACGAATGAACTCCCCCCATATAGTTGCCTTATGAGCCTCCCATCTGACAGGATCTGAGGTGTCACCAGGTTTGTTATGTAAGAAGTAGTCCCTCAATCTGTGTCTAATCTGTGTCACTGCTTCCGCATCTTCCAACAAGAGTTTGTTCAATCGCCAAGAGGATGACGTCCCCCCACCCCCCAAATCAGTAAGGTCCACATAAACAGGAGCGTGGTCGGACCATTTAATATTACCAATTCTAGAGTTGCACACAAGCGAAAAGGAGTACTGGTCAGTGACCATCAAGTCAATTCTCGAATATTTGTCATGAGGATGTGAGAAAAAAGTGTAGTCCCTCTCCAGCGGGTGTTCCAACCGCCAGATATCCAGTAGATTATTAGAGGAAAGTAGAGAGAAGAATTTACGAACAGAAGAAGTAGTGTAGGAGGAGGATGCAGGGACGCAATCCACCGTAGGATTGAGAGGAAAGTTGAAATCCCCTCCTATCAACAATAGCCCCTCGTGAAAAGAGTCTAATTTATCCAAAAGTGAACGTAAAAATGTGAGCTGCCCCGTGTTCGGAAAATATGCATTAGCCAGGGTCACTAAGGTAGAGTGTATTCTACCCTTGACCAAAAGGAAGCGTCCCCCCGGATCCGCATAACTAGATAAAAAATTCCCAAGGGACGGAACGAGAAATCAGGGTGGCTACCCCCTTGCACTTGGACCCTGCAGTAGCATACCACTGATGTGGGAAGTGAGAGTGATTAAGCTGCGGGTGCCTAGCCCCAGTGAAATGCGTCTCTTGAATCATCAATACCCCTACGCGTTCCCTTATAGCCTCCCTAAGCAGCATACTCCGCCGTTCTGGTACATTAAGTCCCCTCATATTATAGGAGCAGCAACGCACAACACCCCGGTCATTCATGATCAGACGCCACGACCAGGGCAGAACCGCAACCCCACAAGGAGCCCCAAGAAAGGAATGAGAGTAGAAAGAGTAGAAGAAGGGAAATAGGTGGGAGGGTATAACACAAAAGGATTGAAAACCAGACAGAAACTGCACTCAGCATAAGAGGCAGCATCAACGGCAACAGGTAAAGTCCCCGATGCCCCTGACACTCGCCACCCATGGCAGGATTTCTATCCGCGGGGACCAGGGGGAAGGACCACGCAGATAGGAAGGAAAGGACTTCATTCCCTCTAGAGCAAAAATGCATATGGAAAAGCCAATGTGACCATGCCAAGGAGCAAACGTGCACAAGCTAAACCAACAGGTGAGGGCCCGCGCCGCGCCGCACGGGGCAGTCAACCCCACCGCACACCCCGCCAGCCCCCCCCACTCAGTGAGTGAAAACACACCTATGTCAACAGACAGTAGTGAACAACACCATAAACTTTAGAGGAAAAACATTTTATAACAGAACTGTATATGCCCCGTAGGGAGCCCAGGTCACCAGGAAAGCGCAACGCCCCCCTGGCTCCCCGGAGACCCCCGAAGCCCCATCCGACCTCCTCCCCCATCAGTATATCAATCAGTAGTGGACATTAACCCAAATCCTGGGAAGTGAACCTCAAACCTATAAGGCCGAGTAGCATCAATGAGGGAGCCTCCCCTACCCAACAGCCGCCGCTAGACGGTCCCGTCCTGAGAGTCAAAGAATGGTCCTTAGGTAGCATGTATGGAGTCCCCCGCAGGATCTAACTTCAGAGGGGACGGGACCCAATACCCCCACGTAAAGGGCAAGCTATAGTACTCTCTCTATCAAACCCGTTCCAGGAGCCTGGACAAATCTACAACGGGGACCAGTCAGAGCAGACTAGGCTGAAGGGAAGGGAGACCCCACGCCCCCCCAACCCCCGAAATCCCCCAGACAACATCTCCCAAACCCCACAGCTATGAGGGAGAAGAATATGAACAGCCCTCCACACTACCCTACTCCACCGGTTTCCCAAACCCGTGCTGGTTAGCCATTCAGTTGACTCCAAAGTGTAGTGAATTCCAATGCCCAGTACTTAGAAAAACAATCAAAGGGTGTATAGTGGGGTCAAATGAATAGCTAATGGGGAGATCATGTCACACCACCTCCACCCAGAACAACGATCTATAATCCAAAAGTCAGCAAATCAACCCCAAGATCATGTCCAGCTACACAGCCTTTACCCATGGTCTGAGATGGCATTAAGGGCTGCTGTCACGGTTTGTTAAGACTCTCAGACGTGAGGTTAGGTAAAAACAAACTTTTCAATAAAGACAATCCCATAGGGTATTATACACATACAAATAATATAAAGCAGAGGCAAATGTCCATAACAATTGCAATGCAGGTTCTACCGACCTTGCCAATATACCGGGCAAGGCAACCTGGATGAAGACCAATAGGTGGCTCTACCGGCCTTGCCAAATACCAGGCAAGGCAGCCTAAGGAAAACTGAAGACTAGGCTCTACCGGCCTTGCCAATATACTGGACAAGGCAGCCTGATTAAATATATGTAGTTGGCTCTACCGACCCTGCCAATACCGGGTAAGGCAACCTTATGATGGAATAATAGGAGGTTCTACCGGTCTTACCAATATACCGGGCAGAGTAGCCGAACAAAATACCGAGGTAATGGGCTCTACCGGCCTTGCCAATACCGGGTAAGGCAACCTTGAGTTGGAATAATAATAGGTTCTACCGGCCTTACCAATATACCGGGCAAGGCAGCCCCAATAGGAAAGTGACAACCACAATGACTCCAGGCACTGTCAGATGGACAATAGACAGTAGAGCCGAATATAAAGACTACTGGTCAGTGGTTTCACCAGAGTCTGACACTCAGTATCCGTGTATTGCAGAATGATAGCTGTCTAGGACTGGACAGCGCACTGAGAGGCTTCAAGTGCAAGAGTAAGACACAAGGAGTAAACCAGTGTCCTTACATAGGGTAACATCAAGCATAATAGGAACAGACCCACAGGTCATGGAGCAAACCAACGCCCGCGCGTTGGTAACCAACAATGTCAATAGCGCTAGGTAGTGGAGCAAACCAGTGTCTGCACACTGGTACCAAACAATGAGTAAAGCCACAGGCTAATGGAGCAAACCAGCGTCCGCACGCTGGGACCAACAGTATTGCAAATGGGCCGCAAGGCCAATGGAGCGAAGCAGTGCCCGCGCGCTGAACCCAACAGTATAGCGTATGGGCCGCAAGGCCAATGGAGCAAACCAGCGTCCGCACGCTGGGACCAACAGTGTGGTAAATGGGCCGCAAGGCCAATGGAGTGAAGCAGCGCCCGCGCGCTGAACCCAACAGTATAGCGTATGGGCCGCAAGGCCAATGGAGCAAACCAGTGTCCGCACGCTGGAACCAACAGTATTGTAAATGGGCCACAAGGCCAATGGAGCAAACCAGCGTCCGCACGCTGGAACCAACAGTATTGTAAATGGGCTGCAAGGCCAATGGAGCAAACCAGCGTCCGCACGCTGGAACCTACAGTATTGTAAATGGGCCGCAAGGCCAATGCAGCAAACCAGCATCTGCACGCTGGGACCAACAGTATGGTAAATGGGCCGCAAGGCCAACGGATCAAACCAGCGTCCGCACACTGGGAACCAGCAGGACAGCGACTGCCGCCAAGACGACTGATGACAATGTCGCCACGATAGCAGGAACTGGAAGCAGGAGCCGAGCAGGAACAGGCAAGCGTAGACAACCGGATCAGAAACTGCAGGGATAGACTAGCAGCAGGAACAGCAACCTCTCTCGATGACAACCGGAACCGGACTGGAACAGACTCAGCAGGCAGGAACTCAGGAACTGGACGATTCAGCAACACAGGAACACAGCAGCAGGCCCAAATATCAGCAGCAGTAAGGAGAAAGAGACTGCTGTCAGAGACAAACGAAAGGGCAACCAAAGGGTGCCCAAACTGAGTTTAAAAAGGCAATGTGAGGCGGGCTGAAGGCAGACAGCCAATGGGAGCCCCCTACAGGTAATAGACATCTGAATGCAGCAATCACGGGCACCATGATAGCTGCATAGATAAAGTCCAAGATAATACTCATCATCCAGGAGAGATGTAGCAGCCGGATAGACCGCCGGGTCTTGCCACAGAGGCGTGGAGATGCAGCCACCAGCTATTCTCGGGTCCTCTTAGAAGCCGGCTCGGACTTCTCAGGTCTTCTGCGTCTTTGATCTCGAGCCATAGTGTCCCCTGCCCGCATATGATTTTGTCTGTCTTTCTCCTCCGCACCCTTCTCTGGGACAGGTGGGATCTGCAGAGCCATGCAAAAGGTAGCAGCCTCATCCATAGATCGGACGTACGTAGTGGTGTCGTTATGGTGGGCCTGAAGATTAAAAGGGAACCCCCAACGATACTTGATAGAAAGAGAAGAGAGGTGTTCAGTAAGGGGTTTAAGAGACCTTCTCTGCTGCAGAGTATACGGAGATAAGTCCTGGTAAATCTGAAATTCTATACCCTCGAAGAACAGAGCAGGTTGCGCTCTACTGTTCTTCATTATCATCTCCTTGTCCTTGTAGTTATGCAGACGACAGATAATGTCTCTCGGGCGTTCACTCGGGCCTCCGAATGGTCTGAGAGCCCTGTGCACTCTATCCACCTTCACAGTTTGAGTGTCTGAAAGTTGTAGTAATGGGCGAAGGATGTCCTGTAATATAGAGTCCAGAGACCTATTGGGGATATCCTCCGGAATATTTTTAATACGAATATTGTTCCGTCGTCCTCGGTTATCTATGTCGTCCAATCTGTACAGCAGATGATCAATAGTATCCTGCTGCTCTGCGATCCTGGTTTCCAGAGAATGTAACAGATCATCCGTTTCCACCTTATCATCTTCAATGGCGCCAACACGGGTCCCAAGCTGCGACACCTCGACCCGGATTTCCTGCAGATCCCTCCGGAACGAAGCTTTCATGTCGCTGAACATGGCTATAAGATCAGCCTTTGTAGGCAGGACGGACATGTCCACACGGTCTCGGTCATGGTGCTCCGATGAAGTTACTTAGTTGTCGAGGTAGGGTCTAGTGTAGGGTTGCTCTCTGACTCTAGCGTGTCTCGTTTCCGGGCCTTCACCGCTCCGGATCGCTGAGCACCTGGGTCGTGTTCAAGACTCGATGGCGTGCCGGAACACCGTGCTTTTGCACTCCTCCTGTTCTTAAACGGCATCTATAAAGTTGCTCGCCACTTCGCGTAAGGCGTAGACATCAGTAAACACAAAACGGTGTGTTTAATGCTGTAAACTCCTAGCATGGTCCGGAGCTAGTCTAAAGCGCGTCCATCTTGGTAGTGCGCCAGCTCCGCCCCCCCTCGATCAGTTGTCAGTAGTATTGTAGACACTCCTAGACCGAATTGTGCATCTGGACAAAGTTGGGCAACCACTGATGGCCTCCTCGGTATCGGCATCAGTAACAATCACTCAGGTTGAAAATGCATGTTATAGAGGGTTGTCTGGTACCACTCCACTTCCCCTAAGATACGATGGGGATCCCATGTTGTGTTGTGGGTTCATCAACCAACTCAGAATTTTTTGGGAATTGGTACCCCATGCATTTCAGTCAGACAGAAGCATAGTAGGCTTCATGATTTCCTTATTGACCTGCAAAGCTTTGGCGTGGGCCAATCCGTTGTAGGAGATGGCTAAACCCATAACTTCCAACTTTTCGCAATTCATTGAGGCCTTCCGAAGGGTTTTTGATGTTCCAGGCTGGTCAATCTCTGCCGCAATAAAATTGATGACGATCCAGCAGGGCACCCGCATGGTAGCAGAATATGCTATAGAATTTTGCACACTAGCGGCAGAGGTAGGCTGGAACAATGAAGCTCTGGTGGCAGCCTTCTCGCATGGACTGAATGATGCGATCAAAGATGAAATAGCAGCTCGTGAACTACCAGTTGATTTGGATCAGTTGATTTCATTCATCATACTAATTGACACGCGTATAAGAGAAAGGTCCACATACAAGAACCACAGGCTAAGGCATGAGTTGCGTTTGGTACCGAACAGGGCGCTCCAAACCATGTCTCCCTCACCACCTAGCAAGGTTAGTAAGATTGAGCCTATGCAGATTGGCTTTGCACGTTTGTCCCGTGAGGAGCGATCCTTCCGACGTAGAGAGGGTCTATGCCTGTATTGTGTGAAGGCTGGACATATGTTAAGAGCTTGTCCAGTGCGTCCTGGAAACGCACGCACCTAGGAACTCTGAGGGGACAGATCCTAGGTGGAGTCAATCGGTCCCCAGATCAGGATCTAAGCAAGCCCATCCAACAGGTGGGGTAACTCCTCTGTGGCTACCCCAGCCCTAATCGATTCTGGTGCTGCTGGCTATTTTATTGATGGTGAATTGGTGAAGACACACAATATTCCTGTGATACCCCGTGAGTCTCCATTGGCTGTAGAGGCTATTGATGGTCGTCCACTTGAACCATCCCGTGTCACACACAAAACTTGTCCGCTGTCCCTAAGGGTAGGAGCTCTCCATGTGGGGACTCTACTATTTCAAGTTATTCAGTCTCCACATCATGCCGTCATTCTGGGTTTCTTGTGGCTCCAGAGACATAATCCCAGAGTGGACTGGGAGACTTGTGACATAATATTGTGGTCTGACTACTGTAAAGGGGCCTGTCTACAGCAACCTATTAAGATATTGTGTACCTCCCCCTCGTTACCCTCAGAGTACCAGTCTTTCAGTGAGGTGTTCAGTAAGGGGGAGGCTAGCACTTTACTGGAACATAGACAGTATGATTGTGCTATTAATTTGACGCCAGGCTCAATACCTCCCAAAGGCCGCACCTATCCTCTATCGGTGGAGGAGAACCGGGCCATGGAGGAATACATTACTGATGCATTATCCAGTGGCATAATTAGAAAATCTTCCTCCCCGCACGGGCTGGAATTTTTTTTTGTGAAGAAAAAGAATGGGGAGCTTAGACCCTGCATCGATTATATAGGTCTGAATAAACTAATGGTGAAAAACGCATACCCCATTCCATTGATTATGGAATTATTCGACCGCCTGAAGGGCTCCTCAGTGTTCACGAAACTTGATTTGAGGGCAGCATATAACTTGATCAGAATCAAGGAGGCGATGAATGGAAGACCGCTTTTAACACTCGTAGTGGCCATCATGAGTATTTGGTCATGCCATTTGGGCTATGCAATGCTCCAGCAGTCTTCCAGGAGTTCATAAACATTGTTTTGAGAAGCCTACTACAGTCCTGTGTAGTGGTTTACCTGGACGATATCTTGATACACTCTCCTGATATCGAGACACATAGGAGAGATGTCACTACTGTATTGCAAAGACTGCGGGAAAACAAATTATATTGCAAACTCGAGGTGCGAATTTCATAAAGACCAGGTGCCCTTACTGGCCTATGTTATTTCTGCTGGAGATATTGCTATGGATAATGAAAAGCTCTCGGCAGTTTTACAATGGCCACGTCCTGTGGGCCTGAAGGCCATACAAAGATTCCTCGGATTTACAAATTATTATAGGAAAATCATTCGAAATTTTTCGACCTTGGTCAAACCCTTGACTGATTTAACACATAAGGGTGTTAACCCATCGGTTTGGTCTCCCGAGGCCAACAGTGCTTTTGAAGACTTGAAGTCTGCCTTCTCGATGGCTCCATTATTGGTACATCCTAACACCGCGTTGCCTTTTACCCTGGAGGTAGATGCATCTGAGACAGGTGTAGGGGCAGTACTGTCTCAGAGATCCAAGCCTGGCAAGCCCTTGATGCCCTGTGGATTTTTTTTCTAAAAGGATGACTAAAGCCCAAAGCCTGTATGATATAGGGGACTATGAATTGCTTGCCTTTATCCTTGCTCTTCGCGAATGGCCTCACCTCCTGGAGGGGACAAAGGCTCCTATTCTGATCTTAACAAATCACAAAAACCTGACATACTTCTCAGAGGCCAAAAGACTGTCACCAAGACAAGCCAGATGGGCTTTATTTCTGTCTAGATTTAATTTTGTGGTTTTGTACCTCTCTGGTTCCAAGAATACTCGTGCAGACGCCCTGCCTAGACAATTTGCCCAGAGCGTGAGACAGAAAGTGAACCCGTTCCAATCATCCCTCCTGATCGCATTTTGGCTACAAACATACTAGCATTACTTCTCCTCTGGGCGAAGAGATTCTGACTTCACAAAGTAATGCTCCAATTGAGAAACCCAGTGTAAAATGTTTTGTAGCTGACAATCTCCGCACTAAGTTGCTTGAAACCTATCATTCGTCCAAAGCAGCGGGACACATTGGTCGGGACCAATTAATTTGGTCAATTTCACAGCTTTTTTGGTGGCCTAGTTTAAGGGCAGATTGTGCAGCCTTTGTGGAGGCTTGTTCCGTGTGTGCCCGTGCCAAAGCTCCTAGGCATCTCCCACTAGGGCTGCTCCAGACAGTTCCTAATGGTGAATGCACATGGTCAAACATTTCCTTAGACTTCATGGTGGAATTGCCTAGATCCAAGGGCTGCACAGTCATACTAATGATCGTTGATCGATTCTCCAAAATGGCACATTTCGTTCTGCTTCAGGGACTACCTTCCTCTAAGGAATTGGCTATGGTATTTGCCAGGGAGGTATTCAGGCTCCACGGAGTACCCCGGATTGTGGTTTCTGATCGTGGAAGTCAGTTTGTATTGAGATTTTGGAGGGCCTTTTGTGACCAGATGGGCATCAAACTACTATTCTCTTCTGCCTACCACCCCCAGACTAATGGTGCTGCGAAAAGAGCCAATCAAGGGCTGGAACAATTCTTCCTCTGCTTCGCTTCTGACCATCATGATAATTGGGTTGACTTGTTGCCGTGGGATGAGTTTGCCAGGAATTTTGCCATAAACTCCTCGTCCGGGAGCTCTCCCTTCCTGATTAACTATGGGTTCCAACCATCTCTGCTCCCGGATGCATTTCAGGCACAGGAAATTATGGCTCTGGATGAGCATATGGAGCAGCTTCGCTCCACGTGGGCACAGGTTCAGAATGCCTTATGAAGGTCCTCAGAGAGATATCAGAGACACGCAGATCGCAGGAGGCAGCCTGCTCCTGTCTTTCAGGTGGGGGATAGAGTCTGGGTGGCCACCAAGAATCTGCACGTGCAAGTGCCTTGTCACAAGACGGCTCCACGTTTCATAGGACCCTTCCGGATGCTCCGCAGAATAAACCGTGTCCTATGCCTTAGACCTTCCCAGGAATATGCTCATTCACGACGTCTTTCATGTCTCTCTCCTGAAACCGCTGGTCTGTAGCTGCTACTCTTCTGCTCCTGTAGTCCCAGGTCCTGTATGTATTCAGAATCAAGATGAGTATGAGATCTAAAACATTCTGGACTCCCGCAAGGTCCGGGGGCGCATCCAATATTTTGTCCACTGGAAAAGTTATGGTCCAGAGGAGCGTTCCTGGGTAAATCAGAATGATATTCACGCTCCCAGATTGCTGCGCAGGTTCCATGCAAAATTTCCCAATAAGGTGTGGTCTCCTCCACGGGTGGGAGATCATTGAGTGGGGGGTACTATCTAGGTGCCTGTGATTGCCTCCAGTGGGTAATTGCTGTAACAGCGTCATTGTTACTTCCTGGCTGTCGCTCTATGCAAGTCGCTGTTCTTATAGGTCACTGTGGGTGTGATGTCATCTCTCCGCCCACCTGCCAGGCCTTTTAAACCTCAGCATGTCCTATTACCTGTGCCCTTTCGTGGTGTACCTGAGCCTAGTGCTGTGTTGGTCCATTGCTGTTCCTGTGTATTACTCTGGCTCCGTCTGACTACCCAATCCGGCTCTGACTCCTGACTACGTCTGACTACCCAAACCGGCTCTGTATCCTGGCTATGTCTGACCACTCTTCCTCTGTTGCATTCCTTTACTATTGCTAGCCTCGGCTACCCAGCCAGCTACTGTATCCTTGTTGTTTGGGCCGTGCAAGGTCCCGCTATCCTGTTGCGAAGGTTACCTAGGGCCATTCGGTTACTGCTACACCTGCCTAGTGAAGGGTTGAGGAAGTGTCTTGCACTGTCCTCACACCTGGCCTCGAGAAGGTGTTGGAGTTAGTCACTACTGTGTTGCTCCAGAGTTCTGAGAGTCTCACTCAAGTTGCCTGGGTACTCTAGCATTAGGGTACAGACGTGTGTTACCACACTATCCTAGTGAAGGGTGAAGAAAGTGTGTATTGTTCTTCCCTGTACTCGTGGTAGTGTACTATTCCTTACTGCCACTGTTGTATTTAAAATAAAGTTTATTTTAAATTTTATCTGTACTTGTCAAGTGTCATTATTTCCTATTCACTCCGTGACAAATAAAAGTAACTCTTTATTAAATAAATATGAGTAATCACAGAAACAAAGAATAACAAATAGGCAATAATCACAGAGAAGCAGTAGAGGTCCCACTAAAGGTCAGCAACTCTATCAGGAATAGGAGTCTGCCTAAATGAGGGAGCCTCTACCAGAGACAGGCACCCTCCACTGTAGTCTCTGTATACGGAAGGGCAAGCAGAAATGCAGCAAGAGACAACCTGACTCATGCCTGCAGTCAGTGGGTAGGCCGAGAAATCTCCTGAAGGTGGTAGCTGATAGGGAGATAATACTGACGGAAGCCTGACATCAGTCCGACGAAGGAAAACTCCCCTAGGAAACGCAATGGGGAGAAAACCCAGTCTCAATCCCTGAAACCGAAATGTAATTCTTAACCAGAGCCACAGGTCTGCACCAGACTGGGTGTCTACTATAAACATTAAGGCAGAAGAATAGTCAGAGAGAGCTACAGGTCAGCACCAGGATGGATGGTCAGTCAAACCGGGTCATACACAGTACAGGTAGTCAGCCAGAGCCACAGGTTTGAACCAGATTGGGTATCCGCTATACACAAGGAGTAGGCAGAAGAATAGTCAGACAGAACCACAGGTCAGCACCAGGATGGATGATCAGGCAAGCCAGGTCATACACAGAGCCCAAGGGAAACGAACTGTGTTGAACAACAACGCAAGGGCAACTGATAATTGTCTCAGATCCCCTTTAAAGCCCAGCCCAGGAAGTAGATGGGAGGAGAATCAGCTGTACAGCATAAAACAAGGGCCTGCGTCATTCTGGCGCTTCGTGTCTGTGAATGACACATCTTGCCGCAATGTGTCAAACCAGTGGACTGCACCTGCGTCAAATAGAGTGCCAAACTCGGCTGTCAAGAGGACACGGACGGCCAATAGCACAGTCAAGCGCGCCCAAACCTGGCACCATCAACGACGTCTGGGAGGAAGCGACAGCAACAAATCGACACCTCCTGTGTCATCGTCGACAGTGGCGCTGGAACTAGGTAAATGTAACAGGAAGTCTCCTGCTAAGAAACCTACTGTGTCTAGAAAGTTCGCTAAGCTGTATCCCTTCTCTGAAGAGGCCCTAGTGCAGTGGGCTCATCCTCCTAAGGTGGACGCCCCAGTTTCTAGGCTTTCTACCCACTGCTTTGCCTGTCGCAGATGCTTCTGTCCTTAAGGATTGGACTGATAGGAAGCTTAAGGCCTTTCTAAAGGCCATCTTTGCTACTGCAGGCACTTCCTTCCCTCATTTGCTGCTACTTGGGTGAACAGGGCCATTGCAGTTTGGACTGAACAGCTCACTGTGGCTGTCCATCAGGGTGCTCCTAATGCGGACCTTATGCGGCTTCTGGCCAACATCTCTGAACTCAGCATTATGTTTCTGCAGCTATCTTTGATGCCATCCGGTTGGTGGCTAGGGTTTATACCATGTCTGTCGTCGCCAGACGATCTCTTTGGCTCAAGATCTGGTCCGCTGACACTGCCTCTAAGAAGGTCTTACTTTCTTTACCCTTTCAGAGAACGTCTTTGTTTGAGCCAGAGCTTAAGGACCTCATCAGTGAGGCCACAGGGGGTAAGAGTACACACTGTTACCCTTAGTTCCCAAGAAGCCGCCTCTGGTTAAAAGGAATTGGCTTTTTCGTCCCTTTCAGGCTGAAGAGCGTCCTGTAAACCAAGTGGTTCACCAGCCCTGCACTCCTCCTTCAAGCCCAAGCAGTCCTCCGCCACCAAGCCTAAGGCCTCCAAACCTTCTTCAGCATGAGTCGCCGAACCCCAGTCCCCATGCACCAGTGGCTGGCCATCTGCACCACTTCCTCAATGTCTGGACAGACACCGTGGTGGATCCGTGGGTTCTGCAGGTAGTCTCGGAGGGGTACAGGATCCCTTTCACGTCTCTTCCTCTGTTCAGGTTCTTTCCTTCTCACAGTCCTCAGGGAGCAGAGAAGCGTTGTCTCTTCAACGGCGCCATCCAGACCCTTTTACACAAAGAGGTTCTTGAACCTGTTCCCGAGCTGGTACGGGGTTTGGGTTTCTATTCCAACCTGTTCGTGGTTTCCAAGGAGGAAGGTGGCTGTCGTCCAATTTTGGACCTCAAGAATCTCACTTCCTTCGTGGTCAAGACTCATTATCACCAGGAGTCCTTGAGGACAGTGATCACGGCTGGGGAGTTTTTCACCTCTCTGGACCTTCAGGATGCATACCTGCATATAGCCATTCATCCAGAGAGCCAACAGTACCTCAAGTTTGCTTGTGACCAAGGGCATTTTCAGTTTTCTGCTCTTCCCTTTGGTCTGACTATAGCCCCCCAGGTCTTAAATCGTGTCCTGGGTGCATTAGTGTCCGTCCTACAAAAGGATGGCATCAGAGTCACTCCATACATGGATGACTTGCTCCTGAAGGCCCCCTCTCCAGAACTCCTTCACCAGCAGGTCGAGTACTGCATTCATGTTCTCTCCCATCATGGATGGATCCTCAATATGGACAAGTCTGATTTGACACCATTCCAGAGACTGGTGTTTCTGGGTCTTCTCTTCGACACCAGGCAAGGCATTGTGTTTTTTGCTTACGAGGTGGCTCACCAATCATCAACAAAGCGTCCGCGGTTCTGGCTTCCAATCCAGTTCCTGCCAAGAAGTTGACCTCTCTAGTGGGGAAGTTCATATCCACCATAAAAGCTGTCTCGTTTGCCATGGCTCACGCGAGGGAACTGCAGAGCTTTTGTGATCCAGGTTTGCAAGGAAAGAGGATTTCCTGCAGATGTCAGTATTTCTACCCCTACATGTGGAGCTGAGCCTGTCCAATCCTTCTGGACAACTGTGACGAGGGATGACAGCCTATCCGGCTGGGGCCACATGAACGCCCAGAAACGGTAGTCTCTGGAGGAATCTCTCCTTCCCATCAACGTCCTGGAACTTCGAGAAATATTTCATGCTCTCCAGTACTGGACGTTCAAGCTGGAGGACTGCCCAGTTCGAGTACAGTCAGAGAATGCCACGGCCGTGGCTTACATCAACAAGCAAGGCGGAACAAGAAGTCTCGCAGCTTGGTTGGAAGTCAAAGCTATTTTGTCTTGGGCAGAACATGTTCCTGCGATATCCGTGGTTCATATTCCCGGCGTAGACAACGTTCTGGCAGAGTTCCTAAGTCGACACACAGTGGACAGCGGAGAGTGGGAACTGCATCCAGAAGTGTTCACAGCCTCATTGTTCAGACACGGGGACTTCCTTGCATCGATGGTGAGACTACACAATTGGAAGGTTCTGTTGTTCTGCTCCTGCTAGAGGGACCTTCTAGCTCTGGCAGTGGATGCCATGTTGATCCTCTGGCATACATCTTTCCTTCCATTCCCATGCTACACAGGGTGTTGCGGAAACTGCATCTGGAAGGTGCTCCAGTCATTCCAATTGCTCGGTACTGGCCTCGTCAGGCTTGGTTTCAGGAGCTTCTGGACCTCTCTGTGGCGGAGCCCTTCCAGCTTCCCCACCATTCGGATCTTCTTCTACAGGGTTTTCTATCTGGGTTTGACAGCATGGAAATTGAATCCTCAGTATTGAGAAAGAAGGGTTTATCTTAGGGCATGATGGACACTATGCTTAGTGCCCACAAGGCTGTTTCCTCTAAGGTGCACCATACAGTTTGGTCCACTTTTCTCTCTTGGTGTGCTGATAGGGATCTTTCCCATGATTTTGATCTTCATACGATCCTGTCCTTTTTGCAGGATGGGGTAGACCAGGGACTCAGCTTGAGTTCCCTGAAGGTTCAGACGTCTGCTCTTTTGGTTTTCTTTCAGAGGCGCATTGCCATCCTTCCAGATGCCAAGGTTTTCTTTCAAGGCGTGGCTCATGCTCGTCCTGCCTTTAAGAACCCTGCTCCTCAGTGGGATCTTAACTTGGTTATGGGCCTCCTTCAGCACTCTCCATTTGAGTCCTTGGGTACTATTTCTCTACGTCTGCTGACGTGGAAGATGGCTTTTCTCCTGGCGATTGTGTGTGTTTGTCGAGTCGCTGAGCTGCACGCCTTGTCTAGTAAACCTCCCTTTTTGGTGTTTCACAAGGACAAAATGGTTATTCTTACTTCTCAGGAGTTCCTTCCGAAGGTGGTCTCTGACTTCCACATTAATCAGGAAATCTTGGTGCACTCTTTCTGTCCTGACCCTACATCTAAGAAGGAGAGGGATCTTCACTTGTAGGATGTGCACCACACTGAGTCTATGCATCAGTCTGACACACTTTTCGTCATTCCTGAGGGTCCCAGGGCAGGTAGACTGGCATCCAAGGTTACCATAGCTTCCTGGATTAAGTATACTATTCGTAGGGCTTACAAAATGCAGAAGAAGCCTGTTCCACTTCGGGTTATGGCTCATTCAACCAGGTCTATTTGGGCCTCTGAAAATCAGGCCTCAGCTGATCAGTTGTGCAAGACGGCCACTTGGTCATCTGTGCACACCTACTCTAAACACTACCGTGTTGATGTCCTGGGGTCAGCCGATGCCAGCTTTGGTAGGAAGATCCTGGAGGCAGTCTTGCCTGTTTAGGGTCTTCCTTGTCTCTTCGGTACTCCTTAACTGTTGAGCCCTGTTGGCTTTAGTTCTGTGTTTCAGTTCCTGGTGTGTTATAGCCCAGTTTTAGTGTCCACTGATACTTTATTGCTATTTTTATGGGTACTTTATGATCAGATGGTTCATTTATGCTCTAGTGACTTTGGGGACCTGCGCCTGGACGTCTGGGAAACTCAATGCTTGGACATCCCAAAGTTACCAATAACCTATATTAGATGACAGAGAAAAGAGGATTTTAGTCTTACCTGTTAAATGTTTTTCTCTTAGTCCATATATGTTACTGGTCTCCCACCACGTCAAGGGACCATGCTTGGTTCTCCTGTGACCGAACGTGGGAATCCTTTCGGGTTCATGCTCGCAGGAGTCTTCTTTTACCTTCTTGCTACCTAGTCATTAGTTAGCATTTCAAATCTTACTGGAGGGGATTGGCTGGGGACCAGCTAAAGAGAGGAGGAAGGCTCCACCCAGCAATTTCTTCCCAGAATTGTTCCTGCCTAGTTAAAGGGGCAGTCACCTTCCCGAAGTTTCCAGTAACCAATATAGACTAAGAGAAAAGGATTTAACAGGTAAGACTAAAATCCTATTTTTACACTTATACAGAATAGGCTACACCCCAGATAATTACCAAGAAATTATTGTCATATTAATTTAAAATATTTGTAGAGTGTCAAAGTCAGCATAACCTAATGTTTGAAATAAGAGTATTACAGTCCAGCTCACGTTCAGAGGCTGTTTGAGAAAGCACAAGATAACCTAGAGAAGATATTCTGGGCACTAGGAGATTACCATAATATAACTTAATTTATTACATTTTAATTTCTCAACAGAAAATGAAAATATGCTTACTCATGAGTTGAAATATAGCCCATTAAAATTAAATATAGAAAACAAATAATTGATTATACTATTAATAGATAAAAGCATTCACAATTTCAAGAACACTAACTATCCTTATAAGGAATGTTAAGCAATATAATGCAAAATCCAAATTGTTACACACACACAAAAAACAAGGGGCAACATGGAGACATCCACTTATCTTTAATAAAGGGACAAAGGGTAAACCCCTCATTCAGTCCCACGTCATGCTTCCTGACGTAATAGTTTATAATCTGTATCACCCTTCCCTGTTGTGGGTTTGATGCCCTCAGACTTAATGACTCATGGATCACCATTATATGAATATGTCTGGCTGCAGATTTGTCACATTTGTTTCCGGACATCCCCTATGTGCTCCAAGATCCTCTGCCTTAATTGTGTTTTATTCTTTCCAATATACAATTACCACCAGACACTCAAACCAGTAGGTACCGCCTCTGGTCTCACAAGAGACGAACTGGTGCATATATTATGGATTATAAAATGTTCTCACTTTACCCACAAGGGTACGTTTCTATGATAGGAGCCTTTGGCCATGTTTCTTTTATTGGCCTTGTAAAAGACTAGTATGAGGATGTCATTTACACTTTCCTCCAAGTATAAGTTTAATCTTGTGATGTGGTGCAAACATACCTTTAAATTTAATTGATTGGTTTAGGTTGAACTGGTTGAGGTGGATGATTTAATAATTAATCTCTGTTAGCATTAAGTGCCCTCTTATGTGTCTTTTTCAATGTTTTCATTCTATATCCACTTTCAAGAAATCATGGGAGGTTTTTTTTAGCCTCAATTTTGAATTCTGATGTATTAGAACACAGTGTTACTATTCTTAAATATTAACCAACTGCAATTACTCTCAAGGGACATAAGATGTTCACTAGTTGCTTACAATAGCTAATGTGTAGCTGTAATTTTTTTGTTGTTTTCCTAATCACTGATGTCTATCAATTCGTCAAGACACCAAAAAAGTTGCATATGCAAAAAGGATACGACTGGATTAATTTCACTTGTTATTTTAAGATTAAATTGATGTTAATTTTAGAGACAAATTGATGAAATAAGTGAACTGTACGAGTTCAAATCATGCCATGCATTTAGTGCATCCACAGTGTGATGTATTTAGTATATCTTTCCATTACTACTTCAGTAAAAATATTTCTCTCTTCCTACCACCCCAACTATAGGTTCTTCAGATTTCTGTTTCATGTGTGATGTTAAGGATTAAAGATATAAATAATTGTTGAAGAGTAAAAAAATGTAGTAGTTCCATCATAAAGTTAAATACATGCTACTGAATACTGCGTTAAGACATAAGAAAAAAAAAATAAATAGTGATGGTGAATGGGGGGGGGGGGGCGAGTGCCCAGTTTTCAGCAAGTAGGCTATGTTGGAGATATTGAAATGCCAGTACTGAAGATTTACCATGTTTCTTTAATGCACATGTGAAAAGATAGCTATATACAATTGTGTTCTCAGTTATGTTAGACAGATGCAATCTTTGCTTTTGCCAAGAATAAAAAAAAAACCCACATGAAATACTTTTAACTGCCATTAATGTTGTAGTAAGACAAGCGATACCACAGATGTTGCAACTGAAATGTGACAGTAGGTAACATTGGACTCACCCTGAGATTTTGGAGTTTTACCATGATAATTTCCTAACTTAGGTATGCATATAAGCAGCATAACACCTTGGCTCTAAGCCACTACAAAGAGCGTAACCTGGAGCTATTGTGGCTCTCCAGTCACTACAAGTAAATATCTGGTGGTAAGATGGTATATTCAACCACTACAAACAGGACTTGTTACGAATAAACCTTTCAAAAGGGCTTAGTTCTGAAATATTATCTCTTTAAATTCCCCAGAATAACGATACTGGGCAGTTTATCCATATTTTCTCTAATCCTGTGTCATTCAAATCCGTCCACATGGAGCCTTTAAGATGAAACAGAATATCTAACTGCTTCAACACAACAGGCCTTCACCCTCTGCCTGTTAGAAAAAGCTCCCAATTTACAGACTAATGAAGCAGTTAATTGGTGCAGATCAGATAGTACAAGGTTGGATAATATTAAGTCCTCCATCTGCTGACAAACTAATAACTTCCTGCCAGCAGTTATAGTCTGGCAGCAGCTGGAGGGCCTCATGTTGCCCAGGCTTCAGATAGTAGATGACACTTGACTCTTCATTCTGAAATTTATAGCTAGTCACCTTGATATTGGAGTCTCAGGATGAAACCCAAAGATGTCCTAAGTTATCCATATTTCTCTGTCATCCAATATAGGTTACTGGTGACTTTGGGTAGGCGACAGCCCCTTTAAGTAGGCAGGAACAGTTCTTAAAGAGAATGCTGGGTGAAGCCTACTTCCTCTCCTTAGCTGTATCTAGCCACCCCTCTCCAGAAAGATTTTTTCCTTGATTTGCACGCTCATTTCTGATTGGCTCCTGTCACGGCAGCCATTTTCTGCTTTCCCTTCACGAATATCCTACACAGGGCTTGGACTGTTCTCCTCTCCTCAGCAGATTAACTCTTCACTTGCCAGATTAGTGCAAATTAGCAATTTCTGGGGTGAAATTTTAATCTTACACACTATTATACTTGGGAAGTTCTTTGATACTAAGAATGCCAACTCAGCTGGAGCTTGGGCCTAAGACTAAGGATACTGGGGTGTCTGTGTCCCCCACTGCACACTGTTCATGTCAATCAGTGTTGCCTAGACAGCAGTCAGATAATTTATGCCCAGCATGCGCTCTCCCCCTGGGACCTCCAGCCTTGCACTAGAGCCAGTTTGGATGCAAGAGTTTAAGGCTACTTCCAGAGACCTAAGGTCTACCTTACAACTCCTTCCGTCCCACTTACTGGGATTTTTCCATGCTTGGCAACCCCAGGTCTTCCCTACCTAAGCCACAGTGTGGACCCAATGTCTCCTATTCCTCTGAAGAGGAACTCCTGGTGGATTCTGATGGGTACAGGGGGGGGGGGGGGGGAAGAGGGATCTTCTGCAGTGGTCTCTTCCCATTTTTTTTTTTGTGTCCCTTGGTTCCAGTGGCTCCTGTGGACCCAACTGATGTGTTCCAGGAGCCTAAGAAGCAGTCTGTTTTCCACCCAACCCCACTCTAGACCATCTGGTATCTGAGCGGAAGACTCCGGACCGGAAACCTTCTGTTTCTAAAAAGTTTGCTAAGCTGTACCCCTTTTTCTGAAGCGGCATTAGCTCAGTGGGCTCATGCACCCAAGGTGGACGTGCCAATCTCTAGCTTAAGTCCACTGCTTTGCCTGTGGCAGACGCTTCTGTCCTCAAAGACTGGACTGACAGAAAGCTTTAGAAAGACCATCATTGGTACAGCTGGTACTTTGTTGCACTTGGTGTTTTCCGCTGTTTGGGTGAACAGGGCCATAGCAGTCTAGACTGAACAGCTGATTGTCACTATCAGTCAGGGAGCTCCTACCGCTGATATGTTGCAACTTCTTGCCCACATTTCTGAGGTTCAGCATTAGGTTTCTGCTGCTATTTTTGACACCATCCGCTTGGCGGCTAAGGTTTCTACCATGTCTGTGGTAGCCAGACTGGCTTTTTGGCTCCAGTGCAGTGGAATCTGCCTTTTCATCCCTTGCAGGTGGAGACTCATTCCAGGTGGTTCCGTGCTCCTCCTCCAAGCCCAAACAGCAATGGAGGGCCAAGCAGTCCTCCACTAAGCCCAAGACCTCCAAAACCTGCTTCGGCATGACACACCGAACCCCGGTCCCCACGCTCCAGTGGGTGGTCATTTGCACCACTTCCTCAGTGTCTAGACAGACACCGTGGGGGATCTGTGGGTTGTGTCAGAAGGGTACAGGTTTCTCTTCCTCCATTCAGGTTTTTTTTTCGTCCCACAAGACTCAGGGAGTGGGCAAGCGCCATCTGTTCCATGGTGCTATACAGACCCTTTTGGACAAGGAGGTTCTGGAACCAGTCCCAGAAAAGGTGTTTGAGGTTTTACTCCAACCTGCTTGTGGTTTCCAAGAAAGACAGCAGCTGTTGTCCAATTTTGGACCTCAATTCCTTTGTGGTCAAGACGCATTATCACCAGGAGTCCCTGCGGACTGTGATCACGGCCCTGTCTCAGAGTTCCTTGCTTCTCTGGATCGTCCAAGATGCATACCTGCATATTGCCATCCATCCAGAGAGCAGGCAGTAGCTCCAGTTTTCTTGCAACCAAGGGCATTTTCAGTTTTCTGCTCTTCCCTTTGGTCTGACAACAGCTCCCCAGGTACATTAGTGGCTGCCCTCCACCAGGACAGCATCAGAGTCACTCCATACATAGATGACTTGCTTCTGATGGCCCCTTCTCTGAAACGACTCCATCAGCAGGTCAAGGACTGCATTCATGCACTGACCCATCATGGATGGATCCTAACATGGAAAAGTCTGACCTTGTCCCATCTCAGAGACTAGTCTTCCTAGGTCTCCTCTTCAACACCAAGCAGGGTATGGCGTTTCTCGCGGACGGGGTAGCTCATGAGATCGTCCACAAAGTGGCTGCTGTTCTGGCTCACGATCCAGTCCCGGCGAGGAAGCTGACCTCACTAGTGGGGAAGTTAATTTCCACTATAGAAGTGGTTCCGTTTGCCATGGCTCCCACCAGGCAACTTCAGATGTTTGTGATCCATGTGTGCAGGGGACAGCAGCATCTGTTGAAGACATTGGTGTCTCTTCCTCTTCACGTGGAGCCAAGTCTGTCGTAGTAGCTTAATCTCGCCAATCTGCTGAAGGGCTGCCCCTTCATGATAATCCTCTGGACTACCATGACGATGAAGGCCAGCCTCTCCGGCTGGGGAGCAGTCCTGGGTCACAGCAATGCACAGGGTTGGTGGTCCCCGGGAGGAACCTCTCCTTCCCATCAATGTGTTGGAGCTTTGGGTGATATTTCATGCTCTTTGCCACTGGATGAGTCATCTGGAGGGATGCCCAGCCAGATTCCAGTCTGAAAATGCCACGGCCATGGCTTACATCAACAAACAAGGCAGTACAAGGAGTCACGCTGCTTGGTTAATTGTCAAAGCTATTTTAACCTGGGCAGAGGAACAGGTTCCTCCCGTATCCACAATTCATATTACAGGCATAGACAATGTGCTGGAAGACTTCCTAAGTCGACACACAGTGGCCAGGAGAGTAGGAACTAAATCCAGAAGTGTTCAACCTCATTGTTCAGAAGTGGGGTCTTCCTTGTATCAACCTAACGGCGACAAGGCACAATTGGAAGGTTCCATTGTTCTGCTCTTGCTGGAGGGAATCTCTATCGCTGGTAGAGGATACCATGTCGATCCCATGGCAGTTCCCTCTGGCGTACATCTTTCCTCCCATTCCCATGCTACACAGGGTATTGCGGAAACTGCGTCTGGAGGGCTCTCCAGTCGTTCTGATTGCACCATACTGGCCTTGTCAAGCTTGGTTTCTGGAGCTCCTGGATATCTCCATTGCGGAGCCCTTTTGGCTTCCCCGCCATCAGGATCTCCTTCTGCAGGGGTACCTGTGGAAGGAGGATGTGGACAATCTGTGTTTGATGGCATGGAAATGGAGTCCTCAATACTGAAGAAAAAGGTTCTCTCTTCTGATGTGGTGGCGACTTGCTTGGTGCCCGCAAGCCTGTTTCCTCTAAGGTCTCCACTTTTTTCTCTTAGTGTGCGGATAAGAATCTTTCCCAAGAATTTGATCTTCCTACGGTCCTGTCCTTTCTGCAGAATGGAGTGGATAAGGGTCTCCGTCTGAGTTCCCTTAAGGTTCAGACTTCTGCACTCTGACACCAGGAAGGATAGCGATGTGTCTCTGGAAGAAGACAAAGTTTTCTTTCAGGATGTTGCTCATACTTATCCTGCCTTTAAGAGGCCTACTCTTCAGTGGGATCTTAAACTTAATTTTGGGCATCCTTCAGCACCCTCCATTTGAGTCCTTGGCTACTATTCCTCCGCGCATGCTGACTTGGAAAATGGCTTTTCTCCTAGCGATTGTCTGTTCACCATGTTGCAGCATTACATGCCCTGTCTTGTAAGCCTCCCTTTATGCTGTTTCACAAAGACAAGGCGGTTCTTCGCACTTGTCAAGAGTTCCTTCCAAAGGTGGTCTCTGAATTCCACATTAATCAAGAGATCGTGGTCCCTTCCTTCTATCCTGACCCTACATCTGACAAGGAAAGGGATCGTCACTTGTTGGCTTCAATGTTTCAAGTTTTACGTGCACCACATTGAGTCTATTCGCCAGTCTGAGACCCTGTTCATCATTCCCGAGGGTCCCAGGGCAGGGAGACCAGCATGCAAGGGGACCATAGAATCATGGATCAAGTATACTATTCATAAGGCTTACGAACTGTGGAAGAAGCCTGTTCCCTTCAGGGTTTCAGCTCATTCCACTAGATCCATTGGGGCATATTGGGCTTACAAGAATCAAGCCTCAGCTGAGCAAGGCTGCCAATTTGTCATCTGTGCACACCTTTTATAAGCACAACCGCATTGATGTGCTTGTGTTGGTCGATGCCAGCTTAGGACAGAAGATCCTAGAGGCGATTTTGCCTGTCTAGGTTCTCCTTTTGTCTCTTCAGTGTTCCTTCACTTTTGAGCCCAGTTTGCTCGAGTTTTGTGTGCTGCGCTATGTTCCTGGTGTGGTTATGCACCAGTTTTGTGTCTGTTGACACTTTGTTGTGATTGTTGGGTTGTCTATGATCTGATGGTTCACATCTGCTCTGGTGACTTTGGGGGCCCTGCACCTGGTTCTTGCCTTACTTCCCACCTCTGAGAAACTCAATGGTTGAAGATCCCAACGTTACCAGGAACCTATTTTGGACAACCGAGAAGAGTATTTTAGTCTTTCCTGTTAAATCTTTTTCTCTTAGTCAATACAGGTTACTGGTTCTCCCACCCTGTCAAGGGACCATGCTTGGCGCTCCTGCGGGGTCTTTCGGGTTCATGCTCACAGTAGTCTTCTCTCTTCTTACTACCTAGTCACTAGTTAGGTGTCTCAAAATTCCTGGAGAGGGGTGGCTAGATGCAGCTAAGGAGGGGAGGCAAGCGCCACCCAGCATTCTCTTCAAGATTGTTCCTGCCTACTTCAAGGGGGCAATCACCTACCCAAGGTTACCAGTAACCTATATGGACAAAGGGAAGAGGATTTAACAGGCAAGTCTAAAATACTCTTTTCTCAATCGTCCACAGCCCTCAGTGGTCTCTTCCGAGCTCATGGGCACAGGGCAGGTGTAACAGGCAGGCCCACCCTTCCTATTGCCTCCCTGCAGTAGGATCACATTTACTTAAAAGTCAGATGTTTTAATCTGGTTTCATTAGACAGATAAGATTAGAAAGAGGGCTAGGATCTGACTGCACCCACAGCTATTTCACCCTTTCAGTGAGAGAGTACAACCCCTTGCTCTGCAATTTGTTGCACACCACTATGGCAATCAAAAGGGGTTAAGGGTTTCCAGGCAAAGATCACAAAGCGTTCAGCTATCTTCACTTTACAGAAGGGCTCCTAGAATTCCATAGCCAGAGGTCAATGAATATCTAAATCTTAACCTGATGTTAAATAAAGAGTTGTTTTTAACCCCTTGGATGCAAGGGGAGTGTTGGACACCTCTGACATTCATAGGGTTAACTGTTGAATGCTTCTCTCGTACTATCCTTCAATTGGAGACTGTTGGGTTAACTTCTTGGATGCTAGAGAGATTTCACCACTCTAGCAACCAAGGTGTTAAACATCCCTCACTGGCTGAATGTATAAATAATGATTAAGGCTTATGGTGGCAAGGCGAGCCTTGGAACCACAAGTTCAAGATCTTTATAGATGCCAGTAACACTATTTTGGTAGTAATAATGAGACAGGGGTAACAGACATTTTAAACATCTGAAGCCAGAAAGGAGGAGAAGGGAGAGAAGAGGGGAAAAAAAAAAAAAAAAAAAAAAAAAAAAAAAAAAAAGGAAAAGCTCTGTTGTAGACTATTTGCTAATGACATGTAGATAATTTGGCAGCTTGGGGGTGGGGGGGATTAAGAAGTTAACATGTCCTATTGTACAGGCCTCTTGAAGTCTATTAAGCTGATTCACAGCAAGATACCCAGGCTTATGTACAACTGAGCCCTTTCTCAGCCCACTTGGATTCAAACATGCTTCAAATGAAAAACCAAAGCATGTTTGCATGTAGTACATTAAAATGAGAAATTACTCTTTACATAGAATCAGCTTATTGTACTACATGCAAACATGCTTCTGTTTCATTTGAAGCACATTTGAATTCAAGTGGGCTGAGAAGAGACTCAGTGTAAAATGACAGACCATGTGCCCAGCTGGGCTCTCATCTGTAATGACAGGAAACCAATTAATCTTGATTTCCAGTTATGGAAAACAGAGCAAGGGATTGCACACCTATTTTTGCCTTTGGATGTTTTCTGTAACAGGATAGCTTGTGTACCCCCCCCCCCCACTACTTACAACTGGTTCCCACTGGCCGTGCCACCATTCTGATCAGGCTCCAGCCACATCTGTTCTTTCCCAGTTTGATTGTGGTCCTCTTGATCCTGACCTCTGTCCCTGCATTCTTACTGCCAGTCTTGTCTTGATTAGACAATATGACCCTCACATCTCATTGGATGCTTGGTGGACTGGGCCACTCCTCCCCTTATCACACTTCCTCTCAGATTAAGAGTGCTATGATCAAGATAAGAAGTTTGTGACAAGGGGAGGAGCAGTACTCTATTCTATGCTTACCTGGTAATGGAAGCAGCCTTCTCTTGAGAAGAATCCCAATACTGCCCTGTCTACATGATGCTTGACCGAGTACCACCACAAAAGGTGTCTGTGCCAGTAGTGGCACCCATGCCATCACTAGCATAAAGGCAATATAGCCACATATAGCAAGTTCAGATAATAGGGCAAATAAACTGTACAACATATTTTATGCATCTAGTGCTTAATCATGATCAAAGACTTGGTCACAAGTAAGCGATAGACGAGTGAAACGCATTGATCAGAATTGAAGGTCTGTAACACCTGACTGGTAACTTCATGGCAGGTCTTTCCTAGCTCTGACTATGGGTTGCAACGATAAGGTATTTTTAAAGAATAATTTTAACAAAGTTCATAAATCTTTATCACTGGAGTGAAATTAAACAGGATTGTGCTGGCTCATCCCAGTTTTCTATAATGTCCGCTATACACAACAGTCAGGCTCCCTAGTGGAATATCTTTCTGCAGGAAATACAAAGCATCTTAAGTATGGTTCTACATTGAAAAGCTAGTGGTGAAGCACCAAGCATAGGAGTCCCTAAGACAGTGGTGGTCAAACTTTGTCCAGGGCACCTCTAATTTATGATCTAGAGATTCTTCAGGCACCCCTAACATTTTATGTATTTACAATGGCATTATGAAAGGCAAGTAAGGTATTAGGCCTTACAAGAACAAAAATCTTGTGCATAAACCTTTTTGTAAAGATACATTTGAAACTCATTCTTGTCAAAGTGTTTACAGAAAATAGGCACCCTAAGTGGATGTCTGTAGCACACCAAAAAGTCACCAGCACCCTGGTTGAGAATCACTGTTCTATGAATAAGACTGACCCATACCCCAGGTTGAGCTACACAGAAAAAACAGACATAATTATTGTTCATTAATCCTAGCCTGATTATTCTACAAATTTTAATGTTCCACAAAGCCCTTTTCCTAGATTAGGCATTGAGAATCCTTGTTCGTTGCATCTTATTTATATTTTATGCTCAGTTTTGATCGCACAGAATTTGACCCCCCACAAAGTAAGCCTGTGTCACCCATTAACATTGTTACCACAAGTTAGAATCACAAACAAATCTTTATTCCAGTTACAAAATTATTTTTTTTTTTCCTTACATATAAAATATTTTAACTTGTACAAGATATTTCAGATAGTGACTGACTTCGTATAAATCCCCAATGGGTCTCTTCTCAGATGCCTGCTAGAACAGCACTGCCATGGACAAACCCATGGAAGGGTGGGATTGGAAAATAGGTCAAAAATTGTTAGCACATTAAAGAAACTAGAACAATGTATTAAAAAGGATGGGGTAATGGGAAATAAAAGCTGCATGCACGCTAGCCAAATTGGTAGTGTGCAAACTAACTTGATGACAGTCCATTAATTTCTAAAGGGATGCAATTCTAGGGCAAACTGCAGCACAGGGGAGACATTACAATTGCTGTAGATTCAAAAGGGGATTTAACCACTTGAATTCTGGGAGTTAAGTCATGTTTCTGGGAAATTTCAACCCTGTGGTGCAGCTTGCCTGTGCTAGAATTTCACCCATGTACCTTGATTAACAAGGCCAACGTTAGCAACAAGATTTCTAAGTGATCGGACTAACACTATGCAGAGACTTCTGGTAGGAGTTTAGTTTAATCTGAGTCACTGCACTCTCCCCACAGAATTTCAACCTCTTCAGGAAGACTCAAACCCAGCTCAAAGTTATCCTCGATTAGAGCAAGTGTGAGAGCACAGTGGAGAAGATCAAGGTCCTCATCATCATCGAAGTCTTCAAATATTCCAGCAAGACGGGAATAGGACTAGGGAAAAATATAAACAATTATGAACCCTTTTATACTCTAGATATTTATTATTCTAAGAAGGTGTATGTAATGTGAGTGCAGGAATCTAACACTTCTCCTTAAACATCCTGATAGAATTTAAAGTTACTGGGAGAGCCACTGGCATATGCTCCCTTTAGGCAAGTTGCCATTTTAAGACTTGAAACCTAAGATTAGGCGTGACAATTTAGACATGCAGGATAAGTTGTGATCAAAGTATAAAGATTCTTTCAAAGTGTATAGTTATACAGAGTGGTGGCCAGAGTCAAAGTAAGAGTTAATGTAGTCTAAAGCATGAGCTGCCAATATAATCACCAAAGCAGAGGCACTGCGTCTCCGCTGGTCACGCCTTCTCCTTCGCTGGTGCCCAGATGGTAGTTCATGGAGATAAATGCATTCTGATTTAAAGGGGCAGTGTCCATTCCCACGCAAGAAAAAGCGACAGCGGATTTTACTGCAAGAGAAGCAAAGTTGTAGGAAAGATGGAAGACCCATTTGCTTTCTGGACTGTATACCAACTAGCAAGTTAATGTAACCTGTTAATAAATGGGTGATGTGCCAGGACTGTCACATCTTGGCATGTCATGACATTTCGGGATCACAGAGCACCTGCAAAGAGCTGTGATCACAACTAATCAAGAGAACGCACACTCCACCCTCAAGCAATGTGGTCTTTAAGGCGTTAAAACCATTAACTTAAACCACAAATAAGATCATATCACCTGGTCTTTGCTTTGAAGTTTTCTATCAATTTCAGTTTCTCAGTAGGTTCTCCAATCCAGTACTTGTGGGGGATGAAATAACTTGACTTTATCCGGCACTGAGGACAGCCCCTGGTAAGAGTTGAAAGAAGCAGTTTGTATTGGTACTTACATTTCCCATGGTGCCTAATTAACTGCTCTAGTTACAGTAAAACCATCAGGGACAACTATACATCTTGCTACCCTTTATTCCCTCACTCACTTGATAACCTCATTCTGGAAGTCCCGGGTTTTTCGCCAGCGTTTGATACAGCCAACACAATATGCATGACTACAGTTGGGCAAGATGCCAAAGACTCGTTCTTCAGCTACCTGCTTATCATACACCTTGTCCATGCAGATCCCACAAATCACATCCCGGCTGCGTTCATACTGCAGGTCAGAATCTCCCTGAAACAAGTGAAGTTCTATTGTAACTGCAAAGAACTAGAGGCAATTCTTTTGGGGTGAGGGAAACAAAACCAAGAAAAGAAAGAAAAAAAAAAAAAACCCACACAAAACAGCAATATCCATGAGTATTGACTGCCTCCCAGCTGGCAGGACCAACTGAAAGAATCAACCCATTGTGCACCAAGGTGGGTATGCAACACATCGTTACATATTCTCTGGCACTCAAAGGGTTAAAAGAAGGCTCAAACTGCACCTCCAGTTTTACTATTGTCAAAGCTGAAAGAATCAGTTTATAGACAAGAACTAGACTTAACAGCATCCATACATTGTAATAGGATTGTTTATTTTGCTAGTTTCAGGACATCAAACGGGAGACTAAATATACATGCTTCATGGACATTTTTAAAATAAGAGTTGGGGTGCTGTGGCAGGACAGAGGAAAATATTGGCGAGTACATTTCTCTTTTCCTCTGGGTCATATCCATGGCAAGATGTATGGGATTTACCCAAGCAAAACCATAATAGTCCCCAATCCACCTTGTTAAGGTGGCTGAGGTTTCTAAACTTTTGGCTTTCCTAAAGTAATGCATGAAGAGCATCTGACCTTGAGGTCTCTGGTTCTATCCAGAGTGAAATGCATCTGGCTAGGTTATGACGTTTTCCTTACTGTTCGAGGGTTTGTCAGAACAAGAGGCAGGACTATCTCCTGCTTAACCCCTTAAGGACTGGCACAAAAAAAACACACACACACACACACACACACCTTAAACACTTCTGGTTCAGGGCTCCCAGAGAAGCATGCAGCCGCACCAGGAGCCCCAAACTCCATGACATGCCAGGACAGTCACTGGTCCTGCCACGTCAGTGGACGCGAAGGGGTTAAGTGAAACCACCCTGGACCTAAAGGCAGCCTTGTTTCTTAAAACTACATTTTCTTGATGGAAGACCAAATGAGGGGGACATAACAGGGCTTACAGACTTGCCTTGACAGCAATTACATCTGCTACAGTACGGTCTTGAGTAAGACTAAAGAGAAGAGTCTAAAAGCTCAAGACATCTAGGTAATGAGCCAATGTCGAACCAGATCAACGATGGTAAACTGGAATAGGAAAAGGGTTGAACTAGATGGACGCAAGTCTTTCAACCTAAATTACTATGTTACTATGTATGTTACAGATGTAGATCCCAGGCAGGCATGATTTGATGGTCTAATTGCTTTGGGAAAAAAAAAAGAAAAAAAAAAAAGAAAAAAAAAAAAAAAAAAAAAAAAAACACAAATCCTCTCAAACCTTTATGATCTGAGATATTCAGATGTAATGTTTCCCTTTTCCTGATGTCAGCTGTAAAGCTAATAGGAGATACGTTGGCCGACACAAGGAGGCTCTCCAGCAGAGCCACAATAGCAATACTGGAAAATTACTTCATTGGAACAGTCTACAAAATGTGCTTGCAAACCAGGCACACTTTGTAGACCTTTCCAATGAAGTAACTTCTTCTCTGATGTCACAATTTCAGCTCTGCTGAAGAGGTCAGCTGGTACCAGGACCGGTATCTCCCGCTGTCTGCTAGACGCAGACATCTGGGGTGTGTGTGTGTGTGTGTGTGTGTGTGTGTGTGTGGGGGGTTAACTTTACATGCAAATCTCTCTCAAACTATAAAGGTTTGAGGTATAGGATTTGTGCCACAATTTTTTTATTTTTTTTTTTAACTCCACAAAAGAACACATTTATGGGACATTGGTGTCCCTTTAAAGATGCTGGCTTCAGCCCTTTCTGGAAGTCCACTATTGTATCTACTGAAATATCCCCTAGAAAGCCCTGACACCATTTGTAAGATTTAGACCATAACCTAATATCTGGCTGTCTTTTCCTCAAAACTGTGTTGGCAGTCAGATTCCTCCATGCCATCAAGTCCAAATTAGGATGGACCTTAAGAGAGCAGGTCTGGCATACTCTGAAGATCTATTGGAGGCTGAATGGACATTCTTACAGTCTGCATACCAGATTTTCCTCAGCCAATTTGTGGATTACTTGCACTTTGTCTGGTCTTCTCTTTCCTCCTCTTGGAAGTGGCACAAGAATGGGAGGGGAGGGAAGACATAGTAACTGGAAGTACCACTTGGATCCTGAGCGTCCCCCCCATCTGTAAGATGGCACTGCAAGTAGACTTCCAACAACATCAAGTCCACTACTGGCTTGCCCCATCTTGCAGTTGTGTCATGAAATACTTTTAGTTATTTGCATGGAACTAATGTCACACTGGTGAGAAAGTCAGTTTAATATTCCTGAAATATGAGCAGTTGATAAGGTCAGCAGATTCTGCCTAGAACAGGATTTTTAAGGAGAGAGAGTCTGAAGTTTCAGCTCTGTTACACCCAGCGTGAGAAGATCCAACAATATCTCAACAGTAAGATCTTATTGCTTCAGTCCAGATCCAGTCTTAGGGCCATCAAGAAATTCAGAACTGTCTTTAATTCTAGTAGAGAGTGAGGTTTCTTTGACTCCAAAGACCTTGGACTGACTTGTGTTTCAAACTGCCTCCCCAGCTGGCCTTTCTGCCATCTGTAGTTAGGATGTCCCAGTATGGAAGCTGCAAGGGCCTTCCTTTCAAAAGATTTCAGACATCCTTGAACCTCACACTGATTCTTTGGAGGAAGTTTGAATACCACTTCCAGAATTGTAATTAAATTTCCTTGGGCCAGGCCTAGTTTATTGCCCAGCTTAGGTTTCACAGAAGCTTTGAAATTTTGTGCTGAGTGAATGCCCTTGAAGAAAAATTCTGCTTCACCCTGGTCCGTCTCATGCGATTAGGGATGCCATCAATGTTGAAAGACTTGCTGCAGACTGGATTTTCTGACAAGCCTCAGTTTGCTAGAGAGTTGTGTGTTTTGCAGTTATTTCTCAGTTTCTCCCACTACTAGAATATTGTCTAGATAAATTGTTTAAAGGGATGTTTACAATAAAGTAGATTGGCAAGTCTTTATTGTAAATCTAACACATTGCACTGTTTAACAACTTCTATGCAGTTCAAAACAAATGTACAAAGATCTCCCTCCCACCCCTTCTGGCCACATCACTGCCTCTGGTGTGGACAGATTGAGAGGAACAAACTTCAGGAAGCAAAGGAAAATAAATGCCTTCCTTCGTCAAGGGAGGGGGGTACCTTACTTAATGAAGCTTGTCCCTCAATGCATCCAGTTCCTGGACCAGATTCAGTGGGAAGCAGCCAGAAGAGGTGGTAGTGTGTGTGAGTGTGTATATCTTTTACATATAGATCTTTAACTACATAAAGTAAACAACGCAATGTGCTATATTTACAATAAAGACTCTAAAATGTACTTCACTGCAAACTTTTTTTTTTTTTTTGTTTAAAAACACAAATTTAGTAGATGTTCTGAACATCCTGGTTGTGAGAACAGACCAATTCTAATGGAGAACCCCATATCTCCACCATCTGTTGAACCCATTAGTCCAGCTGTGACTTCTGTAACAGATCCAGGTTGCAATTACACAACCCCCCCCCCCCCCCCCTCCTGAGCTGGAGAGAACCTCTTCAGTGGAGGTTTTTGTAAATTTTGCCTTCCTCTGGAAATTTTTCCAGCTTCCACAAAAAGCAGAGATGAAACTTTTGCGCAACCTGCCAGGTTTGTACCTTCTGGCTCCTATAGTCAGGACGATCTAAGGGGGAACATCTGCTTTCCTGAAGAGCACTCTTGCCTCCCAAAGCATCTGCGAATGAGGTAAAAAAAAAAAAAAAAAAAAAAAAAAAAAAATCCAGGAAAGAGAGAATCCAAATTTGAGGAAGTGCCAGGTTCCCAGGCCTTAATCTAAAAAGGGCCCCTTCTAGCTGTAATGGGCAGCCAATGACCTGGCTGGCAGTTATTGTATCCAGCGGCATCAAAACATTTAAAACCTTTAGTAGAAGCTTCTTCTATAGGAAGCTGGGATCTTTACATGGAAGACTTCTCTTCCATTTCTGCTAGACAAAGACTTGGGTTTCAAATACACAGGCCGTGGCATGACATCCACGCGCCTGCGCTGCCAGTCCCAGCCGGAGCCAAAATGGGTCCTAGCAACGCCTCCTAGACCCGACTGGGACTGACAGTGCAGGCCGTGGACGTCACTAGGGCAAGATGTCCACGCTCTGTCTTGCAGTAAGTCCATGAAGAACAGATTTCTCTTTAATCCGGTAAGAATTCTGGTGACTATTGCTACTGAGCAGCTAGTCACCAGATGGGCAGCGATGTGATCCAATCTTATTACTGGGTGGTAGTTCCGCTTTAAAAAGGCATCACTAGCTGACAAGCCTAAGCAATCTTCAGACCTTTTGGCCTATAATCAAGCTCTGCATGCACTTCATGACGAAAGCTGGTGACAATTATTCCTTCGCGGCTTAGATTTTGAGAGACAGATGAAGGTTTCCATGCAGGAGTCAGCCAGGAAAAGACAGGATATCTGATCAGGATGAGAAAGGGAGTTTGGATTTTGAATCTCATGTGAGGAAGTGGAATTTTAATGATTGTGGCAGTTTGGAGGAACTGGAAGGTCTTATTTTAAATCCATCCAAAAATCCAGGATGCAGCAGTTTGTGGGACAGTCAGAATTGTGCTTCCAGTACACTGCTCCATTCAGGAGATAAACCAGACTGAATGGTATCCAGAGAAGAGACTGAGCAGCTAGTTGCCAGATGGGCAATGATGTGATGCTATCTTATTGTGTGGTAGTTCTGCTTTAGGCAGAGGAAGACATGATCAGACTAGTGGAAGGAGCGCTAAAAGATAAATGCACTTCTATAGTAGTTTGATTCTCAAGACTCCTTATCCTGAAAATCCTCCTCCAACCATGCTTTCCACCAGTGGAACGCATGCCACTGCACTTCTACTTAAAGATAAGAGGGCGACAAAACTTCCTGGCACCTTGCTTACATGTCTACCAAAGTATTCCAGCAGAAGAATGCAGCTTCACGCCAACAAGCATTAGCCAAACCTCACAAGTCTTGTCCCACACAGCCTTTTACAAGGGTATGTAGGAAAAGCAGAATATCATGCCCAACAGAGAATATAAAAACAGGTGGTAGGAAGCCTATCCTCCAGCTTGGTAGGACCAAAATTAACTATGGAGGTACAATATAGACAGTCTTAAGATTTGAAATTGGCCTACCAGTTGGAGTCAATACCCATAGATGCCGCAGGTAGGTCAAAGGAGGAGCAACTTCACCTTTGAGTGTAGAATTTGCAGAGTAGAGTTCCTTTTTTCACAGTGCCCAGATTCATCAGCGGATTCCTTGTTCTGAAGTGTGGGACTAGATATGGATCTCACAAGCCCTGAAAAATGAAAGTATCCCACTCAGGCTTAATACAACAGCTTTCAAAAACTATTATAAGTTATAAAAGCCATTGTAGAGGCTTTAGCAAGACAGTTACCATATGTCAGAGTACATGACTAGATTAGAGTAACATACAATTTAAAGTGCGATTACATTCGTGGTGAAGTGTACACAAATTGGTTTTGCAGATTGGCAAGTAAAGTGTAGGTCATAGCTGCACAAATGGAGTAGGAATAATGTACCAGAAATTGGCAAGAGCTTTTATTTGGGGAAGGGAAAAAAAAACAAAAAAACAAAAAACCACCCAGATTGGCCACTGTTTGCTGGGCATGCGCAAACTACATTCCCAAGACCCCCTGCAAAGAATGGTCTTGCCCCAGCTACCTCTCCAGTTCAACCCCTTGCAGTTAAAACTCAAAAGCACACGAAACACCACAAACACTATTAATTTGGACTACTTTGGGGTTTTTCCTCTGAACAGGTTAGATACCAAGGGACATATGGGCAAATTAAAGTCTAATGATTCAGGGGCCCCTTTAGCACACTGCTCCTTACACCAAGCCAATATTCAGACACCCTCTATGTCTCTCACTGTGGGCCACTTACTCCAGAGTCCTCCAATGCAGAACAAGTCAGTTTGGGTTTAGACAGATTTTGCGTCTATCCAAGGGTCATCCGTTCTTTATGCCCTAAACTGTTACACTGATCCAGTCTTTAGGGTCATTCTCAGCTGGAGACTTCTCTGCAGAGGGGTTCACCTTGATGGGAGGCTATGGATTCTCTTGTCCTTTGGAGATACCATGAGGAAGACCCCTGCCCCTCAGACAGGACATGCATTTCCTCCCCACCACTCTGGACCAGTTTCTGCTGGAAGAGGGGAAGACGCCTGATAAGAATTCCTTTACTCATTTACAACCTGTTTTTTGGCTGAGGCTTTACCAAAGTGGGCTTCTCCACCCGAGGTTGATCCAATATCCTACATTGTCAAACACCAGCCTGCCTTTCATAGATAATGAAAGTTGTAAGAAACAGGCAAATACTTTTTTCAAGATGCATGGGAGTCTGACCAGTGGGAGGTTATTTTGGAAAGGTACTGCACAGATATCTGGTACCTTCCACCTCACCATTTTTGCCCAGAGTTAATCAGGATCTGGTTTGGGGGATCTTATTCATGGATGCAGTATCCACTTCTGGAGGGGGGGGACCCCAACACACGTTTGTCCCCCATTCCAGCCCAGGAATGCTTCAGATTCTACTCCAATATATTCAATAGAACAGCAGCTGCTGCCCTATTCTGGTCTTGAAAGTCAAACCATTGTCAAAAAAAAAAAAAAAAAAAAAAAAAAAAAAAAAAAACTGCCTCACTGGGCTTCCATATGCTTACTTTCAAGTCCTGATTCATCTGGACCATTAACATTTCTTAGATTGCCTTCAAGTGGCTAATAACTTTTTGGCAACATCTGCTATAAGGATCTTTATGAAGGTCATGGCTGCCTTGGCAGCAATCAAGGAATATGGTTTAGTCTCTACCTAGAAAAACTTACTCAAAAGGCTCCTTCGAAGGAGATCTGCTTAGTCTATTGCAGAGACTTTACCTCTGTCCAAAATTGATCTCCTGACCCAGGGTATGGCTGGTCGTCCTCCTGTGGAAAGGTTTGCTTTGATGGCAGGACTCCTGAAGAAGAAGTATTTCATAGGCAGTCATCTACGCGCAAGACCTGCTTCCTACCTAGCCTGGCACAAGGCCCATCATTTGATCTGGTCCCTAGTTTACTAGGGAAGTGATGATCAAGATTCTTCCCTGTGGTTACAGCCTTCATAGGACTGTGATTTCTTCTAGATGATTCAGTTCTATTAACTGCCAGAAAAGGTATCCAATATATTGCAATGCATTTGATGCCTCTGGCACTCAAAAGGGGTTAAGTGCCAGATCTCAGTGTATTGCTGTTCTACAATATCAGAACCTTTGTTCAGGGTCTGGCTTATGACCAGCATACCTTCAGGTCCCACTATGTTGTTAGGAGTCCTCCAGAAGCCTCCTTTCGAACAGATTTCAGCTGTTTCTTTGATCTTCCTACACTCAAGATTGCCTTCCATTTGGTAATTTTAGTTTGTACAGTTACCAAACTACAAGCTCAGTCTTAAGCCACCTTTCCATTTTTTTTTTGTAAAAAGCATTGAGGTGGAATGTGTTTTAAAGGCTGTGGAAGTTTTTCAAAGCAGATTGTCAAATTGATAGTAAAATGTGTTTGAGGCAGGGGAAACTGCAGCAGGATAGCAGCCTTACATGGGTAGTGACTTGACAGTCAAAGCAGAACCCTTCCCCAACTTAGGAGACTAGCTTGTACTGTGGCAGAATGGTGGTTGGATTCAACAAGAAACAAGCCAAAAGATGTGAAGCCGAGCACAAACAAAAGCACAATGGCCTGTTTGCTGGCTAGTCACCGCTCAAGAGCGCCATATTTTAAGCGCTCTAGTGCCATTAGAGAGAAGAAATTTCCACATACATATTATACTAATCCTGCCCATAATGGCGGTCCAGTACCAAAATGATGGGCAAGTCCCCTCTGCACGGAAAAACCAGCTAACCCCAGACATATGTTTCGGCCTTATTTATTTGAGCATAGTCAGTGAGGTGCAGCTGACAGGGGGGACTTTACCATACTTTTGGAACTGAACTGCCCTTTTGGGCAGGATTAGTCTAATATGTACGTGGAACTCTTTTTTGTAATGGCACTAGAGAGCTAAAACCTGATGCTTCTGGGCGGTGACTAGCCGTAGAACAGGCCATTGTGCTGTTCATTCCCAGAAGCCTCTCACATTCTGTATGTTATTTTGGATTCAACAAGAGTCACTATGCTGCATGTCACTTCCTGGGCAGAGTTATTCTGAACCTGGACAGGTGATGTGCACAGTTGCACACTAAGTATTTGACAGAATATAACTGCAATCCAAGACCATTACTAGGGCTAGTAATAGAAGTGACTGCTGGGAAAACTCAGTGTCCTTTTAAACATCTGCCAGTATTCAGCAGCGAGCTTCAACATTCTGTTCTATGCTGGCATCTTCCAGGACTTTGATAAGCTTAATGAGTTCTCATCTGATAGGAGCTTCAACACTAGTTAATAATCAGTCCTTCAGTCATACACTTACTCGGGCCTGTTTAGTTGTCCCTGTCCCATGTGACTTCAGGTCCTGTACTAGCACCAAGCAGTGTTTGACACACTACTGTAATGACTTTGAATTTGAGGCAGTGACAACATCTAACCATACCACTGCCAGAATAAATCAATCATTGTTTTCTGCCTTAAGTCTCAGTACAAGATGTACATGGAGAAGTTTAGTGCAACCCCATGGCAGTTAGACTAATGTCTCACGTGCCAGCCGAGTAGGACAAATCAAAAGCCATAAATAGAGGCCTGCTGCCAGTATTGTGTTTACATCTTTGACAGTGGTATAACGGACAAGTAGTGCTGCAGAGGGACACCATAAAAAAAAAAAAAAAAAAAGAAACTGATCCAGGACAGTGTTCAGGTACTTTGAGGAACATTCTTGGAGTTGCTTTCTCTATTGCTGCAATGAATCAGTGGGTCAAAACAGCCCAGCCAATAATGCTGAAGCTGAACAGGGAAGGTATAATCACAACTAATCATTGCTGTAAGAAGTCCAGGATCATAGCAGAAGATGGTGTCATTTATATCTTTAAGAACAATGTTCTAAAGGCATTCCACATGCTTGCATATACCTTTGAAAGGGTCATTCCTTCTGGATATGATAGTTTATGCAAACTTTTCAGATAGTCTGTTTCCAAGCTGCTAGTCTTAAAGGCAGGATTTGGATGAAAATATTGACCCCCGACTCAGGTCCTTTGATACTGAGTTTGGTGGTGGATATCGGTGCCAGATCCTTCTAGGCCAGTATGGAGCCAAAGTTTAGATCTTCAGCCCAAGCTAGAACCATTTACACTTTTGAAAGAATCCTGCTTTTTGCCTCCTTGCTTGCATAGGTATGCAAGTAATCAGTCTTGTCTGACCTGACAAACAGCTGTGTTGCAGATGATTTCTAAACAGTCAGGTAGTTCAACACTTCCCCCTCCTCTGTAGAACATGTATTTATTTTGGCCTTTAGCTTGAACAAAGTTCCTTGAACAGTGATTTGTGTACATTCTCAGTCCTTGGAGGCTTACTTCCATGGGCGACAACTTCCCAATCTGGATCCTCCAGAAGCCACCTCATGAAGAGGTTCTCCCTGCAGAGCTACCATCTGAGCAGTCGAATCTTTTAGAGGGGTCTGTGCTGTTGTGCTTCCCAATGCAAAGTTTGAATTGCCCTCAGATGAAATCTGGGCCATGGAACAACTTTGATTGCAGAGGTTAGTATCCCCAGTAACTCCATAAAATCCTGTGGTACCCTTTGGGCTCCGACTATTCCATCTTCCTTCTTCTACCCAAGATATACAATTCTTGTGTATTGAATCTGATGCCTAGAAAAGCCATGAGAAGACTGGAGCGGACTTTCTAGATTTGTTAATATATCTTTGTATCTGACTGGTTAAAAAAGTCAGTTACAATCAGAAGATAATCCAGATATGGCATCTAATATTTCTCTTAAAAGAAGGGAAGCTGCCAGCACAGCTGTAGACAGTTTACACCAACGCCAGACCAAATGGTAGTACTCTGAACGGACTGTTTATGCAGAGCCTGAGATTTCCAATGACATGTCTTAAAGATCTAATAAGCATTCTGGAGATCCACTGTGGAGTGTGGAGTCAGAGGGGAATAGCCTTGGAAACATTTCACAGTTCTCATCGTGAAGTGAGACTTTTCATTAACTGGTTGAGGAATTTCAGATCCAGAATTTGTCTGGGTTCTCACGATTATTTTGTTACAGCAAACAGGACTGCATAAATCCCTGTGCTCTTCTGAAGATAAAGCTTCTGGAACACTTTCCATAACTTGTTTAATTAAGCCACTTTTAAGTGTATTCGAAAGCCATCTGGATCTCTTGAAAATACTTTGAAGTGGGACAGGTACAATAGCCCTGGTTGAATGAGCCTTGAGAATTTTAAGGGGACCCTTCCCTGCTTCAAGGTATGCTGTCCTAATGCACCAAGTTATCCATCTAGAAAAGAGATTCTGAAGCCGCAGAGCCCTTTAATTTCCTCTCAAAACAGACAAACAGGGAGTCAGATTTTCTGAAGCTTTGTCCTCTCAACTTAGATACACATCTGACAGTGTAATTTATGCAGTTCTTACTCCTTTCCCCCCTTTAGGATTAGGGCAAAATTACATCCTGATATATGAAAAGCAGATAAGTTTAGACTTAAAAGCTGGTCTACTCCTCAACACTACATTGTGATGGAAGATAATGTAGGGCTTCCAGCTTACTCACTTAAAAAACCCCTGGATTTGGGTTTAGAACCGGGCCAAGGGATAAGAGATTCACTAACAGGAAGCAGCCAAGGATTCTCTGAGACTGACTAACTCTGAAAACCAGTTTCTCAGCCAGTCTGGGGCTATGAATATCACATTGGCACTGTCCTTCCTGAGAGCTCTTGAAATCATGGAGAGGGGACAAACAAATACTTCAATGAGAAGTTCCATACATGGATTATGGCATCTGTGCCCAAGGCCCAGGTATGTCTTTCCCAGGAGAGAGAGCTCATCTCTTGTTAGAACTGTTCACATATCCTGTTCCTCCAGGAGACAAATCACATCTATTACTGGTTTCCCCCATTCTGCAACAATCTGAAGACTTCCTCGATCCAATCTGTTCCTGCTTAGGTAGTCTGCTTGGTGATTTAGACTACCTGCAACGTTGATGGCTGACAATATGGTAGGTTCCTCTCTGCCTAGGAAAGGATTTTCTTGGCTTCCAAGTTCAAGATTACTTTTTCCCTGGTACCTTATGTACTTTTTGAATCTCTGCAGACCATGCCTATTAAAACAGTTCTAGTAGTTTTATGTGCAGACTTCTGACCAAGCTCCCTGGATTGTGATTGTTACAGCATCTGCCCCAACATGTTAACACTGCATCCACTGATATGCTGCCACTGAAGGTATACACTTCCTTAGATTTTTTTTTTTTACATCCATCCAAATTTCTCTTCACTGGGGGAGACTAGGTGGTATCTGTTCCAATGGGCTAGGATTAATCTCTGAAGTGGTCTCATGTGCAGTCTTGCCGAGTGCACTACCTGGACAGAGGACAAACACTCCCAAAAGCTGCATATAGTCTTTGGCTGTATGAATCTTCGTCTTTCTGAAATGTTTAACTGGGAAAAGTGACAAGATTTTTAGGGATGGTTCTGGACACAGGTTGGGTGACGAGATTGTTGAAGCACACTTGAAAATTCACTAAACACCCCAACTCTTGGGGACATGAGTGCATTGTGGTAGTCAAATCCAAAGCCATGTTTTTGGATCCTGTTGCAAGATAATCTAAATAAGGGATCATCAGGATCCTCTTTCATCTCCTCTGTTCCAGGGCTGCAGCTGGAGAAGATTTGGCCTGAAGACAGACCAGATGACAGAACCCTGAACTGTCAATGATGCCCCACAAAAGGAGTTTCCTGTGATAGTCCTATCAGGATGTGGTAATAGGCATCCTTGACGTCTATGGTTGAGAAAATACCCTGGACAGACTGCATTTATTTATTTCTGTATTAAGAGGTTGAGAAGTCTAGGATGGTTCTGAATCTCACTGAATAGAATCCCATTTTTTTTTAATCCAGAGAAACAAGCTCTGACAGTCTAAGGTCTGGATGGATTTTGTTATCTGGCCTTGACAAGGTCATTTGAATTCTTGATTCAATACTATTGATTTGGAGAGGGGAGACTCAAATTCTAGCAGGCACCCTGATTCCAGTATATCTGGTGTATCCATTTGTCTAGGGTAGTTAGTTAAGGTTTCCCAGGCCTGGAGAATATTCTATCAGGCTGCCAACTGGAATAGGAAGCATGGTCTGCTGTATTTCATAAGACTTTAAACTGGTTCCCCTCTGAGGCCATTTTTCCTGAATGAACCCCTTGAAGCCTGCGAGAAAGGCATGCCCTGGTTATATGCTTGAAACCACCTTCTGTCCTGCGGAAGAGGAGAACCTTCCACTGGTTACTCAATCTCCAACTGATCAAACGGCACTGAACCAAGGAATGGAAAGGGCACCAGTTTGCTCTTTGCCAACACTAGCTCCCCAGGCTTGCAGCCACAAGTCTAATCCCTTAACTACCTACCTTAAGCTAAAGTAATGTGAAAAGGCAGGTGGGGTGGGGTGGGTGAATTGATCTTCATAAGGGTTAAAATCTATTCAGTTTGTGTGTGAGGGAGACAGAAGTGACAGGGGTAGTATCCAAATACTGCCTGTCATTTTACTTTTGCCAAGTGATTCGCTATTCCTTAAGGGAATGTTCACCCATGATTGTTCTGGCACTTCATGGGTCTTTAACAGGTTAAGCATAGTTGAGAAAAGTTCAGTTTTCAGTGTTGAATGTTACTACTTCCTCATCCACAATCTCCCCCCTCTTGCTCTGAAAAAATATTCAGATAGTTATCTAGGTTACACTAGATAACATTTACAAATATTGAAATGTTGCCCTCTTTTTGGTGATCAAATGATCAATAATGTTACCTGCATCATGCAGAAGACATCCAAATGTTGTCCAAAACAAATGGGGTAACATCGATGTCACACTCTTAAGTATTGCCAAGATAGTGTAATGCATACCCTCCATCTGTGCCTTAGCCCTTTGAAGGCCAGAGGTCCACAACTCATTGCAAAAGCAATGCCTGGAAGACCCCTCTGGCACTCAAAGGATTAATCTGCCTTCTTTCTCTCAAGCCTGCATCAGAATGTCACCTTAACCACTGATAAACTCAATAAAAGCAAATCTAATACAAGACTCTTGCTTGTGTGAACACAGTATTGTATTGAAGTTAATATGAATGATTGATAACTCCTACAAAAGAAGTCCAGCAGTCAGCAGTCAGCAGTGTCTGGTGAATTCTATATGGAGATAGAAGTTTTATCACAAGCTGGTAATGGTTGAGAGTCAAGTTTAAGATCCAAGGATATTTAGAATGCTATATTGAATTAAGCATAATTAACCCTTAGAGATGTTACAATCTCACATATATGAATGCTGTGCTTTGAGTTTAAGCTCTATTTTTCCATAGTTTACAGATCTCTGGATTGGAGAGGTCCATTAGCATTTTATTTTTGAGTGATATTTAAGACCTGGTACCAGATAACACTATAAAACCACCACATAATATATATATATATATATATATTATGTGTCTGTTTTCTAGTGTCCTATATACATGGGTGTATGTGTGGTAGCAGGGAGGCAGCTATATGGGGACCATGGTTTTAATTAAATTTTTTTTTTTTAATCAGTCTCCTTGTACATGTCCATGCTTGTTATCTCCACCACTGGAGATGACTTGTCAGTCAAGTCATAGGAATTGAGCCACTATAGGGTCACTTGTTATATTACTATTTTGTACATCCATTGGTGCAGGTGTAATTGTGAGGAGATATACATGGGGATTTTAGCTTCTCTAGTGTCAGTCTTCTCACATCATACCCATCACTGGATATTGTCCATGCATATAAAGATAGGATTCTTATGTACAATTACTACTGCTTATTGGTGGTTTCTTCACTGCAGATGGTCAGTTTTCTTTGTAACCCAATTACAGCAAATATACCTTTTTGTTCATTATAATGTTTATGCAGTATTTATGAATGCATGTTTGATATCAGTTTAACAGTCATTTCATTGAAATATTTCGTTAGGCTATTTGATGCTTCGTCCTAATCTCTCACTACAGTTTCTGTTAGACATTTGAGATTTATAGCACTATCAGTATGGCACATGGTCAGTATACTCTTAGTATGTGACGTTTTATATCTGTTAAATCTTAACAAAAAAAAAAAAAAATTATATAACTATCATCTCTTTCGGCTTTTCCTGAGCCCTTAAGATTGCTCAGAGCAGATCTGCAACACTTAAGCATGATCTATTACTGTAATGCAGGCTTGATAGGAAGGCATCTTAACCCACTGAGTGCCAGAGGTATCCGCAACACATTGCTTTGCGGTGTGTTGGACCTCTCTGGCACTCAGATGCTTAAGGCAAAACTGGAGAGTATGCATTAGGCCATTTTCTTTATGGGGGTGAAGAGCAGATGGGATGTTATTTTTTGGGGGAATGAGGAAGAGATGGGAAGTTATATTAAGGCACAGGTGGAGGGTATTATGCCATTTTCTTGGCAACACTTAAAGGGGATGTTTACCCCTTCACAACTTAAACTGCTTGTTTGGAGAAATTAAAATATTAAAGGGGAACTACCACCCCCCAATAACAACCTGAAATCAGTTTTCATCTGGCGACTAGCACTACAAAGCAGCTAGTCGCCAGATGAAGACTGATTTCAGGTTAAGTTATTGCAGGGTGGTAGTTCGCATTTTAAAGGTGGAACCCACACCAAGAGAATGCTATACGAAAAACATGCCACTGACCTGCTTCCCTCTCCAGAGGCAACTAAACCAGGACATCAGTCCTCAGATCCCACCACAGAATCAAGGTATTTCATGGAGAGGAGGAGCTCCATCCTCAGCTGGTAGGACCAAGAATAACGGATACTGGAAGCAGTATTCTATTTGTGGCTTGATTGGTCCAACTCCACTGGAGGGCAGAGACATCCCAGTGGAGCAGGACATAGGGGGGAGAGCTTAATTTATTCTGCAAAAAGCAAATTCCATCAACAAGCCATTTGTAAGTTCTCTCCCTCAATTTACACATTTATTCCTGCCACAAAACAAGTTAGGGCACATCAGAAAAAGTTGTGTATATGAAGAAATTTGCTTTTGCACCTGAATAGTCTACAGTTAGCAATTTTGTATTACATCTGGCATCCCATTTTGATACCTTTGGAGCAGCAGAGGTGAAAGTCTCATTCTCAACTCACAGGACCCCTGAAAAAGTTAGTTTGCATACAGAACCCCACACACAAACTTCCATAGCACCCCAGTGTCTGCCTGTCCAATAGTACCTATATTAACACACACACGCCATAGTTATACCTGCATGTCTTGGTACAAATTCCGCAGCTAGTGCCCAGTTCTCCCTGTCAGGGAGCAGAGAAGAGTCCTCTCTTTCTGCCCCAACTGTGTGCACAGGAGGAACTGCTGGCTCTGATCCTCGGCGCCCAACCCGATGTTCCTCAATGTGAGGCAATATGCAGGGTTCAGACACTCTTCGCCCTGCATAATAGTGAGGTGTACTAGGGGGCTGGCAAGAGGTTGGCAGGTGCTGAAAACTGTGGAGAGAACAAAGATTAGACATGTAAGTAGTAAATGTACAAAGATACACCTCACACAAACCTTCGATGTACAATTCATTGTACTGTTAAATACAAAGGCAGAAACAAGCATAAGAATGACAACTTCTCCAATTTTGCCAGGCATCAGATTTGGCACGTTAACAGCCAGAAAATGTGTAGCTTTTAAGGACACATATTTAAGGTGTTTTAGGGACTTTCCTTACAGAAAGCTTCACCTTCCTTATTGCCGATACATACAGAAGGTTGTGTTACTACTGGGGCCCTATGTTTTAATATTTTAATTTGCACTAAATTAAAAAAAAACAAAAAACAACAAAAAAAAAACCACCAAGTAAAAAAACGTGCAGATTATACAAAGCTCTACAACACTGTATACATTCTTTGTGGAAGCCAAATAATTTAGGTAAAACTAAAAGAATAAGAGTGACAGCTGCATTTTAACCCCTAGAGTGCCAAGGGAGCACAATGCATATGCTTGGACAACTGTTCCCACTGTGCCAGGTATATACATTATACAAATGAAATGCAGTCACTGCATAAGCCCTTGTTACCAGTATGCTTCTTACCTATACAGTGTTTGGAACAGTGATTTTCTGAGCAGGATGCTGGATCCAGGAGAATGGTCACTGAACCAAGAGGTTTTTCAGGAGAACAGAGTTAGAAGGGGAGAAATTCAGAAGTGGCTTTAATGGCAAATGCCCTTGTGAAAAACAGGACTGGCACAGGTCACATGCCGCAAGAGGCAGAGCCTCTCCTCCCCCTGGCTGGGGTCACGTGGACACCAATACTGAATGGTAGAGAATACCTTCCCCCAGAGCTGCAGATTACAGCCAGCTTGAGTGTTTTATGGTTCTAGAAGGGGGCTGCTAGGCTGAAATTGTCCACTTCCCCTCCCCCTTTGAGATTCCTACAGGAGGTTTTATGGTTACAGCTATGCACTGGGAATGTATACAGGGTGGCTGCCAGGATGTGTCCACTTTCCATCCCCCTTTTGTAACATTTGTTTAATGTCAACGTGGGCACCGTCCTTTCTGAACTGTAGAGGGGAAGAAAAAAAAAAAAAAAAAAAAAAAGTCATGGACTTCCTTTAAAGGGATAGTAATACTTCGTTTTAAATTTATTTTATTTTGTAGGCATTAAAAAAAACATGGAGAATGATATAAGTCTCATCTCTCAAACCTTTATGGTTTAAGAGATATTCATAAGCAAAGTGTCCCCCTCCCGTCCCTTTTACTGATGTAACACTTTTCAGCCAGGGCAGAAGGGAGCTGCCTAGGTAGACTGCAGAGAGGGACAATCTTCAATTAAGATAAGGGAAAAACCTGAAAAGCTTGTCAAGGGGGGCAGGGATTTCATGGTTTTCAAAGGAATAAGAGTGTCCCCTTCTGTTATCTGTCCAGTCTATGGACTGCATTCCACATCTGAGAAGAGGTTGTTTACAGTAGGTAAAAGGGGCGGGAGAGGGAAACTTTGCTTGTGAATATCTCAAACCATAAAGGTTTGAGAGATAAGTCTTATTCATGTTTTTTTAATGCCTACGAAATAAAATAAAGTTAAAACGAAGTATTACTATCCCTTTAAACATGGAGCATGCTTGTCTCTATTGTCCACTATAGAGCAGTTACTCAGAAGTGCCAGGGGACTAGATAGAATATCCTATAAGAACCGGATCTATCAGTGCAGTATATCCTGCATTGCCAGTGGATACACTACTCCAAGTACTGGGTACTAGTGCTTAGTATAGCAGTTAGCTAAAGAAGCCACAAGAACATCCTGCAGCCAGGCCAGACCTCATACCCCAGCTACTCTGCCTCATGACCAACATACCCTAGCAATGTTCTTGGTCGGCGACAGATATCAGGGCCAGCATCCCAGAAAGGGAGCAACAGGCCCACAGTCCCAGGGCAAGGCACCAGGGCCATTTTGTGAAGAATTGTCCCGCCCGGGCCCACAGTTCTATTGCCCCTGCCAGGCCTGTCCAGCTTGTTGGGGAGTGGTATGGGGTGGAGAATGCTGGGGAGGAAGGGGAAGCAGAGGTAGACCAGTACCAGGACTGTTTGGACTGGCCTACCTGGCACCTGAGAGTGATGCTGGTGAGGACTGTACAGTGGCCCAGAAATAACCCAAGCTGCCACCAGCAGGTGCTGGTCAATGGCACCCCAGCGGAAGATCTGAGCATTCCTGACAATAGTTAAGCCTCATTTGTTGAAAGTGTTTTGCCTTTGCCCCAGCGAAAGGTGATCTGTCGCTGGAGGAGGGAGACTTTCAATCCCCATGGCCTGTGTTTGGCTGGATTGGGGAGCAGACAGTGGATACAGGGAGGTGGGAGTGTTGAAATCCCTCTGTGGCTTTATTGTTCAGGAATGACCCAGGAGCAGGCTGCCCAAGCCAAGGATATTGATCTTTCCCAGCCGCGGGCTCTGTTTGGCCCAATCACCGACAACCTGGGAGATCCACGAAGCACCCCGGTCATCCCACCAGGGCCCTCACACAGCAGCCCCATCACCAGCCCTGGGAGTACAACAGGTGCTAGCAGCCACCGTCCAGGACAACTGTTAACCCTACCCTTCCGCCCTCCACCCATGAAGGCAGCATTCCCACTCTGGCCAAGGACCAGGTAAGGCGAGACCCCCCCTGACCTGACAGATCACCTGGACTGACCCTACTTTTCTGAAACCCTAGCTTGGCTGGGATGAACGAAAGAGCAGAGACTGGGGAGGTAGGGCCACAGGGGGAAGAGTATTTTCTGGGATGGGGACTACTGTACAGTGAGACCAGTGTCAGGGAGATTGGACAGGAGTGGAAGGTGACCTGTCAACTCATTGTCCCCTTGTATTGCCGAACCCAGACAATGACCCTGGCCCATGAAGTTCCCCTGGTGGGCCACATGGAAGTCACCAAGACCAGGGTCAAGCTGACCAAGGCTTTTTACTGGCCACGCATCTCAGGCAGTTTCACAGTTCTGCAACTCCTGTGATGCTTGCCAGAGGATCAGCAAAGGGGAGGGCACTGCTCCAGTCTATGCCCATAGTGGAGGTTCCCTTTCAAAGGGTTAAAATAGACATTGTGGGGCCCTTGGCCTGCACGAATAAGTTGAGCAAGAGATTCATCCTCATGGCTGTGGCCTATGACACTAGATACACTGAGGCTGTAGCTGCAAGAGTCCACAGGGTTCTCACCATTTGAGCTGTTTGGTTGGTGGGGGCCCCTGGACCTGCTGAGGGAATTCTGGGAGGGGGATCATGACCATGAGGAGGTGCCCATAGTCCCCTATGTGTTAGAATAGAGGGAAAGGTTGGAAGTTCACTGGGCTAGTCCAGCAGAACCTGTCTGCTGCTCAGACAAAACAGAAGGTATGGTATGGCCAGGGGGCTTGGACTAGAGTTTGTTCCAAGGCAGAAGGTACTTATTCCGGTACCCTTTCCAGCAAATAAGTTGCAGACTTCTTGGCATGGTCTGCACACAAAATTGTAAGGAAGCTTAGCAACACAGATTAGGTTGTCGCCATGGACAGCACGCCCGTGTGGTCCATGTTAATATTCTGAAGGGGTACCAAGAGATGCTGAGGTCCTAGTGGACCTCTCAGAGCCCCTGGGCATCTCCTGTAGGGCTGTTCCCAAAGAAAGACTGTAGCACTCGCTTTTGCGTGGACTATAGGCGACTGAACGATAAGACTGACAGACTCCTACCCCATGCCCTGTATTGAAGAGTCACTGGACAGATTATCCAGGGCCAAGTACTTTACGTTAGATCTGGCCAGGGGCTACTGGCAAATTCCACTGGAAGAGGAGGCGAAGTCTACCTTCATCACTCCGTTCGGCCTCTACCAGTTTTCAGTAATGCCATTCGGAATGAAGAATGCACCTGCCACCTTACAGCGGTTGGTTGACCAGCTCCTCTGGGATTGACACGACTGCATGTGCATACCTGGATGATATCGCCATTTTTAGTGCATTGTGGATGGATCATGTACACCAAGTGACAGTTGTGCTTGACAGGATAGGGAGAGCAGAACTGACCATCAAGCCAGATAAGTGCAGCCTTGCTATGCGGGAGGTTCAGTATCTAGGCCACTGGGTACGGGGAGGACCCATAGTGCAAACAGATGCCACTACTTATGGCATCAGGGCCGTTCTAAGTCAGGTGAACAAACAGGGGGCCGAACATCCAGTGGCTTCTCAGTTGGAAGCTACTAGATAGCGAGGTCAGTTACGCAGCCATAGAGAGTGCCTTGCTGTAGTCTGGGCCCTCAAGAAATTACAAGCCTCTCTATGGCCGAGAGTTCACTGTGGTAACTGACCACAGTCCCCTCTGCTGGCTAAACCGGGTGGCAAGGGACAATGGGCAACTGTTGAGGTGGAGCTTGGCACTTCAGCAGTATAATTTTACCATTCAGTATAGAAAGGTTAGGTCACATGGCAACACAGATGGACTGTCCAGAACAAATTGAAGGATAGCCCTGTCCTCCCACAGCCTGTGACCTGGAGAGAAGGGTCCCAGCCTGACAGCAAGAGGCGGAGCCTCTCCTCCCCCTGGTTGGGATCACATGGACACAAATACTGAATGTTATAGAGAATACCTTCCTCCAATCAGAGGCAGAGCTGCAGATTACAGCCAGCTTTAGTGTTATGGAAGGTGGCTGCTAGGCTGAAATTGTCCACTTCCCCTCCCCCTCTGAGATTCCTACAGGAGGTTTTATGGTTACAGCTATGCACTGGGAATGTATACAGGGTGGCTGCCAGGCTGAAAGTGTCCACTTCCCATCCCCTTTTGTAACCTTTGTATGTTCTGCTTGTTGAAAATAAAGGTAGTTCATGATTTAACAAGGAGCGTGCTTGGCTGTCGTCCACTATAGAGCAGTTACTCAGAGAAGTGCCAGGGGACTAGATAGATCTGGTTCTTATAGGATATTCTGTAAGTGCAGTATATCCTGCATTGCTGGTGGATACATGACTCCAAGTACTGGGTCTTAGTGCTTAGTATAGCAATTAGTTGTGCAGGTTAGCCAAAGAAACTCACGGACTATAACATGCCTGAACTGCTATACCTTCTGTGGCAGAGACACCAGGGATATTATCACGTCCTCAATACTAAAGTGTCCAAAGTTCTTTACCCAATAGAAACATCTACTGACTGTGGAATAGGATGCTCTGGAACATTCCAGGGATTTCCTTGGCATAGGTCTTCCATCCTATACTCCACCCCTGACAAGGGAAGTTTTGAGGAAGAGATTAGAAAGGTACAGATAACTGCTCCTTAGTGGCCCACAAGAAGTTTGTTTCTACTTAAGAGGTCAGTCCTTTATTTTTTCCAGCTAGCATCCTGGAGGAAGAAAGGGCATTGTTAAAAGACAGGTCTTTCCCAGTTCAGATCATGGCAGGAAGTCTTACACAGCTAAATGTTTATGACAACAGAAGGTCAGAAATTGGTGTTCTATAATAAGACTTAAAAATCTTGCATGTCTTAATCTGTTCTAGAATTTTTACAAAAGGGGTTTGAGTAGACTTAGCAGAGCAGAAACCTGAACTTGAATGGATGCTGGACTGTCTTAATTTGCTGAAGATAGGCCTAGCCTTCTCCATTTTTGTGAAGAGTAGAGAATGTTTTTCCTGGGATCTGAATTTGGCACTAAACCAGTTAAATGATTCAAGCCAGTTTGAACCATCAGATACCCATTCATAACCAGACATGGAAAACAGAGCTATAACCTAAGCTATAGGTCAATGAGCTGCAGTCACTATCTTGCCAAGCTCCTTATGTATCCTTTTATCAGGACAAGGTGTTTTTTGTATGAAGCCAAGTTTCAGAGGTAGTCCTATCTAAATTAACATCCCGCCATTCTGTCCAAACACTAAGGGACAAAGAAAATACTGTGCTCTTTGGCTCTTATTAGATGTCAAGTCATATACCTGGACAGAACTAGACTTGAAATTTGGATACATTTGTAGACTTTCAGGAAAAATGTAAAGTATCAGATACCAAGTCATCCATAGCCAGCTGTATACAAGGACAGCCTACACTGAGGCCAAGAAGCAGCCGCCAGTTAATATCAAAGCATGCTACAAGGGAAAAAAACATCCTGGGGCAGTTAAGCTATGGCAACTCCTGAGGAAAGGTGTCAGAGCAGCAACATGGGCTTCAGTCTCCATTTAGCAGAGACTGCCAGAGCATCCACAGAGGCCAGCTTTGGAAGAACTGTGCATGCAGCGATTCCACAATAACTGGCTAGAAAGTATTTTTCCTATCACTTGACATGTTCCAATTCATGATGCATTGATTAACCGTTACCAGTCTTGAGTTATTAGCACTTCAATTGCGGTGATTAAAAACAAAATTTACTTACCGATATTTAGCTCTCTTCTGTGTACCTCCAAGGCATTCCTGATAATGGGATGTCTCCGTCCTCCAGCTGGGTAGGACCAAACGACCGAAGGTTTAAAAAGTCAAAGCCAGCTCTCTAGCTTCAGTCTCTTTTTTGGCTCAGCTGTAAGAACTAACAGAAATAGATTAGTAGGGAGGGTATGCCTTGGAGATACACAGAAGAAAGCTAAATATCGGTAAGTAAATTTATGTTTCTTCTGTGTACCTCAAGGTATTCCTGATAACAGAACTTAAAAGCAGTACCCAGGATTACAAGGGAGGGAAAAGAATCTTACCCTTCAGTGATGGACTACCGCCTCCAGGACTTTCCTGCTGAATGCAGCGTCTGCTGATGCCTGGATGTCTAGATAATGCTTCATGAAGGTGGAGATAGAAGACCAGGTGGCCACCTTACAAATGTCCACCGGAGAGGCTTTAACCCATTTAGCCCAGGATGCAGCCATGGCCCTAGTTGAGTGTGCCTTAAGGTTAGAGGGTGCCTTGCGCCCCGAGTCTGTGTAGCATTTGTGAATACATGCCTTGATCCATCTGGAAATGGATGCTTTAGAGGCGGCTCTCCCTTTAAATCTACCTTGGAAATAGATGAAGTGAGAATCCGATAATCTGAAGTCCTTAGTCCTTTGGACCGGACCAAATCCAGATTATGAAGACGAGCTTCCTTTGGGTTAGCAGGATTGCTACAAAAGGAAGGAAGAACAATGTCTTGGTTAATATGAAAGTCTGTTACTACCTTAGGTCTAAAGGATGGTTTAACCCTAAGGACAACTTTGAATGTAGGGATAAAAATGGAGCTTTACAGGACAGTGCCTGGAGCTCATTGACACGCCTGGCCGAAGTGACAGCTGTCAGGAAGACAGTCTTTAAGGTTAGGAGCTGAAGAGAAATGTCATTCAGAGGCTCAAAATTATCCAGCTGAGACAGGACCTGAAGAACTAAATTTAGGTCCCAAGGGGCTATGATCTCTGACCGTAGGTTTCACCTTGACAATGGCCTTGGTAAAGCGTTTAAGATTATGTTCAGCCAAGGGTTTAGCCAGGCTAGCCGATAATGCTGAGAGTTGGACCTTGAGGGAGGCCGGCCTGAGACCTCCTTGGAACCCATCCTGGAGGCCACATTGATATTTTCTTTAGAAATTTTCTCATCATTGCACCACTTTGAAAAGGTGGCCCATACCCTGCAGTAAACTTTGGAAGTGGAAGGCTTTCTCCCTTGGAGGACAGTATTAATCACAGGATCCGAAAGTCCATGGTCCCTTAGTTATTCCCGCTCAGCCTCCAGGCCGTTAGGCGTAAGAGCCTGAGGTTGTCGTGTAATATAGGACCCTGATGTAGAAGGTCTTTCCTCTGAGGTAGTTCCATCGGATCGTCCACAGACATCTGGACTAGGAGGGAGTACCACTCTCTTCTGGGCCAGTTGAGAGCAATGAGTATGGCTTCCACTTGGTCAGTCCTTATCTTCTTCAGAACCTGCATTAGAAGGGGAGAAGGAGGGAAGATGTAAAGCAGACTGTAGTGCCAAGGAAAGGTCAGAGCATCCTGGCCTAGAAAGGATCCCGCCATCTGGAATATAAGGCTGTTGTCTTGGTGTTGTGACTGGTAGCCATCAGATCCACCTCTGGTTGACCCCATTTCCTTGTGAGGAGATCGAATACTTCTTGATTTAGGACCCACTCCCCTTGGTCCAGCCTGTTTCTGCTGAGAAAGTCTGCTCCTAGGTTGCTTCTTCCTGCTATGTGAGCAGCTGACAGCTGGAGTAAGTGCTTTTCTGCCCAAAGGAGAAGAGGCCTTATTTCCCAGAGTAAGGCCTGACTCTTGGTTCCTCCCAGGTTCCTGATGTACATGGCTGTGGGAAGATTGTCTGTCCTTATCAGGACACTCTTGCCTTTGAGATTCTTCTGGAAACGGAGCAGAGCCTTCCTGACTGCCCTGGCCTCCAGAATATTGATGTGAAGAGAGGCTTCCTTCTGTGACCATGAGCCCTGGATTGACCTGGGCCCCCAGATTGCTCCCCAGCCCTTGAGACTGGCATCAGTGTAGATGATCTCCCAACTTGGAGGAGACAATGACCTCCCTGCCTGATGGTTGGCTGGAAGGAGCCACCATCTTAGCTCCTGCCTGGCTGACCTGAAGAGGTATCCTTTGAAGAGGGTTCCCAAGGTCTGGATTCCAGCAGGACAACAAGTTGTGTTGGAGAAAACGGCAGTGTAACTTCGCCCAAGGGAGGATCTGGGTGGATAAGGAAATTAGACCCAGAAGCTGTTGAAAATCCTTCACTCTCAAAGTGGGGCTCTTCAGAAAGATCCGGACAGTGGATCTGATCTTGGAGACCCTGTCCAGAGACAGTTGAACTAGAGATGTGACTGTTGATGCACAGACCCAGAAAATCTATCTTCTGAGAGGGAGACAGATGGCTCTTTGAGAAGTTGATAATCCAACCTATGCTCTGTAGAAACTGAACCGCTGTTTCCGTGTGACAAATCGAGTCCTTATAAGATGGGGCCATAATTAACATTGATCCCTTTTTCTTAGGCATGCCAGAGCTGGAGCCAGGATCTTCGTAAACACCCTGGGAGCCATGGATAGGCCGAAGGGCAGCGCTGCAAACTGGTAATGATTCTGGTTAACCATAAACCGAAGGAAGTGCCTGTGAGCTTGATGGATTGGAACGTGATAAGCGTCCTTAAGATCTATGGAAGTGACAAACATTCCTGTTGCCAGGGAGTGAAGGACTGATTCCACTGTCTCCATCTTGAAGTGAAGGTACCTGAGATGATTGTTGACAATCTTCAGATCTAGCATAGTCCTGAATGAACCTGAAGATTTGGGGACTAGAAAGGAGAATAGACCCCTGAACCTCTCTCCTGGGCAGGTACTTCTTCCAAAACTTTGAGCCAGAAGATTGTTGATTGATGAAAGAAAGGCTTGTTTGGTTAAAGAATTCTTCAGCATGCAAGACTTGAGAAAGATATGATGGGAAGGGACAGAAATGAATTCCAGCATATATCCCCTGCTCAGAACCTGAGAAACCCAGGCATCTGGATGAACCGGAGTCTCCCAAGCTCCGAGAAAGGATCCCAGCCTGCCTCCCGCTGAGAATCACTGGTTTCCTGGCTTAAACTGAGGCTTCCTGGAGTAGGTTTGTCTGAAGCCTCCTCTGAGAGTACTTCCCTCTGGATTCGTCTTGACGGCCCTGGTTGGTCCTTTTGTATTCTCGAAAGGATTGACCCCTGAATAGAGACTGGAAGGAAAGAGAACTTTTAAGTTTCCGCTCGAGGCAAAAATGGACTTTTACCACCAGAAGCTCTTGAGGATCTCATCCAAATGCTCACTGAAAAGGGAGGCTCCCGTAAAGGGAAGGGAGACAAGCTTATTCTTGGAGGTGGTGTCAGCTTTCCAAGGCTTCAACCATAGGGATCTGCGGGACGAAATGGAAAGGGCTGAAGATCTTGCAAGCAGGCGAACGATGTCCAGAGAGGCGTCGCAAGAATAGTTAGTTGCTTCTTTAATACAGGCTACTTCTTTGAGGAGTTTAGAACGAGAAACAGACTATTTTCTCCTCCAGTTCAGTGAGCCAGATGCGCACGACTCTGGAGACACAAGCCATAGCTGTGGCTGCTTTCAAGTTCTCCCCTATAACGGAAAATTGCTTCTTGAGAGCGGCTTCCAGTTTTCTATCCATGGGGTCCTTGAGAGAAGTGCCATCTTCCATAGGCAGAATAGTATGTTTGGCAAGGTGGGTGATAGGGGCATCCACCTTAGGAGAAGAAGCCCAGAGTTGGACATCTTTTTCGTTGAAGGGGAACATCCTCTTGAATCTCCTGGGAACGGAAGTACATCTATCTCCAAGTTTCCATTCTGAGAGGATTAAATCGGAAATGGATTGATGAACAGGAAGGACTGGAGCAGATTTCTTTGTTCCTAGGAAGGCAGTATCCATAACATTCAGTTCTTGCTGGGTTTCGGACAGGCCTAGGGTTTTCATGATCAGCGTGAAGGAATCAATACAATCCAGATTGAAAACTGCTGTATCTTCCACAAGCTCCCCTTCCTCTGAACCCATATCTGATTCTGGGTCATCTATGGGTGATGAGTATGATCCAGATTCACCCGCCAGCATAGAAGATGTTCCTTCTCCAAATTCCCTGCGCTGCCTTTTAAGAGTAGGTTCCCCTTTCATAGCTCTGAAGGTCTCTTGCATAGAGGATTTCATCCAGGAGATGAAATCCTGGAATTTCCCTGGAACGTCAGAACAGGCTGCTTTCTTCAGGCAGTCACACAATTTTCCAGTGACAGAGGCTGAGAGAGAGGTATCGCAGCCTGCACACTGTCTAGACTTTGCTGAAGACCTTTCCTCCTTGGCAGGTAAGTCAGGATTCTTCTCCTTGACAGAGGATTTGGCTGGAACAGACATGACAGCATAGAGGAACCCTAAAACCTCAAGACACAATAAAATAAGGCCAAAAAGGTAGTCCTTACCTTAGAACCTTTAAATATTCCCCCCGACCTGGAATTGGCTGCACCTGGATTGCCACCGGTTGGCGTCCGGAAGGGCGGGCTGCGCATGCACTCTGTCCGCATCATGCGTTCCACACTGGAACGCTTCGGCAACATCCGGTGACTGCAGGAAGCAAGGCTGGAGTAAGTCTCAAAAGGGAAACACTGGCTTGTGTTGCCGATGAGACGCGGAACATGCTGACCGGGATGGGGCTGCGTTCTAGAGAAGGCATGCACCAGATCAGAGGTACAGGGGAAGCATCAAGGCAGCACACAACGCGGCCTGAACAAGAAGAAATCCATCCAGCTGGTAGGACCAAAAGAGACTGAAGCTAGAGAGCTGGTTTTGACTTTTTAAACCTTCGGTCGATTGGTCCTACCCAGATGGAGGGCGGAGACATCCCATTATCAGGAATGCCTTGAGAGGTACACAGAAGAGGGGGGGGAAAAAAAATTAAAAAAAATAAAAAAAAAAATAAAAATTTAAAATATAAATAAAATTTACTTACCGATATTTTTTCTTCGGTGTCCCTTCCACGGCATCAACTAATGGGTATAGTCTCCGCCCCTCAGCTATGTAGGACCAATCGTTCAATGTTTAAAGGAAGTCTCGCGTTAGTGTATGTAGTCATCTTTTGCCCAAGCTGAAAAACAACAAACAATATGATTAAAGGGTAGGGTATGCCGTGGAAGGGACACAAGAAAATATTGGTAAGTAAATTTTACCGTCTCTTCTGTGCCCCCTGTCCACGGCATCAACTAATGGGATGTACCAAAGCCATGCCCCTTAGGGAGGGTAATTTAAATATACATAGAAAAGGCAATGTCTTACCAATCAAGTAGATATGACCGCTTCCAGAACTTGTCTTCCAAACTTCGCTTGAGCAGATGCTTGAGCATCTAATTGATAGTGTTTTATAAAGGTCGAAATAGACGACCAAGTTGCGGCCTTGCATATATCCTCTATAGAGGCTTTGGCCTTTGCTGCCCAAGATGTAGAAATGGCTCTGATGGAATGTGCCTTAATTCTAGGGGCTACTGTCCCTGATTCTGCATAAGTTATCCTGATGCAATCAGAAATCCATCTAGATAGACGCCCTAGAAGCAGTCTTACCCTTGTATTTGCCAAAGAAATCCTTTGTTCTAGATAGATAGCAAGATATGCATCTTACTACATCCAAGTTGTGCAAATTTCTCTTTGCATTACTAGGATTCGCACAAAAGGATGTTAGAACAATCTCTTGATTAATGTGAAAAGACAACACTACCTTAGGTCTAAACGAAGGCTTAGTCCTTAGGACAATCTTATCCTGATGTATCACCAGAGGTGATTGATAGTGTCTGAATTTCATTAACCCTCCTGGCTGATGTAATAGCTGTTAGAAAGACTGGTCTTTAGTGTTAACTTCAGGGGTATATCTTGAATTGGCTCGAATTTAGAAGATGAGGCCAATTGATTTAGCACAATATTCAAATCCCAAGGAGGAACATCCTTAATTTGGGGTCTTGATTTTACTAGACTTTACAAATCTTTTGATCAAATAATCCTCTGCCAGATGTGATGCTAGTATGGCTGAAACCTGAACCTTTAAGGATGCAGGCCTGAGTCCTTTATCATAACCTCTCTGTAGGAACTGTAAAATCTTTGGAGCAGTGACCTCTGATCTGGAGAGATCGTTATCTCTACACCAAGAGCTAAATTTCTTCCAGATTTTTTTTTTTTTTTTTTTTTATAGATTTTAGTAGTGGATTGTTTTCTTCCTCTTATTATTGTGTCTATTACAGATCTTGAAAGTCCTTTGAGAGACAGTGACTCCCTTTCAGCCTCCAGGCCTTCAATTTGAAGAAATGAGGATTTTGATGAACTATGGGCCCCTGGATCAATAGGTCCTGGCGTTCCTTAGTGTCCATGGGTCTTCTATTGACATGTTTACTAGATCTGCATACCAAACTCTTCTTGGCCATGCAGGAGCTATCAAGATGACATTTGATTTTTCCCTTGTTATTTTCCCAAGGACTTCCGATAATGGAACTGGGGGAAACACATACGCCAACTGATGATCCCATGGCTGGGATAGGGCGTCCTGTGCTACCGCTTTCTGATCTTTCCATCAGGAGAAGAATTTCCTGCACTGGGTCTTGTCCCCCGAAGCCATGAGGTCTCTCTCTGGAATTCCCCATTTTTGCTCTATTAGATGGAATACTTCTGGATTGAGAGCCCATTCTCCCTGATCCAGTTGGTTCCGGCTCAAGAAATCTGCCGTGATTAATTTCAGATTGTTTCTGGAAGCAGAAAGAAATCTTATGCTTTTTGTTCCGCCCTGGTTCTTTAAGTACAGGACTGTCGTCATGTTGTCGGAATAAATTGACTGGCTTTCCCTTTAAATCCTGCTTTAACCTCAAACTCTTCTTCACAGCTCTGAGTTCCAATATGTTTATATGCAACTGCTTCTCTTCTGACCATTTTCCCTGGGTCACGAGTCTTCCATACTGCTCCCCAACCCTGTAGGCTGGCGTCAGTTCCATTTTCCCATTGCACTGGTTTCAGTGATGTTCCCTTTGTCAGATTCGAGGGTTTCTTCCACCACAATAACTCCTTCCTTATGTTGGGAGGTACTGTAATCTTCTGAAATATCTCCTTGTAGTTCGTTCTTTCTAAAAAAAAAAAAAAAAAAAAAAAAAAAAAAAAAAAAAAAAAGTGTATCTGAATGCTTCTCATATGGAGTTTTGCCCATGGTAATACTTGAACCGTAGAGGTCAGCACTCCCAAGAGCTGCATGAAATCCTGCTCTGAATGATTCTTCAGGGAAAAATCTTCCAATGTTCTGAACAACTCTCCTTTGTCGCCTGATAGACAAACCTTTCCTTTGAGAGTGTATGTCTATTCCTAGAAAGACCAGTCAAAATACCAGTCTGTGTTGGAATTATCTGGCTCTTTTGAAAATTTATAAGCCAACCCAGGTTCTGAATATGCCTTATGGTGTAACTCGTGTGTCTTCTTGCTTGTTGTATAGAATTTGCTATGACTAGAACATCGTCCAGATAAGGAATTAGGGTTATCCCTCTCTTAAGTGTTCTAAAGCTGCTGCCAACATCTTTGTGAACACTCCTGGTGCTGCTGACAGCCCAAATGGAAGGGCTACAAATTGAAAATGGTTCTTTCCTACCGCAAATATCAAACTTGTGATGATCCTTGTTTATTGGAATATGATGATATGCATCCATTAGATCCACTGTTAAGTATGCTTCCATGGGGATTTCAGTAGAGATGACACCCTTTCCATCTTGAATGGTCTGTACTGAAGATAAGTGTTGAGAAATTTCAGGTCCAGTATGGGTCTGTAAGCGCCGGAAGACTTCGGGACTATAAAAAGATTTGAATAAACTCCTGTCCCCCTCTGCCATTCCGGAACCTCCTCTATCACCTGTTTTTGCATTAGGATCTGAATTATGCTTAACAGGCTTTCTGCTTTTTGAGGATTCTTCAGCATCGCAGATAGTCTGAAAATATTCTTGTGAGGGCTTTTGATGAATATCAGTGGATACCCTGTCTCCAAGACCTGCAACACCCAGCGTCGTCCACTGAATCCTGCCATACAGGAAGGAACATGTGTAGGCGACCTCCTACCGGTGTCAAGAGACAGGGCCCGCTGATCCTCAAAGATACTCCTTTCTAAACAGACCTCTCCCAGCGTATTCCTTTTTGAATGTCCCTCTATGATTGGATGAAAAAGAAGGCTTCCTCTGTTCAAAGGGTTTATTGGGCTGGTATTTCTTTGCCTCCCTATAGGTCTGTCTTTTTGCTCTGTATCCTGTTGCCCTAGCTACAGTGCCTGTAGGGTTACTTTCTTGCGGGAGAAACAAACTCTTCCCACCTGTCATGTTCTATGATCTCTTCCAAAATGATGGCCAAATAAAAGTGCACCTTCAAAGGTTACAGTAACCAATTTGTTATTTGATGATGGATCTGCTCCCCATGACCAACCAGAATGCTCGTCTAGTTGTAACTGAAAGGGCAGAAGATCTGGATGTTAACTTAATTACATCTAATGATGCATCGCAGGTGAAACTTATTGCTTCCTTAATCACTGACAATTCTTTTAATAGATTAAGTCTAGATACTGACGATTCTATTTTTTTTTCTTCCAATTCATTTAACCAGATCCTAATAGTTCTAGCCATACAAGTCATAGCTGTCTTAAGATTCTGGCCCAATACAACAAACTGTTTCTTCAATGCCCCTTCCATCTTTCTCTTCATATTATCTCTTAGAGGAACAGTCCTCCACTGGAATAGTTGTACATTTGGCTAGCTGTGCTATAGCTGCATAAATTTTAGGTGGATTGACCCAATCTTGAACTTCCTCTTCCTTGAAGGGATACATCTTTGTAAACTCCTTGGGCATAGATACTCTTATCTCCTTTCTTCCACTCTGTTTTAATAATGTCCGAAATAGATTGGTGGATAGGAAACACAGGGACCTCATTTTTATTTCCTAGAAACGCAGTGTCCAATACATCTAATTGCTTTGGGGTATCTGTTAACCCTGGAGATTTATGCATTGCTTTCAATAAGCTATCCATCCTATCAATGTTAAATGACCCCTCATCTTCAGTTATCGCTCTTCCTGAGATGATTCTTCAGATGTTATATCCTGAAGGCTTACTGCATCTTCAGTATCATTAAACCTATTAGATGTCCCCTCCTCTGGATCGTCCATCCTTTGTCTTTTCCTCGAACTAACCCCAATTTGCATGGACACAAAAGGTGTCCTGCATGGAGGTTTTCATCCTGGATAAAAAAATCCTGGAACTGGTTAGGCATTTCTGGAGTAGCAATTTTTCTCAATCAGGGCATAACTTGGCAGAATCAGTAACCGCAATCTTAGCCTCACATCCTGAACATGCTTTAAACTTCTGACTTATCTTCTATATCTGTAACAGGCTTATCCTCACTAGGAGTCTGCTTAGGAGGAGCAGACATGATAAAAGTTAAAACCTACTCTATTAATAATCCTTTAAAAATGTAATACAATCCTAGCTTGTCCTGACAAGAATCCCTATCCTTCCATCCTCTCCTGCTTAAATAGTGTCCTGTGTCTCCATGATGAGAACTAGGACATCCTGGGAACCTCAAGAAATTTGCTATATTAAGGAAACACAAATTCAAATTCATATTTCAGTCAGGAAAATTAAGTACTGGATAACTCACATATCTGCTGAGCCTCTGGGACAGATCCTTTATTCCTCTTCCCCCCCCCCCCAACGGCCTCCTGGTTGTTGGCATGCGTTCCATGCTGGACCACATATCCATTCTGGCAGATGGAGTCAGCAAAGGATTGTCCCGCCTCCCTCCGGTCCTCTGCTGACACGGAAAGAGGAAGGATCTTACTGAATAAAAAGGCATCCTTGTCGGCACATAGCACGAGAATCAAGGGCTCTGGAAGAACGATCTGGTCAGACAGCACTGCAGCGGTCACACAAGGTAGGATCCACAGGGAAGAATTCCCATTCAGATATTCTTCAGTTAGCGCTCGCGCTCACCACGTCCACCACAGCTATGTAGGACCAAAAGACTACCTACACCAACGCAAGACTTCCTTTTAAACATTAAACAATTGGTCCTACATAGCTGAGGGGCGGAGACAATACCCATTAGTTGATGCCGTGGACAGGGGACAGAAGAAAAAGCCACAAACATTTGCTTAACATTTCCTCTGTCTTTCCATGGCACAGCCATCGGTTTATGCTCTTACAGCTAAATTATAACTGGGTAAATAGGGGTTAAGAAGGTCTAAAGTAGAAGATTGAGTGGTCCTACCAGCTAGATGGAGGCAAGCCCATATCTTTGTTGCCATGGGGGATGGGAAGACAGAAGGAAAGCAAGTGACAGTAAGCAGACGTTATCCATTCCTCTGGTAACTTTCTAGTTACATACAGAAAAAGATCTGTAAGAGAAGGGAGAAGTTATCTTGCCAATATTTCCTTTTCTTCAGTGTCCCTCCATGGCCACACTGATTGGTTGTGTCTCCTCCCTCCAGCTGGTGTAGGAAAATTACTTAAGGCATCTTATCACTTACCTCAGTCTTGTCAGAGCGGAAAAAATTTAACAGTAACAGTTAAGGGACAGAAAAGGAAGTTGTAAGAAAACTTCCCTTTCTTCAGTGTCCCTAACTATGGTCAGACTTCAATGGGATATGCCAGAGCAGTGAACAGATTGGGTGGGAAATAAAATGCATCCCAGAAGTAGTCAATGCACAGCTGCCCCCTTCTTACACTCTAAAAAGAGTAACTGAGAGGTCTTATCAGCGCATCACAACTACTTTCAGGACCCTCGCCAAAAATTTCTCCTGAAGCCTGTACATCTAGGCAATAAAGTCTTATAGAAGATTAAGTTGCAGAGTCCTTGCCGCCCCAGGTGTTGCCATTGCTCTGGTGGAATGTGCACTAATTTTTAGGAGAATCTTTTCATGCCTCCAAGTATGCTACTGTAATGCATTCCAATATTTATCTTTGAGGCTTTATGCAGATGAAGGGTTCAATTTTCCTTGGAAAAAAAAAAAAAAGAGTTCCGACTTACAAAATACTGATTTCTTCAATTATTCAGAGACAACTCCAAATGTATAGGTTAAAGAGGTTTTGTTTTTTGGAGCAGGATAAGACTGGTAGGACAATTTGTTTGACGTGGAAAGTTTTGATCTGAAGTCAGTTCTTGTCCTTAGGACCATCTTGTCCTGGAAGATGTAAGATGAAAGTGGAACTTTCAGATCATACTATGTCGCCATGCATTCATTAAATGCATGGTGGAGAAAAATAAATAAATAATGATCTCTTTCCAAGCTAAACTGCAAAAGTGTAATCCTTCCCGTTTGGGGGCAGATGGGTAGGTTAGTGCAGTCCGCGTGCCTGCACGGTCAGTCCCTTCAGGTAACCATATGGTGCAGTGCTACTCAATGGAGACTGGGACTGACAGCACGGGTGTGCAGACAAGATTTCTATGCTGTAGCCTGGGTTCTGGTCTCCAAATGGGAAGGATTACTTTTAAAAATCCTAACCATTTAAACAGCAAGACATATTTCCAAGGTAGTCTCCATGCATTTAAGGAATGCATGGAGACTTTGTACGATCTGAAAGTTCTGCTTGAAAGTGCTTGCAACTTGCCTACTCCTCTTGCCAACTGCAACTATAAATGCAGGTTATAAATATTTGAATTTCTGCAAGGGCTCAATTTTCTGAAGATGACAATTGATTTAACACAATGTTGAGGTCCCAAGGGAGAATATTCTAGGTCTAGTCTGGTCTACGGCTTAGATATTTCTTAAGTCTTCAGCAAATTGCTGAGCCAGGCAAGTTGAAATGTCAGACCCTTTCAAGGTTGGACCATCGTGGAGTTTTTTTTTCCCTACAAAAACCATGTGCTGAAGAGATAGCTGATCAATATTCTCTGCACACCATGTGGAATATACCTTCCATATTCTGTAAATATTTGATGTAGATTTCTTCCACAAAATGATCATAGATTACCGTGTCTGTTAAACCTCTAGCCCTCAATTAGTTCCTTTCAGCCTCTAGGAAGGGGGGGGGGGGGGGGGGGAATGATCCTTATACCATACTGGTCCTTGGGATATTAGGTCTGTTCTGAAAATAGAGTCCATGTTTCACTATTGATATATTCTCTAGGTCTGAGTACCACACCCTCCTTGGCCAATTTGGTGCTATGGGAATGACATGCACTTTTCTTGTCAGATCTTAAATATGCTTGGAATCGTGGGGATGGGAGAAGACCTGCTAGACGGAATTTCCTTTAAAGGGGAACTTTCACCCCACAATAACTTAATGTCCACTTACTGCTCACCTGGCGACTAGCTGCTTAGTAGCGCTAGTCGCCAGAAATCTTACCCGGTTCTTCAGATATCGGCGTTTTACAGGAGCAGGAAGCACGGACGTCTTCACTGTGAAGAGACGTCCGTGCTTCCTGCTCCTGTAAAACGCCGATATCTGAAGAACCGGGTAAGATTTCTGGCGACTAGCGCTACTAAGCAGCTAGTCGCCAGGTGAGCAGTAAGTGGACATTAAGTTATTGCGGGGTGAAAGTTCCCCTTTAAGCTATTGCTAATGCTGGAAAAAGTTCTTGCAAAGCAGCCTTGGTATTTTCAGTTCGAAATAAGACATCTGATCCACTACTGGATGGATCCAAATTCTGGACAATCTCATCGAACAGTTCAGGGTCCCTGGTTCTAAGTTGGTGCAACTTACATAGTCTGCTTGACTGTTTAAGTTGCCTGGAATGTGGATTGCCGATTTTTCTGCCTAGAATTGGATTCTCCTTGCTTCTGAATGTAAGGGTCTGCTTCTGGTGCCACATCAAGCCTTTAGTACTGCTATCATGTAGTGATATTTGTACTGGTCTGTTCAGAAAGGTCCAGATTTTTGGCAAGAATATTGCCCTTAGTTGTAAAATGTTTAGATGGAGATTTCCTTCCTGGACCAGGTTCCTTATACAGACATGTTCCTCCAGCATCCTCCCCAGCCTGTCAGACTTGCATCTGTGACTTGCCATTCTGTATCCTGTAATGAGGCTCCCTTGCTGAGGCTCTTCTTGCATGTCAAGGCACGCTCTCCTTATTTTTGCATGTAGTAGAATTTGTTTTATTGGCAGGATTTCTGTTCATGGTTCAGGAACCACCTTTGAAGTTTCTCATGTTCAGCTTTGCCCATGGTGTGAACTGTTGATACCATGACTAATACTGTCAAATAATCCCAAATCGTATGGACTTTCAATCTTCTGAATGGCATCACCTTGTGGGATAATGATATCAAGTTTCTCTTTTTAAACAGTATCAAATTCTATAAACTGAAGACGTGTTGGATTCAACTGGTTCTTATATTTATCATCCATCCTAGTTCTTGATTGACAGCATTATTCCTCTGCTGCACTAGTAATTCTGGGTCTGCTATTAACAGAAGGTCATCCAAGTATATTAGGATGCCCTTCTTCCTCAGAAGCAAAGGCAACTTCTAATATTTTGGAATTATATTCTGAGGGCTGAGGTAAGACCAAATGACAACCTTGAACTGCCAATGATGCCCCTCTTAAGAGCCTGATAAATCTGAAATTGTGCTCTACTGGATTGTGGTAGTATGCATCCTATAGATGGATTGTTAATAGGCAAGAACTTTGATCAGATTCTACTTCTAGAACTTTCAAGTCAGCATGGATTGTAGTCCCCTGGCTGATTTTGGCACTATAAAATTATGGGAGTACCATACCATTCTCCTGGATTCTGCAGGAACAGATTCTAGAACGTTTAATGAGTTCCTCAATGGATTGTCATTTTCCAGTCTTGATGGATTTTCTGGAGTCCGACTTTCTGAAGAGGTTTGAGATCTTGAGTCGAATTTCAGCAGGCGACCTTCTTCCAATATTCGAAGGTCTCATCTGCTCAAGCTGGTCAGATTCTTCCATGAATAGAGAAATTGTTCCAGTCAACCTCCTGCTAGAACTGAAGCAGGATCTCTGTTCAAGGGAAAGAAGCCTTTACTTTTTTGCAAAAGCCATCCCTTCATAAAAAGGTGAAATTTACATAGCTGTTTTCCTCTGTGTCCTTCCACGGCATATACTGTGGGTAATTGGCTCCACCCTCCAGCTAGTAGGACCAATGCAAAGATTAAGTACTGTTAGCTCCCTCCCCTATTCAGTTACACAGTTGTCAAAGCTGCAAGACATTATATAAAAAAAAAAAAAAAAAAAAAAAAAAAGGAGGTTAGAGAGCCAGGAACAGATAACCAACACAAGGGTAGTAGACACAAGTACATTGGAACAATACCATGCCAGATTAATAACATAGGGTAGGGTGCTGCAGAAGGACAGAGGAAAGACCAAATATTGGGGAGTAAATTTCACCTTTTCCTGTCTCCGATCCACGGCATAGACTGTGGGACTTACCAAAGCAGTAAGTATAGGGAAGGGCTGGTGCAAATGTTAGACTGGAATGGCTGCTTCAAGCACCTTCAATCCAAATGTTGCTTCTTACAAAGCCTGGATATCCACTATGTAGTGTTTTATGAACGTGGATGCAGAAGACCTGGTTTCGGCTCGGCAGATCTTGTCTGGTGATGCAGAGTCTGCACCTGTGATGTTGCCATGGCGTGAGTGAAATGTGCTTTGATAACTCTGGGAAGCTCCAATTGTGCAGAGTCATGCGCCAAATGAATACAATCACGTATTCAATGTGATATTGATCGTTTGGAGGCTGCTGTGCCTTTAAACTTGCCAGAAAAATGGACAAAGAGCATCTGTTTTTTTGCCATAATGGAGTTCTGGCCAGATGGATCTTATTCGTTGCTTGCAAATCTGTTGAAGTTTTTCAAGCTCATGAGTAGGATTTGTGCAAAAGGATGGCAAAACAAACCTCCTGGTTCATGTGAAACTGGGACACAACCTTTGACAAAATATAAAGTAGTCCTGCAGCCAAAGTTTTATCGGGGAAAGACCAAAAAAGGTGGAATGGAGACCAGGGCCTGTAATTCACCCCCTTGGCAGATGTATTCCTCATTGTGGTCACACTGCTTGAGCAGACCACAGCTTTCATCCAGCAGCTGCATCTTTGGTCTGGCGGCTCTAGCCGCATTCTGCTTGGAGCAGCACTACTTTCTGTTCTGGTGCCTTCCCCCTCTGCAGCTGGACGACATCATAATGGGCGCACATACAAGAGCATGGATGTGCACTCTATTTATAGGGGCAGCTGTGCAGTAGATGGCGCCTCCTCTTCCTGAGGGAAAGGTTCTTATACTGCCTGGACACAATGCTCAGGCACCCTTTCGTGGTGTCCTGTGCAGTTTGGCTTTAGAGTCGTGTATTACCAGGTTTGTCTGACTACCCGTTCTGGTGCTGACCTCTGGCTCTGTCTATTTGCTTTGTGTATGACCCCCAGCTTAGTCAGATATCCCTTCTAGTGTGGGCCTGCAGCTCAGGTAGACTACCTCCTCTGTGTACAACCTCTGGCCTGGCTGACTATCCATTCTGGTGCTGACCTGTGGCTGACTACCCATTCTGTATGACCCAGCTTGTCTGACTATCCACTATGGTGTTACCTGGGGATCTGTCCACGGCGTACCCAGCATACCAATGCTTCAGTGGTTATCCTTTCTGGTGCTGATCAATGGCTCTGGCAGATTTCTCCTTTGCTACTGTCCTATAACTGGTAGCTTCAGGTGCAGACCTGTGGCACAGTAAGTTCTTATTCTGGGAGCATTGACTGCAGGTGGGGACCTGTGGCTGCCTATTTCCTCCCTATTGCCTATAGGGGCCCTGTACTATACCACAAGGAAGTAGCTCCGAACTTCCTAATGTTGAAGATTCTGTGTACTTACAAAACGTAATGAAATACTTGGCAACAGTATCTTAACTTGTGTTACCTAAAGTACTGGTCCAGTTCTCGTTCTTGCATACGAGCAGAGGAAATACAGCTTCAGCCAGCCTACCAGAGGATCATTCAGAAGATCTGGTCCCAAAGTGAGCAAGTTCGAAAAGGAAACTTCATGAAGAGTTCTGAACCCTGCCTCCAATTCCAGTAAGCTTGGAGGGACCTAGCCACCCCAAACAAATGGGTAATGCAAATATTGTCAGCAGGATGTCCCTTATAATTTCAACAGTGTTCCTCAAAGGCATATCTTCAGGACTTCAAACATGCCAAAGGTCCCCATAAGATCCAGGAGAGCTACAAAGAGCCATCCTGGACCTGACAAAACAGGGTTATAGAAACAATACCTCAAAAGGAGGGTCTCTTCTCCATAATATTCACAGTCCCAAAATAAACTGGCTGTTTCAGAACCATCCTAAACCTGAAAGTCCCGATTATATTATATAATATAATCATATATTATATATTTATATTAATATAATATATTAATACAATATATCCAGTTTCAAGATGTAAACAGTATTATCTGTAATCCAAACAGTTCATCCAGCAACATCTCACAACTATAGACCTCAAGGATGCCTACTACCATATCACGGTAGTTGCATGTCACCACAGGTTCCAGAGATTTTGCTTCAAGGATCAGTATTGGCAATTCAGAGTTCTTCCATTTGGGCTGTCCTCAGCCCCAATGATTTTTTTCAAAGATCCTAGCAGTAGCACTGGAACCCTTGAGACAAAAGGGGATAGTGATTCTCCCCTACCTGGACAGAGACTGAGGCGCAAACCAATACTCAGTTGACGCTTCAACATCTCCAAAACCTAGGATGGTTAGTGAATTACCAGGAAAGTCAGACATCCTTCCCAACTCCACAGGTTTCTGGGAATGACCATAAACACCTGCAAAGGGACTAATACTTTCCCCCTCAAGGATGAATGGGATAATCAGTCAAGTCATGAACTTCAGCAGACGCAACATCCATACAGCCCACAATTACATGAAAGTCTTGGGCATTCTGAATTCCTCCGCCCACATTGTGCCATGTGGAACCACACAAGGCCACTTCAGAACCCATTTCTATCGAAATGGAACAAATCCAGACCACCACCTCTCAAAGGATTCATTTGACACCCCAAGTAGTGGATCGACCCAAGGAATCTGCAGAGGGGGATCTCCCTTCAAGGAATTATGGTCACAACAGGAATAAAGCCTCCATATAAATCTTCTGGAACTCAGAAATACAGCTCTGCCTCAAGACTAGAACAGGTCAAGGGACAACCAGTTCAGGTGACATTGGACAGCATTGTAGCAGATTATATATATATATATATATATAAAGTTTCAAGGGACAAGCAGAGCCCTGAATAAGGAAGCCAAATATATGGGCAGAAAAGAATCTACAAGCATTATCAGCCATCCACATACCAGGGAAAAAACCTCCAGGCAGATTACCAGGAGAATGCATACCTCCTTGTTGAGTGACCAAACAGATCACTAGAAGATGGGCATCGCCAGTGAGACCTCATGGGAGAAAAAAGTGCCAGAACTTCTTTCCCAGGAAAAGAGATCCCATGGCCCAGTGTGTGGATGCCATGACTAAACCCTGGAATTTTCCTTTCCTCTACCATACATCTTCACTCCAATTCCAATGATTCAGAAAGAACTCAGGAAGATCAGGTACGAAAACGCCACCATAATTTTAATTGCTTCAGAATGGCCAAGGAGAGTTTGGTTCTCGGAATTGATCAATCTTGCAGTAGAAGATCCCTGGCCCCTTCCAGACACATTTGATCTCCTATTCCAGGGTCCAATCCTGCACAAGAATTCAGCCTTTGAAACTGACGGCTTGGAAGAGGAGGGGAATTCATTAAGATCAAGAGGGTTGTCATGATATGTTATTAGTACTATTAATGCAGGCCGAAAAATCCTACTCAAGCTGGTGCAAGAATACAGGAATAGAAAGATCAGACATTAAGACCTCATATTCCGAGTTTTCAGGAAGGGTTTGTGAAGGGTCTTGGACCATCATGCTTAAAGGTACAACTATCAGCTTTATCAGCGATATTTGCCATCCAATTTGTAGATTACAGTTTAGTTAAAAGATATCTAAAAGCCATAACTAAAGTCAGAACAAGACTAAGTAGTATTGTTCCTCCTTGGGAGTTAAACTTTGTTCTAGACCGATTATCTTTGTCACCTAAGGTCAAACCACTGGAAGAAATTCCATTAAAAATTCTCACCATATAGTCAGTATCTCACTGCAATGACCTCAGATCCAGGCACTCTCAGAATACTGTGTATGGAGGTTTTTTGCCATCAGGATAAAGTAGTATTGAGAACCAGACCCACATTTAGATCAAAGGTAATATCAGATTTCAATCTTAAATCAAGACATTCTGCCCTCTGTGTGAATTCTAAAGGGATCAAAGAGGAAAAACTCCATAAACTAGACATAGTCAGATTGAGAAAGGTGGATTCTTTGTTCATTTTTATGTCAAATACAAGGGGTCTGCAGCCTCAAAATCTTTTTCAAGATGGATAACCCAGTGTATTAAACTTGCATTCACTGAAGCAAGAAGAGCCTCCCAAGATCCTCAAGGCACACTACCCAGGCACTTGGCTACATCTTGGGCCTCAAAAGCCTCTGCTTCACCCAAGGAAGCTTGCAGAGTAGCTACATGGTCTTCAAAATCTACCTTTATTAAAAGGGATAGTAATACTTTATTACTATCCCTCATACTGTAGCTGTAGTAAAGATTTCTCACTGTAGATATCCCAGAAGTATCAGTATGCACTTTGTTCTGCCACAGCCTAAATCCTTACCGGCCAAGTGTAGCAGTGAGCTCTATTGGGAGTTATTTCAAGAATTCCCATTCCAGAACTATAGAAGTATGTTGCAGATCTCAGATAAAGTCTTGCATATGACAGAACACAAAATTTCCATTAAGGACTGGGATATGTGACAAGTCTGGTGTTCAAAACGTATTCTGCATATCCTTTCCAGAGATGCAAGCTATGGCTTTGGACAGATACTTTGGAACACCAGATCCTCAAATGCAAGAGGTCTTTTCCTTTGATTTGTGAGCTAGCCTAGACCCGAGATGCTTGAGACATTGTTATTCTACCACCTGGCTGTGTAACCAAACTATGATAATCAGATCATCTAAGGCAGGGCTGTCCAAGTTCAGCCCTTAAGGGCCACCAACAGACCAGGATTTAAGGATTTCCCTGATTGAATAAGACACTGATAAGCATAGTTATTCATTCTGACTGGCCCACCTGTGCTTAATCAGGGAAATACTGGCCTGTTGGCCCTTAAGAACTGAAATTGGACAGCCCTGACCTAAGGGATAATGTGGATTCCCAGCTCAGCCACCACAACTTTGGTGATCACACTGAGCAGAAGACAGGACAGAGGGAAGGACCATTAACCAATAATGCTGGCTTACAATTGCAAGTCTGGGATTAGGAGATGTCTTGCTGTTGTCATGAGTTGTCCCTGGTCTCATGGCTTTTAAACAACTTCAGCTCTCAGTCTAACCGCTTCACCTTCAAGAACCTTTTTAACATCTTAATCTAAAGTGGCCCTGAACGTAACACAATGAATAAGCTAGACTAGCTGCCATACACATCTCTAAGAGAAACAGGATGGCTCGCTTTCTTGGCTTTTTCCACCGAGTCATTTAGGCCCTTGAATTTCTGACAAGGTCTTGTGCTGGGACAAGGTTGGATTCTAGCTAGTACCCCCAGTTCCAGTGTTTATTGAAACCAGGCACTCAGGTCACAGATTGTAGTGGAGAGGCTGTAACTAGTTGCTCTAGGACTGGAGCAGTCAGTTCCAGCTGTCCCATTGATTCTGTACTTAACTGCTGCTACAGTGATCACATGTTCAAATGGAGCCACATGACAAAGGCAATGTAGGAACATTGCCTTTGTCACTGTTCTCTGCTTCAATCCTCCTTAACAGCTGTGAGGCAGAGAACATTTCTCCTAAAACTACAAATTGCCAACGGGGCACTTTGATATGCACAGGACTGCTGGGTACAACATTTAGTTCACTTCATGGTCTACTTATTCTTGTACAACTGAATTAATGTTTAAGAGCAAGTTTGATGTGTTAAACGTACTGAATTTCACATTTGAAGTTTTTTTGCCTTTATATCTAGTCATCTCAAAACAAAACCCCATACACACCTTGTCACCCAGGTGCGAAAGTGGACTTATCACCACAACATTTTTATTTGAGAGACACTTCAAGTTGACCACACTGCTTCTTGGAGCCCTTCAAGAGAAATTAGATGCCCCCAGTGCCATCTTCTCAAGCCTATCATTTGAGGTTTGTTTTCAAAGTCCCGCCCTCCCTGACATCTGCGCTGTAGTGACTGCAGGGGAATCTGGTCCTGGAACCAGCCAGCAGCAGAGCTGAGATATTGAGAAAAATCCTTCGCTAGAATGGTCTTCTACATGTGCTTGCAAACCAAGCACATGTAGAAGACTGTTCCAGTGAAGGATTCATTTTGTAGTAAGATCTCAGCTCTGCTGAAGAGCCTCCAGTTGGTCCCAGGACCAGATTCCCCTGCAGTCAGCTACAGCACAGACGTCGGGGGGAGGGACTTTGAAAACAAACCTCAAACGATAAAGGTTTGAGAAGATGGCACTGGGGGCATCTCATTTTTCTTTTGAAGGGCTCCAAGAAGCAGCGTGGTCAAATTTAAGTATTCCTATCCCTTTAAACACGTCAGTCAAAATTAAATGTCACATTAACCAAACGTCAAGTAGATTTATAGTTCAGGAAATATCCACACTTCTTTCTGGGGAAGCCAAGAGCCTCCTGGTGCAGCAACATGACATCACTGGTACTGCAGTTCTCATGGTACCAAGTATGATTAGAAATTGTTTGACATGTTGATCAAAGGACCAGCAAATGGTAAAGAAATAAAGTAACATCCTATATAATAATTTGCTAAATCGTGTGTAACGCCCGACATGCGCAGTAGACACTGCTGCGAGTGCGGCAGTCATGCACAGTAGAGACTGCCCGTGCCGCGGCTGATACAGAGCTGGGCGCTCCGAAGAGGCACTGTGGCCCGTGTAACGGGCTGTTCAACTAGTTTAGAAATAAGCTAGCATGAATCAAGGTGACAGGTCCACTTTAAGTTCTGTTACACCACAAACAACTCACATGATTAAGTAAAAAGACATTTAATATATCCATTGCATAATTCTATAAATCAGCGATTTTCGTATTAAAGACAGTTTTAGCTTATCAAGTGAAGTTGCTACAATACCTGCACTTTTCACCATATCCGCAGAATCCATTCTGGAAGTGTCGACAGATCTGGGATGACTTCCTCTCATGTGAAAAGCGGCAGTTTTGACCCCATCTGCAGAAGCCTCGGCTGAATGCTCTGAGACCACAGGGAGACAGATCAGACTCCTTTACCCTACATCAAGTCCCACCCATGAGGGTTAGTAATGTTTTAAACTAAAAGCAGTTCCAATTAATCTTCATAGTATTTGAGCCATAGAGAGTTCTTTCAATACTGTCAGAGTTGTAGCTCAAGAGTAATTGATGAAATGGCTGGGAGGGGGATTACTTTATCTAATATAAGCCACCTCCCCTCAGATGTGGAATTTGGTCTTAAGACAAGACCGCTCACAGCAAAGGACAATCCTTACTGTGAGAATAACCCCGACCCCCCTTGACAGGTTTTTCCCTTATGCTAATTGAAGATCATCCCTGTCCGCAATCCTTCTGGACAGTATTACTTCTCTGAGCTGATCATCGTTACATCAGTAAAAGGGGCAGTAGGAGGATACTTTAGCATTCAATTACTCTTGCACTACAACTGACAGTATTGAAATAAGACTCCCCATGGCCCGAATACTATGAAGATTAATTGGAGCTGCTTTTATTTTGAAAAAGTATTATCCCTCCAAGACTTTTCCACTACTCACTAAAGCAGCCAAGCTCCAGTGTTCACTCTGGCATTTAGACTTAGACGGGGGGGGGGGGGGGTACATGCTCTATGCAGCATCATCACTTTTCAGCAAGTGAAACATGCATAGGCAAGCTCTTGACCATGCATAGACAGCATTATAGCTTAAAGGAACACCCATCCCCTCTGGCAAGGGTTAATACACTTAAGGAGCAGTACACTAATGAAAATCTGGGTTATAGATCATTTCCTTCTAAGAAGAAGAAGAAAAAAAATCCTGCTGTCAGTTTTATTCAAACTTTGCAAGAGTTAAAATAGTCAGGAAGTGACATTACAGTGCTTTTTACCTTCTGGAATTTCTGACAGCAGGTCTCAGCAATTTATCACATTCTATGGAAGACTGACTTTCCTCTGTCCTAGGTAATAATTCGCTAAGTGGGTGTTTGTTAGAAGCCATCATGCACAGTAGAGACATCTAATGCGCATGACTGCAGCCCACGCAGTGGCGGATAACAGAGAGGGACTCCGAATTCAGGCTGTAGTCCTATGGGCTGAATTTGGAGCCCAGTTCCGCAGAGCGGGCAGTCTGTAGTGTGCATGATTGCACCGCAGCCATTGCGGGGTGGCACTGTGGCCCATGTACTCAAGCTCTTCAACTAGCTGGAATGTACAAGAACAATGGAATTTGACAACTGGAGGGCACTGCTAGTGTAAACACACAAACCTAAATTAATAACTCTAGAAGTATGCATCTCTGCTGTGGGAATACCCTTATTTTACTCAACAGAAAACTACTACTATACACTTGTATTAAAAAAAAAGAAGTTACTGCTCCTTTAAACTGTAGTATTGCATATGCACTGTGTGGACAGCCTTTGGATTTTTAGTGTGCCCCAATAGAGTGCATGTCTTTAGATGGTCTGGAGTAAGGAAACAACCAAAGTACAAGGTGGGGGGGGGGGCAGTAACAAGTTAACTGCATAATTACAAATTAAACAATGTTTGATAAATGTCAAATAACTCAGTCAAAACGTATATTAGACAATGAAATTTTAGTATTGCATTTCAAATAAAAGCATAAATACAAGATGGAATGATTATGGATTATTCAGATAGGACAAGCCCTACAGTATGTATCCCCCCCCAAAGAAAAATTTTTTAAGTTTACTGCTCCTTTAATGTCTTATACACTTTCTTGTGACTTCATACAAATGGCTTCCACAACAACCCAGCTACATTACAGGTTCCAAATAAACATTCGTGCTTAACCCTTTGAATGCCAGAGGGGTACGGAACGTAAGGGTTAAATCGACCAAATGCTATACTAATGTGGCTTCCAGAACATTTCAATATAAAAATTTGCATTTGTTTTATGGTTGGTGCAGTTGCTATGTCTGCATTTTTGTTTCACTTCTTTGTACAAGTGGCCTGCACCAAACAAATACACTTATTGCAAGTATTATCTCTCGGCAGGCAGAACAAAACATATACTCACCTACATGGGGCCCTACACTCCCTACCAGTTGCAGCAGCCATAACTTTTAGTTATCTTAAATGCGAAGATAGCGAGAAACTGATTTATATAGCAGTGAAATTAGTATGTCACACCCACGCCGGGGCCTAAACCAATTAGAGACTAGTCTCTTAATGTAATTTCCCGCTCTGCTCTTCCGTTTTATGAGTCAACTAATACGAGTAAGTGAGGTTTAAAAAAAAAAAAAAAAAAAAAAAAAAAACAACACAACAAAAACAAATTTTAATGGTGTAAGGGATGGTTTGTTTAGTTCGAGACTAACTACGACTTTATATTTGTGTTAATGATATTTGCAAGAATTACACGTGTGCGACTATAAAGAACACCTTTGACTACTGTAGTCCGTACAAAAGATGAGTGTGAGGGGAGGTAGTACGAGTTTTGGCTGATCTATGCAATGCCGTGGGAATTGGGATCAGCCACACAAAGGAACTTATTTAGAAATAAGTGTTTTAACTACATCAGCTCTTACGTATTTCACGTGATGGGTGTTATACGTTAATAGCCAGGAATGTGTTGCAATTTATGGTCTCTTCAGGCGCACAGCGTTAACTCTTTACGGGTTAACGCCAGGCTGAAGATAATTGGAGTAGTGACAACAGAGTAATTGACACATTGTTTGTAGTGCTTATTGGGACAAGGCACTTGCACTACATACAACTGTTAAGACAAACGCAGTTACATAGCATTATATAATAAAAATAATGGAAAATATTGGGGAGAAAAAGTCGAATTGGTAATACGAGAGGTGAACAGAGATCCTGTCCGTAAACTGAGAAAAAAGATGTAGAAAAAAGATAAAGGAGGTGGGAACTGTTCCTTTTTTTTTTTTTTAACGTCAAAGGAGCAGCGAAGAGTTGAAGAATGTCAATTATAAATAGTTTGAATACGATTTCGAAGGAACTTTAACACAAAAAAGTGTTGATACAACTTTGAGTAACTCATTATTATAACTAGTCTAAATGACTTTGTAACGGATGTGTAACTTTTCCAGAGTAGAAAACATTTAGTTAATCTTGTTTGTATTGAGTTCAGTTAACTGAGTGTGAATAGTGCACACCATACTTGTATTCAGAAAAGCCTTTATCTTCACACTTGACATCTCTCAGGGTTTGACCCTGAGACTCAGACTTTTGACCTAGATGTCAAGGTGAAGGGCCAGGTTCTCAGGGTGAGGGCGTTCTGTATTATCTAGTATATAACCTGCACCCTTAAAATGTTTCTTTAGTTTCTAAATTGCTGCCAGTTATACTAGAAAGATAAGGCAATACAGCCTTCTTTGTGTTTAGGCAGTGGGATCTCTAAATGTTAGATTATTAACCCCTTAACCCTTTGAGTGCCAGAGGGGTACGCAATGCATTGTTTTGCAATGTGTTGCGTACCCCTATGGCACTCAAAGGGTTAAGGACCAGCGTGCACACGTGCAGCTGACGCTTGAGGACCATGGGGCTTTTTTTTTTTTTTTCACTTCCGGTTCAGGGCTTCCGGAGCAGCGTACAGCCTCGCCGGGATCCCTGAACTCCATGACGTGCAAGGACCGTTACTGGTCCTTAAGTGCCGGACCACCGTGACGTTCTTAGCACATCAGTGGTCGTTAAAGGTTCCTTGTAGACTGATTGGTGCTCCTGGGCGAGAGCAAGCAGGTACATATTACATAAAATCTTCATTATGGGATGCTTTAATGATTAATATTTCAAAGATCTTAGGGTCAGCTCATCTTGAAAGTCCCCAAGTATGTTTATCTTTTTTTAGCCCATCAATTAAAATAACTTGAGTGCCAGAGAGGTATCCAATACAATAACCTAGATACACTAAAGGTCGATGCTGTGACGATAGGATTTTGTCAGTGTGTTCAAAGCACTTTGACAATCCAGAAGTCTGAGAGCATTCTCTATACTGTCCCATTTTGTCAGTAGGTATTGGAGAGAATACTTTCAGCACCACAAACAGCATCACTCCCTTAACCCTTTGAGTGCCATAGGGATGTGCATTGAGCACCCCTGTAGCACTCAAAGGGTTAAAAAAAAAGTACGCCGAGCAGTACGCGTCATCCACTGAGCTCTCGATCATTTTATACATGTTATGCTCTCCCAAGGGAACAAGGCTGGGAGGTCAGGAAGCATCCATGGGGTTTGTGGCTACCAGATGCTCTCCAGCTTTGTTCCCTTGCTCACCGTTAGCCATATAACTCCATGTACACTGCCTGGCCCCCAGACTCATTCCTTTGCCCACTGATAGCCACAGATCCCCATATACAATATCTGACCCTCCCAGCCTTGTTCCCTTGCCTACTGCTAGCTACAAATCCCATTGGACACTGCCTAGGCAATGGAATAAGGCTGGGGGGTGGCAGACAGTGTACATGGGGATCTGTGGCTTCTTCTGAGCGGTGGAACTAGTCTCGGGGCCAGGCAGTGTACATGTGACTACCAGTGGGCAAGGGAACAAGGCTGTAGGGCAACTGGTAGTGACAAATTCCCATGGACGATGCCTGATGCCCAGACTTGTTCCACAGGGGGGCTTAGGGCACATCCCTATGGCACTCAAAGGGTTGAGGGACTGATGCTGTTCATGGTGCTGAAATGATCCTCTCCACTCACCTACTGAGCAAGTGGGAAAGCAGAGAGAGTGCTGTCAGATTTCAGGATTGTCATACTGCTTGTGATGTGTGAGGGAAAGAATACCTACCACATCGACAGCAGTTCACAACCCTCCCTGCTTCTGACCAAGGGCCATTACTGCAGAGGCTGCTATCGGAGTTTAGTGCATGTGGTAAAGTGCCATATTAACATATAAACACCCCCCCTTGAATACGGTAATGGTCGCTATCCTGCATTTCTATATGAAATGAGTCATGCTTCATTTCCATATGAAAATAGGCCATTGTAGATGTGATGAGTGGAAATTCATAAACCTGGTGAAGCCATGTCAGATAGATGTCGATGTGGGCAGATTTTTGTCGGACTTATGGGGATATATCGAAGACACTTTAGTGCATACTGTCAATGTGCCTTCGACACTGCTCCAACACACTGCGGGACCACCAGGGAGGTAGGAAACGGGGAATGTGGAGCTATTGGGGGGCAATGTGGAGATATCGGGGGCAATGTGGAGATATAATGGGAAATGTGGAGATATTGGGGCACAATGTGGAGATATTGGCGGTAATGTGGCGATGGCCAATGGGGGGGTCCCTGGTAACTTTTGTACCAGGGCCCGGCGGCTTCTAGTTATGCCTCTGCTCCTGCCCCTTTTACCTAGTGTAAGCCACCTCCCCTCAGATGTGGAATCTGGTCCTGGGACCAGACAGCTCACAGCAAGGGACAATCTTCTTACTGTCAGCATAAGGAAAACCCCATCCCTCTTGACAGGTTTTTCAAGTTTTCCCTTATGCTCACTGAAGATTGTCACTCTCTGCGATCCATCCGGACAGTCTTGCTGCTCTAAGGTGAGCAGTGCTACATCAGTAATATTGGCAGGAGGGGGATAATTTATCATTCAATTACTCTTGAACTACAAGAACTGACAGTATTGAAATAACACTCTCCATGGCCCAAATACCATGAAAATTAATTGGAGCTGCTTTGATTGTGAAACATTACTATCCCTTTAAGTGTATACAACCCCAATTCCTTTTGATTGTTAGTTTTCTTTAAAATAAATTTAAAATTTCCTGTTGAGTAAAACAAGGGTCTTCTGGGGGGCCCCCAGAAGTTTAGCCACAATTTTATTATACTGGAGGGGCGCCATCGCTAAGGGTCGGTTGTAGGGGGGCCCTGGAATGCCTGACCCTGCCCGCCCATGTATCCCTCCCCCCCAAGGCTTCATAAATCCTCCAGGGCTATGATTTTTACCTCCCCCCACCGCTGCTGCATTCCCAAGAGCTCATCAGTCTGTCTCTAACCAAAAGCAGTTTATTTACTGGTCAAACACACAGACTGAGAGACACGTGTTGTTAGGAAGCAGCTCCGGAGAATTTATGACCACTGTCCACAAATGACTCACATATTAGTACAGCGTTTACACACAATTAACCCTTTCAGTACCATGCTGATGAGAATAAGAACACATTGCAGAGCAATTTGTTTTTTATTCATTCTGCACTGAAAGGGTTAATATCAGTCTACAGGGTCCTGCCCAGACTTGGTGAGGTAAGTAAGGAAGGCTGTCCCTCACCCCATGTCTGTCTCTACCCATCCTTCTTTATGTCTTCCTTCCCCTTCTACTTCCATTCCTCCCCCCCAATTAATGTTTCCCTCATCCTCATGTCTTTCTCCCCTTCCATGCATACTCTCCCCCTTCATAGGTGGAATAAGGCAGAGTTATCAGATAGTGTATATACGGTTCTGTGACTACCAGTGGGACAAGGTTGGGGTGACTACCAGTGAACAGTGGAAAAAGGCTGGGGTGTCACAGTGTATGTGTGTTTCTGTGACTACCAGTGGGACAAGGCTGGGTGTCACACAGTGTATGTGTAGGTTTGTGACTGCCAGTGAACAGTGGAACAAGGCTGGGGTGTCACAGTGTATGTGTGGTACTGTGACTATCAGTGTAACACTGCTGGGGTGTCACAGTGTATGTGTGGTTCTGTGACTACCAGTGAGACAAGACTGGGTGTCACACAGTGTATGTGTAGCAGTGTATGTGTAGGTTTGTGACTGCCAGTGAACAGTGGAACAAGGCTGTGGTGTCAGACAGTATATGCAGGGCTCAAAATTTCCACTCTCCACTAGCCAATGGCGAGTGAAAATTTAGCCCTGGCGAGTAGAAATTCAGCCCTGGTGGGTATGTTATGGCTTGCAGTGGCGAGTAACTTTTCAGGTCTGGCTAGTAGCAAGGGACTTAAAATTTTAAGCCCTGGTATATGAGTGGTACTGTGACTATAAGTGGAACAAGGCTGGGGTGTCAGACAATGTATGTGTGGTACTGTGACTATCAGTGGAACAAGGCTGGGGTGTCAGACAATGTATGAGTGGTACTGTGACTATCAGTGGAACAAGGCTGGGGTGTCAGACAGTGTATGAGTGGTTCTGTGACTACCAGTGGAACAAGGCTGGGGTGTTAGTGTATGTGTGGTACTGTGACTATCAGTGGAACAAGGCTGGGGTGTCGGACAGTTTATGTGTGGTTCTATGACTAACAATGGACACTGTAACAAAAACGGAGGTGTAATTGTGCCTCTGACTACCAAGGGTGGTAGATAGTGTATGTGTGTTTCTGTTTGACACATACACACACACACATTTGGCACTAAAAGGGTTTTTCAAAATATAAACATATTAATATATAGGGGACCACTTTTATAAATAAGTCAAGTCCTCAGTGTGCCTTAAAACAACCCCGCTGCCAACATGTCACCAGGGAAGCAGAACGTGACTTGATTGAAGTTAGAAGTGCAGAAGGAGAGGGGAAGACCTTTTCAGAGCGAGACAATGTAGTAAAGCAAACTAGTGTTGTAACCACTGTCTCCCTCTCTGTTGCCTGCCTCTGTTGCCTCCATGTGAGGCAGGCAACAGTTCAACTACTTGTAGACTGCGGAGTTAAGGTGTTAATTAGTGGCTGCCATGACTGGTACATGTTCTCTGAGTTAAGCAGGGCAATACTATCCGGGTAAGGAGCCATGTTTGTACGTGTTCCAGGAAGCTGCGTTTTTTTCACTCACTGGTGCTCTGCATTTACTGTACAGCACTAGTGTTATTGTCACACTGTTCAGATACTATGTTTAAATGCAGCACATTGGTGGGTGAATGAGCTTAACTTCCAGGAATACAAACATGCATGGCTCCCTCATATCATAGCCCTGATTTATTCACAGCATGTTTAACAGGATAATGCTGGGTATCTGAGGAATCTAAGTGAACAGGAGGCATCGGAGATGGACCTTGATTTGGTGTGAGTAATATATATGTGTGTGTGTGTGCGTGCGCAGACAGGATATGTATATAATTACTATGTGTAACAGAAGCACTTACCTAGGTAGGAGTCCATCACACAGCAGTCAGGTGTATCTATATAATTACTGTGTGTAACAGAAACACTTACCCTAGGTAGGAGTCCATCATACAGCAGTCAGGTGTATCTATATAATTACTGTGTGTAACAGAAGCACTTACCTAGGTAGCAGTCCATCATACAGCAGTCAGGTATATCTACATAATTTGTGGATTTTCCTAACTATTGTGATGGAAGGTCAGAATTTTATTAAAGACACGGAAGCGAGTATTAAAAAGTTAGTAATACTTCGTTTTATCTTTATTTTATTTTGTAGGCATTAAAAAAAAAAGAATGATATAAGTATTATCTCTCAAACCTTTATGGTTTGAGAGATATTCACAAGCAAAGTTTCCCCTCCCGCCCCTTTTACCTAGTGTAAGCCATCTCTTCTCAGATGTGGAATCCAGTCCATAGACCAGACAGATAACAGAAGGGGACAATCTTCTTCTTCTGAGAACAAAGAAAGTCCTGCCCCCTTGACAAGTTTTTCAGGTTTTTCCCTTATCTTAATTGAAGATTGTCCCTCTCTGCAGTCTACCTGGACACCTCCCTTCTGCTCTGGCTGAGCATTGTTACATCAGTAAAAGGAGCGGGAAGGGGATACTTTGTCATTGAATTACTCTTGAACTACAACTCTGACAGAATTTAAATAACACTCTCCAAAGTCTATATACTATGATGATTAATTAGAGATGCTTTTATTATGAAACATTACTATCCCTTTAAGCTATAACCTTCTCCACTGTATTCCTTAGCAGCGAGAAAACTTTATTAAAACAAACACAATAAACAAGAAAACTTGCTAGTTCCCATATTTCATATTCCACCAATCACATAACATCTAGTCCATTAAACTGAGGTGCAGCCCCTGCCTCTTCCTCTTTCTTGAGCTGCGACCATAAATCCATGAAACAGCTGTAGATAATCCACAAACGTAACATGATCTTCAACTCAACCATAACAGCAAACCGTGCGAACTGGATCCAACCTGTAAAATTTAGAAACATGTGATAGGGTGGGTTATATGGGATGGATAATACCCGCCTCTGTGTCTTTAATAAAATTCTGACCTTCCATCACAATAGTTAGGAAAATAGTTAGGAAAATCCACGAATATTATGGCAAGCATGGAGGCTTCGTATTATGCTAGTTTAAAGCTGATTAACAATATGCAACGAGACATGATCAATAGGTTTAAAATAAAAATCTCTGAAAGTAGATTCCCTAGACCAATCTGCTGCACTCAAAATCTCTTCCAACCTACTTCCTGTCTAAAGAACCAAAGATGCCATTGCACCTCTAGATGAGTGCACTCCAAACAGACTAACCTCAATACCCGCTAGCTGCATAATACGTCTAACCCATGTAGCCAAATCTGCAGCAGACACAGAGAGATAAAGCCTACGAAAAGAAATCAACAACTTATTCCATCCCAATTTCCTCAGAGAACACATTCCGGAATCATATACTCGTAGACAAACCACCACACAGAACTGTGGCCTATAGGGGAAAACCGAATATACCACTGTCCACATTTGCATTTTAGTCCTCCTATGACTCTTACGTTGAACACCCAATGGCGTAAAAGAACGACAAATTAAATCCAATGCTCTGACATCTGACACACGTTAAAAAGAAACCAAACATAACCACATCGCTAATCTAGCCAAAAACTACCTCAACAACAGTTGTTTATTACAAGGCCCATTCTTTCAAAATTGGAAAACCTTATTCACATTCCACAGAGAACAATACCGGAAGTAAGAGACCCACCGGATGACCATCCACATTAACATGCCGTGCCGAAATGGCTGATCAATACATATTAATGATCCTGTATGCCTGTCCCAATTCAGACAAATGGGAAAAATTCACTATCATCACCGGATCAGTTGATACGTTATCCACACCCCGTTCCAAGCACCAATTATTCCACAGATTTATACATGGCTCGGGTGTCTGGTGCCCATGATTCTTCCAAAAGGATCTGAGCTGACTCTGAAATTGAAGGAAGAGTTGTAACTCCCTTGAAACCAGCCTAGCCACTACCTGAAGATGTCCATCTATGATCAATTGTGTGGACTGCTGGAAGGATCCGTCAAAAGACAAGGAAATGGTTGAATCACTCGCGGATTAGCCACTGACAACGCCCGAAGTGCAGGGAACCAAGGTTGGCTCGTCCATATTGGAGAGACCCAAAACCATTGTTGCTAGATGCTGAAATTAAGAAAAACATAATTCCTTCCTTTTTGCCAAACTGAAGAAAAACATCCATCGCCAGAGCTTCTGGATCCTGTCTTCAATTGTAAAATCGAACTAACTGACAATTCGGTTGCGAAATGAATAAATCTACATCTAGCGGGCCCCAAAGGGCAAGTAAAGATGCCTCTGCAACATCAATCGCTGCAGTCCGACAGGTATCTGGAATTCCAACCTTTCACCGTGTTGGACAACCCCCAACCATGAGGATTGATTCCTCCCAGCCGATTGATATAGCGCACTGCCGACACATTGTCCATACAACAATTCACCCTGTCTTTTGCCAAACTCTGCAGAGCAAATGATCCGGCTGAAAAATCCAGGCAAGTCATATGAAAAACTAACTCTTGAGGAGACCATTTCCCTCGGGTATAAACATCTCCTTATCTTGCCCCACAGCCCAGTCAACTGGTAGCTGACTCTATAATAAGATCTGGGGCTATACCAAAAACTGTCTTTGCCATTCCAAACGTCTAGGTGTTTTAACCACCAGACGAGCACCTCTTTGGTGTCTGGCAAAAATACTACTATATCAGTATACCTATTCCACTACGCAGGTGCAGCGCTTTTAATCGTTGCAATGCCCCGTAATACAAAGGAGCCTGTAAGATTGCCTGAATGAATGCAGACAGCAATCCTATGATTTGAGCCAACATCCTCAAGAGATCCGCTCCTTCTGAAGGACAGATCTTATTTCATCGCAAATTAATTTCACCTAGGTGTCTGGAAGACCAAGTGACTCAAGAACTGAATCCACTACAAAACAGAATAATTCGCTATTCCTGGTCGAAGTCAACTCTGACTTTCCCAAATTATGAGGAAACCTAATTCCATCCACAACTGAATGGTCCATTCCATGTGATAAATAATTATCCAGACATCCCTTCTCTACAATGGGCCTCATAAGTTTGTGAAGCACCAAGCAGCTTACGAGTCCAAAAGGAAGGCAAGTGAACTGCCAGTCGTCTCTATTCCAAAAACTGGAGAAACCTCTGCGACAGAGGAGACATTGGAATCATAAGATATGCATCTTTCAAATAAATCTTGACCAACCAATCGGATGGAAGCAACAGATCTCTGAGTAAATGTATTCCCTCCAACTTGAAATGATGGCAGAAAACAAAATTGTTCAGATTCTGAAGATTATGACTGGTTGAAGACCCGATCCTTTCTCCCAAACCAGGAAAATATAGCTGACAAATCCTGGGGTTTTACATGATAGAGAATAATAGCGCCTTATTGAGAAAATCCTTCATTTCCAAATCTACGAAAACTTTGTCTACCTATGAATAATAGAAAGAAATTGGTAGAACCAACTGAACAGGAATTTCATAGAACTCTATCTGATACCCCTGAACAGCCTGTAAGACCCATTGGTCTGAAGTAATCTGAACCACTGACGAAATTAAAAATGGGAGAGTCTGCCTACCACTTTTCCCTAAAAACAAAAATGTGTTTTGCCTACTACATAATACATGAATTGTCCAAAAACTGGCTCTGAGCTGAGGGACCAGGTTCTGAGGTGGCCATCTCAGCCTATTTAGGATAAATTTTGAACAAAATTTCACACCATCTCTTTGATGCCAATGCTGTGTTATTGTTACCAACTAAAACAGATAGTCCTCTGGACCCATCCTCTAAAGACATGAACCTTGACTGGGGAATCATTTGACAAGGTTTCTTCAGTCAATTCAAAACCGTAGTCAATGGTACCAAAACATCAATTAGCTTATCTGGACAATCTTTAAGGACTTATCAATACCCTACCTAGGGTCTTGCCAGTTTCCCCAAGGAACTGGATTAACTTTGGGTCCAAGTCAGGTGTCTCACTGCCTGTATTGTCAATCATGGTTCTAGGACACTCCTCCCTCAGTTTATTTCTGGCATTCCTGGACATTGATTTTCTTACCCACAGTTCAATATATTTGGTCATCTATTCCATAGGTGACCATTCAGACAACTTTGGATGTTTACTATCATCTGGCTCACACAAATCATTTCCCTGTATATCAATAATATTCATTGGATCTTTAAGAGTCCGATTCTACTACCGTTTTTGTTAACCTTTACAGTCTCAGAATCCTCTGTAACAGAGTCTTCATCAGAAGCTGGTTTAACCCAGTCGTCATCCTCACTATCATCAAAACCAGATGAACAACAGGAATCGGGCTTAGCCCTTTTATTTCTCAATTTACTGTCCCCTTGAGAAGAGGGTCTCGTGTGTGGGCCCAAGCCACACAAGTCAATAGTGCCTGTCATTGGCAAATTCGTTAAAGATGCTTTAGCACCATCCATTCCAGTATTGTGCCCAGGAAGACCAGCCTCTGAAACCTCAGGAATTATATGTTTCCTCTTATGAGAGCATTTGCCTCCTGACTTCTCCCTGGTATTTTCTGATCCAAGGGAATCCCCATTCCCCAAAGGGTCATAACACTCAATTCCCCTGTTAGGGGGTCTCACAAATGGTATTATTCCTCATACTAGGGTCTTATTCTGCAATTCTGATCCAAGGGAATCCCCATGCCCCGAAGGGTCATTATACTCAACTATTCCCCATACCAGGGGTCTTATTCCGCAATGCTGAAACAAAGGATTCCATAAAAGAGTCCGTCACGTTTCATGACCATATTCGTGGCATTAGACATGGAGGCCTTGTTACGGTTCAGTACACTCAGACACGGTAGGTGTTAGTAAAACACAATTTTATTGGAACACACAAGAAATAAGGTAACCCTCACGGGTCCAGTAAATAGCAGTTAAACTGACACAGGACAGGTTACAGGCAGGTTAACCCACACGGGTCCAGTATGGTATACAAACACAATACTGACACAGGTCAGGTAATTATCTTGATACAGTGTATGTGAGTCCAATATGTACAATGAAGCCACTGGCTGTGTAGCCAGAAATAGCGGAGGTCCAAATGTCGCCGAAGGCGACATAACACAAAGGGTCATAACACTCAATTCCCCTGTTAGGGGGTCTCACAAATGGTATTATTCCTCATACTAGGGTCTTATTCTGCAATTCTGATCCAAGGGAATCCCCATGCCCCGAAGGGTCATTATACTCAACTATTCCCCATACCAGGGGTCTTATTCCGCAATGCTGAAACAAAGGATTCCATAAAAGAGTCCGTCACGTTTCATGACCATATTCGTGGCATTAGACATGGAGGCCTTGTTACGGTTCAGTACACTCAGACACGGTAGGTGTTAGTAAAACACAATTTTATTGGAACACACAAGAAATAAGGTAACCCTCACGGGTCCAGTAAATAGCAGTTAAACTGACACAGGACAGGTTACAGGCAGGTTAACCCACACGGGTCCAGTATGGTATACAAACACAATACTGACACAGGTCAGGTAATTATCTTGATACAGTGTATGTGAGTCCAATATGTACAATGAAGCCACTGGCTGTGTAGCCAGAAATAGCGGAGGTCCAAATGTCGCCGAAGGCAGCAGGAGGCGACAATGACAGGATTGCAACAGTAGACAAGCAAGGAGCACCTGCACGGGTATACAACAGTGGACGCCCACCGTGGACTACACAAGGCTGGTCAGAGCTCGTGCCAAACCGGAGGTCCTAAGGAGCTGTCAACACCAATGCTCTTGCTACCCACAAAGGGTTAATGTGCGTCTAGATAAAATGGATGGCAACCGGAAGCGCCAAACGGACCTATGGGATCGGTACGCACTGAGTAACGGGCCCAAACCACACTAGTGCAGCAAGTCGGTAACGAGGCACCACCCCCGAAGGGGTTAATGATTGCAAAGGTCTGAATAACGACAACCACGGGATGCGCCCAGCTGAACCCAAGTGAAGACCAAGCGATCACAGCACGGTGTGAAAGAATACTGGCACACTGAGACTCCGAACCACCTGAGGATTGAGCAAGGTACCGGAGTACCGGAGCAAAGAGACACAGTATTGAGAAAACCGTGCAAGTAGTAAGCGGACGGAACTGCCAGAGGTTTGCCCAGCCGGGCACGCAGGAAGCAGGAACCACCGCCAAGCCGATTCGGTACACAGCACAGGAACGTCAGCCACGCCGGGTCGGTACACGGAACAGGAACAGCAGTCTCGCCGGGTCGGTACAAGGAGCAGGAACGTTGATCTCGCCGGGTCGGTACACGTAGCAGGAACGTCAGCCAGGCCGGGTCAGAACAGGAAGCAGGAACGTCATCCAATCCGAATCGGTACACAGAATCAGGAACGGAGACAATGGCGTGGTCAGGCAGTCCGGGGTCATACACTGGTATCAGAATAGCAAAACTAGCGCTAGGCATCAGGTACACCACGAAAGGGCAACAGCAAAGTGACAGCCCAGGGTATAAGAAGGCTGTCACTGGGAGGAGCAGTATAGCGCAGCCAATAGGACATCAGCAACACAAGATAGACAGAATGTCGGCTAATCACGGGCGCCGTGATAGTACCCTCTTCTCAAAGACCCCCTCCAAGAAGAGCGACCTGGCTTACGGGGATACTTGGTATGGATATTGCGCTGTAATCTGGGGGCATGAAGATCCTTAGAATCTACCCATGAACGCTCCTCAGGACCATAGTCCTTCCAGTGGACCAAGTACTGCAATTTCCCTCTGAATCTGCGTGAATCAATACTATTTTGTACCTCATATTCCTTTTGGCCTTGAACTTGAACAGGCCCTGGTGCCACAGGAGTAGTAGTATAATGATTACAGATCAGAGGTTTCAATAATGACACGTGGAACACATTGTGAATACGCATAGATGCCGGAAGGTCCAGAGCATAAGACACGGGGTTAATAACTTTGAACGGCCCAATGAACCGGGGAACCAACTTGTTGCAAGGGGTCTGAAGGTTAAGATTCTTGGAGGAGAGCCAGACCCTGTCCCCAACCTGGAAAGAGACCGCCGGCAGCCGTTTGAGATTAGCTTGGCGCTGATACTGCTGGAATGAGGTATTGAGGGTCCTCTGTACCTGTGCCCACGTGGAACGGAGCTGCTCCATATGCTCATCCAGAGCTGGAATTTGCTGCGTCTGAAAAGAGTCCGGGAGTAGACAAGGTTGAAACCCGTAATTTATGAGAAACGGGGAGCTCCCAGACGACGAATTAAGCGCACAATTCCTGGCAAACTCTGCCCAAGGCAACAGGTCGGCCCAATTATCATGATGGTCAGACACAAAACAGCGCAAAAATTGCTCCAAGCCCTGATTGCCACGCTCAGCGGCTCCGTTGGTCTGGGGATGATAAGCAGAAGAGAAAGATAACTGTATGCCCATCTGTGCACAGAGTGCCTTCCAGAATCTTGACACAAATTGGCTCCCACGGTCGGATACCAATACACTGGGTACCCCATGCAATCGGAACACTTCCTTGGCAAATACCCTTGCCAACTCCTGGGCAGAGGGAAGACCGGGCAGAGGCAAGAAATGTGCCATTTTGGAAAATCTATCAACTATCATCAGAATAAATGAATATCCCCTAGACACCGGTAATTCCCCCAAAAAGTCGATAGAGACATGAGACCACGGACATTCTCCATTGGGTACTGGTTGTAGCAAACCCACCAGAAGGTGCCTAGGGGACTTGGCATGGGCACAAGTAGAACAAGCTGCGGTAAATGCTGTGTAGTCAGCACGCAAAGAAGGCCACCAGAACAACTGCAAGAGTGACCAAATCAATTGATTTCTGCTAACATGCCCAGCAGTCTTGAAAGTGTGATAAGTCTCAAGGAGACGGGTACGGAAAGGCTTGGCCACAAAACATTTACCCACTGGGGTCTCAGGTGGAGCACTGGATTGACTTGCAAGAATCTCCGCCCCCAGGGGAGAAGTAATACTGGTTCGCAATGTAGCAAGTATACGATCTGGCTGGATAATTGGTACCGGAACCTCTTCTGTCTCAGTATCAGGGTTAAATTGCCTGGACAGCGCATCTGCCCTGACATTCTTGGAGCCAGGCAGATAAGACACAATAAAGTTAAAACGTGGCAACAGTGTCTCTGGGTTCCCAATGGCCTGGGGGTCACCTTGGTGGATGCTGGGGACATCTCCCCCTTTTGGTTGGGCAAGTACCCCACGGGAACAGGAGAGGATGCTGCTCTCACTCTCCTGGGCTGAGGCAACATCCAAAGGGCTACTGGAAACACTGGAGACTCTTTTGCTCAGGGTTGGGGCATCCAGAGGACCGGTGAGGAGCACACTCCCACTCACCAATCCAGGACAAACAGACTGTGGGCTGCTGGCAAAACTGGGGCAACTCCCAACTTCCTTAGGGAGCACGGTGGTCCCCCTCCCTCGGGCTGGATCAACAGTTGGCCTGGTGGGGAATGATTTCCCACCCACCAGGCTGGGGTCAAAAGATCCAGGGGCAACAAGGGTATCCCTGGTGAGTACCATGGTCCCACTCACCAAGGCTGGGGTATCAGGACAAGGGGCAACAGGCTTTGGACTGCTGATGAGGACTGTTGTCTATCACAGTGCCTGTGATCTGTCTGTCACTCTCATCTGTGGCAGATTGTGATTTGCTCGGTTGGTTTGGCCCGCCCCTTGGTGACCTTTTTATACCTGACGCTTACATCTGTCAGATGCCCTTTTGTGGTGTTTCTGAGCCAGACTTGCTGTTGCTGTGTTCCTGTATCTGGATTCCTGTGTACCGACCTTGGCCTGTTCTGACTACTCTCCTGTGTTCCTGATCGTGTATGACCCGGCTTGTCTGAGAATCCTCTACGTGCTACGACCCGGCCTGTCTGAGAATCTTCTACGTGCTACGACCCGGCTTGTTTGAGAATCCTCTACGTGCTCCGACCCGGCTTGTTTGAGAACCCTCTACGTGCTACGGCCCGGCTGGCTGACTTCCTGCTTCAAGTTCTTCGCGGCTGCCTGGCTTGTTGTCGCCGCCGCGACATTCTGAATCCTGCATTGCTGTGCCAAGCTAGTGTGACCATTACCCTCCTGGGTAACCCATCCATCTGTGCAGAGTTCCTTACCGACTTGCAGAAGCTGTGCCTCTCGTACCGAGCCTTTACACGTTGCAGAGCTAAGCTACCATATCGAGCCTGGGAGATTCAAACGTACCTATTAACCCTTGCACTGCCGCTCCTCACTGACCGGACCTCCTTGCTCAATATAGAACCGTTACCTTGTAATTCTACTGCTGCTGAGTTGGCCGCTACTTGGACGGCGACTCCCGGTTATATTTGCAGAGTAGTAAATCCCGGTAGGCCATTTGGGCGTTCTTGGTCTCACGGTTAACGACGGAGGTGTCCGGTGCGGCTATTGGTGGCAAGGTTAGGCTCCAAGCTCTTGCTCAATCTGTAGGTAAACGCCCGCGGGGGCTCTTGGCTCGTGTTGTGCTTACAGTGGTTCCCAATCATACGCCCATGGGGGCTAAAACGCCAGCTTTGCATCTCAGGCTAGTCTCGATCACGCCCGTGGGGGCTACATACTCTCGCACTTGCAGGCTCTCTGGTCTATTCACGAACGCTCGTGGGGGCTATCGTGGGTTACTGTGCTGCTATAACTTATATTGGTCACTGAACATCTTCTACTCATCTTCATATGAACTCTGTGCTGTGCACATTTGCTCAGTTTATCTCTACACCACACGGGTGTGCCAAACCCCACAGCTGAGATTGACTAATTGTTTTCATACATCCTTTAGGGTCCTATTCCCTATTCTCTGTACCTATGTTGGGTGCCTTTTGAATATTGTATTAAAGTTATGTGTACTGTGTAATAGCTTGCAATTGTTGCAGTCAACTGTAGAGGGCGATCCTTTGCATTTTATTTCTTTCAATAAAAGATTGATTTATTTTACCTACTGGTCTGAGTGTCAAAACAAACCGTTACAGTACTAAAGGGCCATGACCTCAGACAGTAAGGGTGAAACTAACGCACAAAACATCCACTGGAGAATGGATGTCCATGAGCAGCGCCTAGATCAATTGGCACTGGCTCTACAAACCCTACTTGAGCGTACGGTACACCTAGACAAGCCTAATCCGAATCCGGTGGTCCCCCCAGTCTTGACACCGGACAATCCGCCTCTAGCTCCTCCCACTTGTGTCAGAGGCTTAACGGCTGCGGCGCCGTTACCATTGAGATATGATGGCGAGCCTTCTCTTTGCAGGGGTTTTATTAACCAGCTAGAGATCTATTTGGAATTAACGCCCCAGGCTTTTCCTAACGACCGAAGCAAGGTCGGTTTCATGATATCGCTACTAACAGGCAAAGCTCTGGCTTGGGCAAACCCCTTGTGGGAGAGTGCCAAACCCTGCACGCTGAACTTTTATGAGTTCATAAAGAAGTTCCGCCGCGTGTTTGAGGTCCCTGGCAGAGTGGCCTCCGCTGCCAAAAGGCTAATGGAGATACAGCAGGGCGAACGTACATTGGGCAATTACGCAATAGAATTCCGGACCTTGGCAGCGGAGGTGGGCTGGAACGATGAGGCATTATTGGCAGCTTTCACTAAGGGTCTCTCTGAACCAATTAAAGATGAGATAGCTGCTCGAGATGTACCTAGTGACCTGGACGAATTCATTGATTATGTAATGCTCATTGATTCTCGTATCCGGGAAAGACGGTTGGCACGAAGGGCAACCTCCAGAAAACATGGGCAGGACAGCTCCTTTGACCCACCCTCTCCACCCTTTCCTACTGAGCGTCCAGGAGAGGCAGCTGAGCCAATGCAGCTGTATTACAATGGCCTCGCCCTAAAGGGTTAAAAGCAATTCAGCGCTTTTTAGGGTTCGCCAACTATTACAGAAAATTCATACGTAACTTTTCTACTATTGTGAAACCTTTGTCGGATTTGACACATAAGGGCGCTACTCCCTCTCAGTGGTCCGAGGCCGCTGAAAATGCGTTTGAGACCTTAAAATCTGCCTTTGCGTCTGCCCCAGTACTGTCCCATCCCAATCCCTCCCTGCCTTTTACCTTGGAGGTTGACGCTTCTGAGGTTGGGGTTGGGGCAGTACTCTCCCAGCGTCCTGTGGGAGGTGGTACCTTGAAACCTTGTGGTTTTTTTTCTAAGAAATTGTCCAGCGCACAGAGCCACTATGAGATTGGCGACAGGGAGTTATTGGCTATTATTCTGGCACTGAAGGAGTGGCGTCACTTGTTGGAAGGTACCAAGAACCCAGTACTGATCCTGACCGATCACAAAAACCTGACATATCTCTCTGAGGCTAAGAGGTTGTCTTCTCGACAGGCCAGGTGGGCACTCTTTTTGTCCCGGTTTAACTTTGTAGTATCGTACCTCCCGGGATCTAAGAACGTGAGGGCAGATGCATTGTCTCGTCAGTTCGTGTCGGACACTGACAGGGAGGAAGCACCGGTGCCCATTATCCAGCCTGACCGTATATTGGCTACTATTCGCACTAGTATAACCTCACCCCTGGGGGAGGAGATTTTGGGGTCTCAAGCGAGGGCCCCACCTGAGACTCCAGTTGGCAAATGTTTCATAGATGAGCCTTTTCGCACTCGTCTATTGGAGACCTATCATTCTTCTAGGGCAGCCGGGCACATCGGCAGGGATCAGCTGGTTTGGTCTCTTTCACAATTATTCTGGTGGCCTACGCTCAGAGCCGATTGTTCCGCTTTTACTGCCGCTTGTTCCACATGTGCCCGTGCTAAGACCCCCAGGCATCTCCCAGTGGGCTTGCTTCAACCTGTGCCTAATGGAGACCGGCCCTGGTCCCATATATCTATCAATGTTTTGGGAGAATTGCCTATCTCGAGGGGGTATACATTTATCCTTATGGTGGTCGATAGGTTCTCTAAAATGGCTCATTTTGTGCCACTCAGGGGTCTTCCATCGGCTCAGGAATTGGCTAAGGTCTTTGCTAAAGAAGTGTTTCGTTTGCACGGGGTACCTAGACTGGTGGTCTCTGACCGTGGGAGTCAATTCGTGTCCAGGTTTTGGAGGGCATTCTGTGGCATGATGGGCATTCAATTATCCTTTTCCTCTCCGCCTACCATCCCCAGACCAACGGAGCCGCTGAGCGTGCCAACCAGGGATTGGAACAGTTCCTGCGCTGTTTTATTACTGATCATCATGACAATTGGGCCGACCCGTTGCCATGGGCGGAGTTTGCCAGGAATTGTGCAGTTAACTCATCGTCCGGGAGCTCCCCGTTCTTAATCAACTATGGGTTCCAGCCAGGTTTGCTCCCGGACTTGTTCCAGTCTCAGCAGATTCCTGCTCTGGATGAGCATATGGAGCAGCTCCGTTCCACCTGGGCACAGGTACAAAGGACCCTCAGTCAGTCTTTCCAGCGGCAGCAGCGATATGCCAATCGTAGACGGCTGCCAGCGGTCTCCTTCCAGGTTGGGGATAGGGTATGGCTCTCCTCCAGAAACCTCAACCTGCAGGTTCCCTCGAATAAGCTGGCTCCCCGGTTTATTGGCCCATTTAAAGTTATTCGCAAAATTAATCCTGTCTCCTATGCATTGGAACTTCCACCGTCTATGCACATTCACAATGTGTTCCATGTGTCTCTGTTAAAACCCCTGGTGTGCAATCGTTACACGACCACTCCAGTAGTTCCTGGGCCGGTGGACGTCCAGGGGCAAGAGGAATATGAGGTTCAGAGCATTATTGATTCTAGGCGATTTAGAGGGAAGTTGCAATATTTGGTCCACTGGAAGGGCTATGGCCCGGAGGAGCGCTCTTGGGTTGACCAGAAGGACCTCCATGCGCCCAGACTTGTGCGCAGCTTCCACTCTAAATATCCTCAGAAACCTAAGCCTCCAGCTGGGAGAGGGGGTCTTTGAGAGGGGGGTACTATCACAGTGCCTGTGATCTGTCTGTCACTCTCATCTGTGGCAGATTGTGATTTGCTCGGTTGGTTTGGCCCGCCCCTTGGTGACCTTTTTATACCTGACGCTTACATCTGTCAGATGCCCTTTCGTGGTGTTTCTGAGCCAGACTTGCTGTTGCTGTGTTCCTGTATCCGGATTCCTGTGTACCGACCTTGGCCTGTTCTGACTACTCTCCTGTGTTCCTGATCGTGTATGACCCGGCTTGTCTGAGAATCTTCTACTTGCTACGACCTGGCCTGTCTGAGAATCTTCTACGTGCTACGACCCGGCTTGTTTGAGAATCCTCTACATGCTCCGACCCGGCTTGTTTGAGAACCCTCTACGTGCTACTGCCCGGCTGGCTGACTTCCTGCTTCAAGTTCTTCGCGGCTGCCTGGCTTGTTGTCGCCGCCGCAACATTCTGAATCCTGCATTGCTGTGCCAAGCTAGTGTGACCATTACCCTCCTGGGTAACCCATCCATCTGTGCAGAGTTCCTTGTCGACTTGCAGAAGCTGTGCCTCTCGTACCGAGCCTTTACACGTTGCAGAGCTAAGCTACCATACCGAGCCTGGGAGATTCAAACGTACCTATTAACCCTTGCACTGCCGCTCCTCACTGACCGGACCTCCTTGCTCAATATAGAACCGTTACCTTGTAATTCTACTGCTGCTGAGTTGGCCGCTACTTGGACGGCGACTCCCGGTTATATTTGCAGAGTAGTAAATCCCGGTAGGCCGTTTGGGCGTTCTTGGTCTCACGGTTAACGACGGAGGTGTCCGGTGCGGCTATTGGTGGCAAGGTTAGGCTCCAAGCTCTTGCTCAATCTGTAGGTAAACGCCCGCGGGGCCTCTTGGCTCGTGTTGTGCTTACAGTGGTTCCCAGTCATACGCCCGTGGGGGCTAAAACGCCAGCTTCGCATCTCAGGCTAGTCTCGATCACGCCCGTGGGGGCTACATACTCTCGCACTTGCAGGCTCTCTGGTCTATTCACGAACGCCCGTGGGGGCTATCGTGGGTTACTGTGCTGCTATAACTTATATTGGTCACTGAACATCTTCTACTCATCTTCATATGAACTCTGTGCTGTGCACATTTGCTCAGTTTATCTCTACACCACACGGGTGTGCCAAACCCCACAGCTGAGATTGACTAATTGTTTTCATACACCCTTTAGGGTCCTATTCCCTATTCTCTGTACCTATGTTGGGTGCCTTTTGAATATTGTATTAAAGTTATGTGTACTGTGTAATAGCTTGCAATTGTTGCAGTCAACTGTAGAGGGCGATCCTTTGCATTTTATTTCTTTGAATAAAAGATTGATTTATTTTACCTACTGGTCTGAGTGTCAAAACAAACCGTTACATTGTCCCACTCATCACAGCCAAGGTTTTGCAGGGCCTGGTGGGCTCGCTCCCAACCACCAGGTCAGGGGTCACATAGGGGCTGGTGGGCTCGCTCCCACCCACCGGTTCACAGTCTACAGGGACAGCACAAGGGGCAGCAGCACTGCATTGTGGCAGTCTGCTGGGGTCCTCATCTTCCAGGAAACAAACTCCAAGGCCATTCTCTGCCTTCAGGAAGACCGCAATCCCATTCCTCAGGGCCATAACATCTGCACCCCTGGAGAGCACACATTTCTCTTTCTCCAGGGCAGTATTCAATAACAAAGGGGAAGGACAGGGGCTGCTGATGGGGACCTGTGTCTCATCCACAGCAACAGGGGTTTCCCAGGCCCTGGGGAGCTCACTCCTACTCACCAGGCCAGGGTTCACAGGGGGGCTGGTGGGGAACGCATTCCCACCCACCAGTTCACAGTCCATAGGGTCAACAAGAGGGCCAGCAGCACTGTTCTCCTTCAGTCTTCTAGGGTCCTCTTCTTTCAGGCCACAAACTCCAAGGCCATTCTCTGCCTTGAGGAAGACCGCAGTCCCATTCCTCAGGGCCATAACATCCGCACCCCTGGAGAGCACACATTGCTCCTTCTCCAGGGCAGTGTCCATTAACAAAGGGGAAGGACAGGGGCTGCTGGTGGGGACCTGCGTCTCATCCACAGCAACAGGGGTTTCCCAGGCCCTGGGGAGCTCACTCCTACTCACCAGGCCAGAGTTCACAGGGGGGCTCCCTTGCACTCTGGACTCCAGCAGATCCTCCAGGGCTTCGCTAAGCCCGCTGCAATACTGCTTCCTCCGGTTCAGGTGAACCAACGCTCTATCCACTGCTCGCTGCGTTGCTGAGACCGGGGTCAAGCCAGTGGCTATATCTCCCCCTGGATTCTGGTTTCAGTTTCGCTGTTGCGCCATCCACTGCTCACTGCGCTGCTGAGACCGGGGTCAAGCCAGCGGCTATATCTCCCCCTGGATGCTGGTCTCAGCTTTGCTGTTGCTCCATCCACTGCTCTCTGCGTTGCGGAGACCGGGGTCAAGCCAGCGGCTATATCTCCCCCTGGATGCTGGTCTCAGTTTCAGTTCCTTGGGATAAGCCGAATCCCGCCGCTTGCCACCAGTTGTAACGTGACGCCTTGTATCATAAGCTGGATACCTCTTTTATAGTTCCTTTCTCCCTCAGAATAACACTCCAATAGTAAACTGACCCTCCTGTTCCCAAACATCAGCCAAGACTTGATGAAGGGAAGAACTCTCTTTTATTGACTCAAACACACAGCTTATATACACTACAGCGACTCTTATCTAGATCAGCATGCAAACGAATACTTGGGACAGTGTTTCTATGCTTGACCAATCAGTCACCAGCATCCTTATCAGGATAAGAATGCAGATTAAGACTTGAAATCATACATTCTTAACTGGCTCTTCAATAACCTCCTCTGATTGGTCAAGGAAGCACAGCAGGAATCAATTAACATTCCTTAGCACAGAACTGTAGTATAGTGGAAGCCAAGCCCAACCCCCACCATCTCTGCATTCCAGCAATGTATTCAAAGCAACTATGGCTCAGCTCACTCTATGGTTGTCTTTTGGGTAGAAATAGTCTGAAGACATGAGATCCCATATCCCTAACACACCAATATCTCCCATGGTCGCCACAGTTCCGTCACATCGACCTCCAAGGTAAACGGTAGGGAGGGCTTAGGGTGGGACAGCACAGGAGCAGAGGCAAATGCAGACTTAAGAGTCATGAAGGCTTGTTCGGCTTCTTGGGACCACTGAGAGGGATCAGCACCCTTGTGTGTCAAGTCAGACAGGGGTTTTACAATAGTAGAAAAGTTTCTGATAAATTTCCTATAATAATTAGCAAAACCAAGAAAGCGCTGGATAGCCTTGAGCCCTTGTAACGTGGCCACTGAAGGAGTGCTGCCAACTTGTCCCTATCCATAGCGATGCCATCACTGGAAATAACAAAACCCAGGAATGGTACCGAGGTCTTATGGAGTTCGCATTTGTAGATTTTACAGAAGAGTTTATTCTCACGGAGCTTAAGCAAAACGGCAGTGACATCCTTAATGTGTTGCGACAGGCTAGACGAATGAATGAGAATATCGTCAAGGTAAACAACTACACAGGACTGTAACATGTCGCAAAGGATGTCATTAATAAACTCTTGAAATACTGCTGGTGCGTTACACAGCCCAAACGGCATTACCTGATATTCATAATGGCCCGACCTGGTATTGAATGCCGTTTTCCACTCATCACCAGCCCTTATCCTTACCAAATTATAGGTGGCCCGTAAATTAAGTTTAGTAAAGATAGAAGAACCCTTCAAATGATCAAACAGCTCGGTGATGAGTGGTATGGGATAAGCGTTCTTAGGCATAAGTTTATTCAAACCCCTATAATCAATACAGGGGCGTAGTTCACCACTTTTCTTTTTTACGAAAAAGAATCCTGCCCCCGCGGGCGAGGATGATTTTCTGATAATACCCCTATTCAGGGCATCAGCAATGTACTCCTCCATAGCCTGATTCTCCTTGCAAGACAACGTGTAAGCACGACCCCAAGGAGGAACGGCACCAGGAGGCAGATCAATAACACAGTCAAGGCCCTGTGAGGTGCCAAAGCACTGGCCTCTCCCTTACTGAACACGCCACTGAATTGACTATATTCAACTGGCACCGAGGGAGAGGTACACATGATCCTCGTAGGGTGGGAGATACAATGTTCATCGCAAAACTCTGACCAGGCCGTAATTTCACAAGTTTGCCAATTAAACCTGGAGTTGTGCATATGCAACCAAGGAAACCCCAATATGAGAGCATAGTGCGGAGAACGAATAATCTGAAAACGTTGCAACTCAGAATGCAAAGCCCCAATACGCAACTTTAAGGGGATTGTTTCCATAGTAATCTGGGCAGGTACCAAAGGTCTCCCATCAATGGCTTCAATAGTTAAAGGAGAGTCTTTCACCACAAGAGGAATATTATGAGAGGCAGCAAATGACTCGTCCATAAAATATCCGGCCGCACCGGAATCAACAAGTGCCAAGGTTTCCACGGCTAGGTCGGCCCAGGCAAAAATGACCTGTATGGTGGGCTTTTGGCTAGTTGGGTCCAGGGACTGCTGAACGCCATCTAGGGCCTGTCCCCCAAGGTACCCTAGGTGCGTTCGTTTTCCGGCCGGGTCGGGTAAGAACGCCGCAAATGGCCAGCCTGGCCACAATATAAGCAAAGACCATGTGTGCGGCGATGCACCCTCTCCTCTTTTGGACAACCTAGTGAATCCCAGTTGCATTGGTTCACTATTCTCACCAGCTTGAGCCAGAGGTATGGGAGGTGAGGGAGGTATGGGTGGGAACCCATTTCTCTGGCCCTCTGTTTCCGGTCTTTGGTTGTTATACGCTCCCTAATACGGGAATCCATCAAAATTGAAAAGTCAATCAATTCATCGAGATCCGTTGGCAGTTCCCGTGCTGCCGTCTCATCCTTCAATCATTCACAGAGGCCCTGTGCAAATGCTGCCACCAGCGCTTCGTTGTTCCAGCCCACCTCTGCTTCTAGGGTGCGAAATTCAATAGCATAATCAGCAACTGTGCGCGACCCTTGTTGGATTTCCATCAGTTTTTTTGCAGCAGAGGCGGCTCTTCCAGGAACCTCAAAGACTCTACGAAACGCCCTTACAAACTCCGAGAAATTCTGAGTACATGGTTTAGCAGACTCCCACAAAGGGTTTGCCCATGCCAGAGCTCTGCCCATCAGCAAGGAAATCATGAACCCCACTTTGCTGCGATCACTGGGAAATGCATGAGGGGTTAATTCTAGAAAGATTTCCAACTGATTAATGAACCCTCTACGCAGGGTAGGTTTGCCATCGTACCTGAGGGGTAATGGAGCGGTAGCCTTCAGCCCCCTGTTAGAGTTAGTCAGCGTACCAGACTGCACGCCTGGTGTCAGAACGGGGGGGACCACCGGGGCCGGAACTGGTTTGTCCAAGTGTGCCGTGCGCTCAAGAATCGTTTGAACAGCCAGAGCCAGCTGATCTAACCGCTGTTCATGGAGATCCATCCTCCAATGGATACGCTGTGCATTACCGTCACCGTTACCGTCTGAGGTCATGGCCCTTTCGTACTGTTACGGTTCAGTACACTCAGACACGGTAGGTGTTAGAAAAACACAATTTTATTGGAACACACAAGGAATAATGTAACCCTCACGGGTCCAGTAAATAGCAGTAAAACTGACACAGGACAGGTTACAGGCAGGTTAACCCACACGGGTCCAGTATGGTATACAAACACAATACTGACACAGGTCAGGTAATTATCTTGATACAGTGTATGTGAGTCCAATATGTACAGTGAAGCCACTGGCTGTATGGGCAGAAATAGCGGAGGCCCAAATGTCGCCGAAGGCAGCAGGAGGCGACAATGACAGGATTGCAACAGTAGACAAGCAAGGAGCACCTGCACGGGGTATACAACGGTGGACGCCCACCATGGACTACACAAGGCTGGTCAGAGCTCGTGCCAAACCGGAGGTCCTAAGGAGCTGTCAACACCAATGCTCTTGCTACCCACAAAGGGCTAATGTGCGTCTAGATAAAATGGATGGCAACCGGAAGCGCCCAACGGACCTATGGAATTGGTACGCACTGAGTAACGGGCCTAAACCATACTGGTGTAGCAAGTTGGTAACGAGGCACCACCCCCGAAGGGGCTAATGATCGCAAAGGTCTGGATAACGGCAACCACGGGATGTGCCCAACTGAACCCAAGTGAAGACCAAGTGGTGTGAAAGAATACTGGCACACTGAGACTCCGAACCACCTGAGGATTGAGCAAGGTACCGGAGTACCGGAGCAAAGAGACACAGTATTGAGAAAACCGTGCAAGTAGTAAGCAGCCGGAACTGCCAGAGGTTTGCCCAGCCGGGCATGCAGGAAGCAGGAACCACCGCCAAGCCGATTCGGTACACAGCACAGGAACGTCAGCCACGCCAGGTCGGTACACTGAACAGGAACGTCAGTCTTGCCGGGTCGGTACATGGAGCAGGAACGTCGATCTCGCCGGGTCGGTACACGTAGCAGGAACGTCAGCCAGGCCGGGTCAGAACAGGAAGCAGGAACGTCAGCCAATCAGAATCGGTACACAGAATCAGGAACAGAGACAATGGCGTGGTCAGGCAGTCCGGGGTCATACACTGGTATCAGAATAGCAAAACTAGCGCTAGGCATCAGGTACACCATGAAAGGGCAACAGCAAAGTGACAGCCCAGGGTATAAGAAGGCTGTCACTAGGAGGAGCAGTATAGCGCAGCCAATAGGACATCAGCAACACAAGATAGACAGAATGTCGCCTGATCACGGGCGCCGTGATAGGCCTCCATAAGGTAGTAAACTGTAAAGTATGGCATTGATGGTATATCACCTAACAGAGCCATTTACTCTGGCTCCTGACATGCGAGAGCTGTCACTCTTCTCACCTGAAGAGGACATACTGGCAGGTGTAATAAAGTGTATTTATAAAATCAGAAAACAGAATCCAAAATCTGGTATTATAAAAGAATCAAAAGATTTGGCACAAATGGCCGACTGCAATAAAACAGTATACAGACATAATATGTATACATAATCAATATGACTGCCAAATCAGCCATGCAGGCACAGTATATGTATAGAGGCAGGTGTAAAATCAATATGACTGCCAAATCAATTATACAGACACAGTATACGTATAGAATGTATAAGTGCAAACAGGGGTACAGGTACAAAAAATTTAGATTCAATCTGCATGCAGCACACATCTAATGTAATAGTACAAAGTAGAATCCGAACATAAGGGGAAAAAACCCAGGGTTGCTCCTTTTAACATAAAAGGAGGAAACCCAGGGTTGCTCCTCTCTCAAACGCTGAAACAGACTGAGAAAAATAATGCCAGATTAGCAACAACATATTGCGAGCCACGCAATGGCCGCCGCGGGACTCCTGCGCATGTGTGAGCTACGCACAAGATAAACTTGCAAAAGAGGCCGAAACACACATGAGCTGAGACTTAGTAAAGAATGCTTCACAATGCGCAGGTGCCGGGCACAGAACAAAGACTTCGAAGTGTGCAGGAGCCAGCACAACCGACACAGTTACTAGGCAGACTTAGGAAGCAGCTGCCGCTCTCAGTACCCTTAGAACAACGAGCAAAAGATATAAAACGGTCAGAATAATCGGACAGAAGCAAAGATTATACAGAAGGGCCATGCTAAGGCCCACAATGGAATAATAGAAACAAAAGACAGAAATGGACACCAGTAAGTTAAAAGCATATATAAAGCATATGAAAGACAATGTTAACACTACAGGTAATATCACAATAACATGTAAGTTCACACATTCAGCCACCAAATCAGCAGGCAAAGCAAATCACAATCAGAATCCATAAAGAAAATAAAAATTAACCTCTCAAAACACACTGCACAACCCAATATACATGTACTTAGCTGAGGAAAGCAGCGAAGAAAGAGGAAGAGACAGGGGCTGCAGCTCAGTTTAATGGAGATGTTATGTGATTGGTGGAATATGAAATATGGGAACTTGTTTTATTGTGTTTGTTTTAATAAAGTTTTATCGCTGCTGAGGAATGCAGTGGAGAAGGTTATAGCTTAATACGAAGCCTCCGTGCTTGCCATAAAATTACTGTGTGTAACAGAAGCACTTACCTAGGTAGGAGTCCCTCATGCAGCAGTCAAGTGCATCTATATAATTACTGTGTGTAACAAAAGGACTTACCTAGGTAGGAGTCCATCATGCAGCAGTCAGGTATGTCTATATAATTACTGTGTGTAACAGAAGCACTTACCTAGGTAGGAGTCCATCATGCAGCAGTCAGGTATATCTATATAATTACTTTGTGTAATAAGACCTTTCCTAGATATGTGTCCTTCATTCATTAATAAGATATATTTATAAAATTAAGCGGAACTACCATGTCACAAAATGTTTAGCTTAACCAAGTCCCCTTCTGGCGACTAGCTGCTTAGTAGTGCTAGTCGCCAGAATTATTACCTGATTTAATAGATGTATGCTTTATTCCCCAGCTGTCAGTAGCACTGAGTGTGGACATCTTGCCAGAATGACATCTGCGCTCCTGCTCTATTAGTCCCAGCTGGAGCCGGCCAGCTCCTAGCAACGCCTCCTAGACATGGCTGGGACTGACAGCAAAGGAGTGCGGACGGCATTCTGGCAAGATGTCCGCGCTCCGTGCTACTGATAGCTGGAGAATAAAGCATATATCTATTAAATCAAGTAATAATTCTGGCAACTAGCACTACTAAGCAGCTAGTCGCCAGAAGGGGACTTAGTTAAGCTAAACATTTTGTGACATGGTAGTTCCGCTTTACTGTTTTACATAAAGACTTATAATTTCCTCCAAACAGCTGTTGGATATATCTATATATTTTGTATTTGCATTTTAACCCCTTAAGGACCGGGAAAATCAGAGGTGGATTTGACTTAAGGACCGGAGCAATTCTGACCTTTTTGACTATGTCTTTGTTCAACAGTGTTTTCCCTCTTAGGCTTTTATTCCACCCCCATAAATGATATACTGTTTTTTTACAGACAAATAGGGCTTTCCTTTGATACCCCACTTATATGGATAACCCACCATTTACTTTATTAAAATTAAATAAAAAGGTAAAAAAAATGTAAAAAACCCACCATTTTTGTTTTTTCTCTTGGGATCAATTGGGCGCAAAGGGTTACATTTTTATGGAGACTGCATGAAAGGTATGACCAGTCAGTCATACCTACAAAATGTGCAGTTTAAAGTGGCCACTGTCCCCCCTGGGTGAAAATCCCCATGTCCCTTTTTCCCACACTATTTTCCCACTTTTTTGTTCATTACATTTGGCGGTGTGTGTAAGTGTATTACATAGCTCCACAACAATCACACTTCCAATTTTGTTCTTGAGATGTTTTTTTAAAAAATTAAATATTTTATTTGTAAAAAAAAAAAGTGTGTTGTTTTTATTTTTAAAAAAAAGTGTATTTAGCAGGTCAGAAATTGACCTGCATCTAGCCATCCTCCTGCACCAGCAGTGAAGGGGTTAACACCCCTAGCTGCTGTATTTTTTATTTCCACTAGGTGTCTCCTCTCTGCTTCTCTGTCCCTTACTTTGATGTAAGGGACGCATTGGCAGAGAGGAGACACTAGAGGCAGTAAGTAGCACTGCCTCATTCATTGCTTTAGAATGCCGGTACATGTGATCGCTGATGCAGCGTTCACATGACCTGGCACAACCGACAGAGGTTGAGACTGAACGGTCTGTTACTGGACAGCTCAGTCTCAGCCTGGAAAGAATGGTAGCAGCGTGCACGGCTGCACGCTGCTACCATTTAACACTTGATGTACCAGGACCGTCACTGGTCCTTAAAGCAAATTTACCCTTGACGGTCCTGGTACGTCAAGGGTCGCTAAGGGGTTAATATTGCTAATTGTTTGTTTACAATCTGATAAAAACTATGAGTAATTCTGGACTACTGAAAGCCATTGTGAGTTTTTTTTGAGGAGCAGTGATCTAGCGGCAGACTCTGGAGATTATTGTGTTGAGAAAACTGCAGATATACTTTACACCTACCATGGTAACACTATGAGTGCCTGGAAGGTATCAAAAGCATTGCAACTCAATGCTTTGGATACTTCCCTGGCACTGAAAGGGTTAAAGGGCTATTATATACTGCATATACTGCTACTATATACTGAATATATTTTAACCCGAATCCTGGATGTGTTACTGTTTAAATTTATGATGTCGACTTTATTAAAGTCAGCATCATAAATTTAAACAGTAATAAGCCAGGGTTAGGGTTTACAGGTATGCAGTATATTGGTTTATATGTTAGTACAGAAATGTGGCATTTATGATTGTCGGCCCCTGGTCAGTATCGTTCTTTTTGTCTTACATTAACCCCTGGCACTCAAAAGGTTAAACTTTAACCCAGTAGTCAATGTAGTCTTTTGCCTCAATTTAACCCCTTAAATACCAAATGTGTGTACGATGTGCATGGCTTTGCAAGGCATTTGCACACCTCTAATCCTCAAGAGGTTAATTAAGTGTGATGCTGAGCATCCTGCTTGATAAACTTCTTGACGATCAGAGGAATGTACAGTGCCTTACAAAGCCATGCACATTGTACACACATTTGGTCTTCAAGGGGTTAACTTGTGACAAAATATGACATTAATGGGTTAAAGTTTAACCCTTTGAGTGCCAGAGGGGTATCCAACCCATTGTGAAGTGATGGATTGGATACCCTGACTGTCACTCAAAGGGCTAAAGCTGTTGCCTCCCTTATCATAATGTGATTGCCCATCCCTGGCCAGATTTAAACTCACCCAGCAGTCAATCTCATTTTTTGTTATAAGTTAACCCCTTGAAGACCAAATGAGTGTACAATGTTCATTCCTTTGCAATGCATTGTGCGGGGCCTCATGCTTGATTAAACTCTTGAGGATCTGAGTGGTGCACAAAGGCTTGAAAAGCAATGTACGCTGTGTACCCATTTAGTCCTCAAGGGGTTAATTTACAACAAAAGGTAACATTGCATACTGTTTTTAAAGCTGGCCAGGATGGGCAATCATATGTGAAAACTTCACTTAAATACAAATCTATTCAAGCAGAGGGCTGGGCATCACACTGATATCCAGTGCTTTGCTTGCCCCTCTGGAAGTCAAAGGGATAAGCATACATGACTCCATGTTCATGTTAGTTCTACAAGGTGTTGCTGTGTAAAATTACACTTTCCTGTGTTAGCTCCTCGGATGTTAGAGATGTCTCCTGGAGACGGTCTAAAATCCAAAGGGTTAATAAAGAGAAGTATAATAATGTTGGTGTTTGGTTAATCTTTTGAGGACTATGTTCTTAGACATATGTAAGACTGAACTTAAGGTCACAGAAAACAAATTGAGACTATTTAATTGTCTAGGACAGTGTTTCTTAACCAGGGTGCAGTAGCACATCAGTATGCTGTGGGCATCAGCTCTAAGTGCCCCACTTTGTCTATGAAGTCTTTGACTAACAATGTTAAAGTTGAGTTCCTAATGTATATTTATGGATATTATTATACACAGTATGCTTTTTGTTGTCATTCCAGCTGTGAGACCTAAGAATAACTATATCTGTGTATTGTTATTGTTCCTTTCATTAAGTCCTTGAGAATCCAAAATATACATTGTGAGGGGTGCCTGGAAAATTCCAGATTTGTTTCTCTAGTTTTTAAAAATATGAACTGCATTGCCTTAAAACTTTAGCTCTTATAAATATGGCCTATTGAAGGGGGAGGCACACTAGCAAATGTGATAGTGCTTCAGAGTCTGACAGTCCTAAAAATTATAATATATATATATAACATAGTGTGCATAGTTATTTCATGGTTCTTATTATCCATCCTCTATCCACTTACAACTTCAGCTCCGTATCCAGTGGAGGGAATGGACTGTCGATTGAGCATCACAACTGGGGTTCCATTGCAAACCTAATGGGACATAATCGGGGAAGGGGCATAACTGGGGTGGGGCACAGGGGCCCCTTCTTAGCATCTGTGGGGGGGGCCCCTGCATTTTGTGTTACTCTTCTGTCCCTGACTTGTTGCCTTCCGCTCCGGTCTGACCCTTGGCTCCGTCTGACTACCCGCTCTGTGCTGACCCCGGCTCCGGCTGACTATCCAATACGGTACTGACCTTGGCTTGGCTGACTAACTGCTCTGTGCTGACTCCGGCTCCGGCTGACTATCCGATACATTTCTGACCCTTGGCCTGACTGACTCCGCTCCTACGCTAGACCGTACTCTAGCTGATCTCTCTGGTACAAGCTGTGCTCAGTATCTTCCCTCTGCGCTGGACTTTGTTTCTGGCTATCCTATACTACTTGATACCGACGGTTAGTGCCTTTGGGTGCACCCTAGCGTACTAGGGATTTGAGTCACCGTTGCCCGTAGCTACCCTAGCGTTCTAGGGAATTCTAGTCACCATTGCCTGTAGGTTTAACCTAGCGTTCTAGGGTATCTGAGTCTATTACCTTGGTGTACCATAGAGTTCTAGGGGAGCATTTCTCATTTTTGTTTGGCAGACTCCGCTTTACTTGCACTAGTAGCTACTGCAATCCTTGCTGCCTTCCCATTCCGTAGTGAGATTGGGATCAGTTCCTGTTCCGTCAGTCAATCGTGTGCTGTCTCCACACCTGGTCCTTTGAGGGTTAGGGAAGTACTTTCTGTATTTATTTTTTTGATCTTATTGTAATAAAGATATTGATTTTACTGTATCTGTACTTGTCAGTGTAGTTATTCCATAGTCACTCAGTGACAATACAAAAGGGCCATGACCTCTGAAAGTACAGATACTGGTAGCCGACAGTTGCCTAATATCCTTTCTAGAATGGATATTCAGGAAGAGCATATTACCCCCCCCCCCTGTTTCGGCATCGGTAGTAACCACTCAGGTAGAAAACACGATTTATAGAGGGTTGTCCGGAGCTGCTCCACTCCCTCTAAGATACAATGGGGAACCCACGTTGTGTCGTGGATTTATAAATCAGCTCAGAATTTTTTTGGAACTGGTACCTAATGCATTCCAGAGTGAGAGAAATAAAGTGGGCTTTATGATTTCTTTGTTGACCGGCAAAGCATTAGCGTGGGCCAATCCGTTATGGGAGATGGTCAAACCCATAACTTCTAACTTCACGGAATTTGTGGATGCCTTTCGTAAAGCATTTGATGTTCCAGGCCGAGCAACCTCTGCCGCAAAAAAACTGATGACCATTCGCCAGGGCACCCGTACAGTAGCAGAATATGCTATTGAATTTCGTACCTTAGCGCAGAGTAGGCTGGAACAACGAGGCTCTGGTGGCGGCCTTCTCACAAGGGCTTAATAATACAATCAAGGATGAGACAGCAGCCCGTGAGCTGCCTGAGGATCTGAATCAGTTTATTTCCTTTGCTATACTGATTGATACCCACATCAGGGAAAGATCCCCTTTTAAAGACCGTAAGTCAAGGCTTGTGTCTCGACTGGCACCAAACTTGGGGCTCCCACCCATGCCTCCCTCGCCTCCCATGCCACCTAGTGCCGAGGTCAGTAGGGCTGAGCCCATGCAAGTCGGTTTTACACGCCTGTCCAGGGAGGAGCGGTCCTTCCGTCGGAGAGAGGGTCTATGCCTGTACTTTGGTAAGACTGGACATATGGTACGAGCTTGTCTTGTGCATCTGGGAAACGCACGCACCTAGGGTCTCTGAGGGGACAGATCCTAGGTGGCATAAATCAGTCTCCAGACCAAGAGCAAAACCAGCCCATTTTACAGGTGGCAATATCTTGGGCATTCTCCTCTGTTGTGACACCAGCCCTGATTCAGGAGCTGCAGGTTTTTTTATTGATGGCGAATTCGCTAAGCAACACAATATTCCCTTGTTGCCTCGTGTCTCTCCTTTGGCTATTGAGGCGATTGATGGTAGACCGTTACAACCATCCCATGTCCCACATGAGACCTGTCCGTTGTCTCTTAGAGTAGGAGCTCTCCATGTGGAGACCCTGCAGTTTCAGGTCATTCAGTCTCCACACTATGCTGTCATTCTGGGGTTTCCTTGGCTTCAGACACACAACCCCAGAATGGACTGGAAAACCTGTGAAATCATATCTTGGTCCGATTATTGTAAGAAGTCTTGTCTGCAGCAGCGCACTAAGATATTGTGTACCTCCCACTCTATACCCTCAGAGTACCAGTCGTTCAGTGAGGTATTTAGTAAGGGGGAGGCTAGCACTCTGCCGCAGCATAGGGTATATGACTGTGCTATTAATTTGACTCCAGGCACGATACCTCCTAAGGGACACACCTACCCTCTGTCGGTAGAAGAGAACCGGGCCATGGAGGAATACATTACTAATGCCCTGGTCAGAGGAATTATCGTGACCAACTGATTTGGTCAGTCTCTCGGCTCTTTTGGTGGCGTAGCCTAAGAGCTGATTGTGCTGAATTTGTGGAGGCCTGTTCCATTTGTGCTTGTGCTAAAACCCTGAGACACCTTCCACTGGGGTTGCTCCAGACGGTTCCTAATGGTGATCTCCCATGGTCACACATGTCCACAGACTTTATGGTGGAGCTTCCAGTATCCAAAGGGTGTACGGTCATACTGATGATAGTGGACCGCTTTTCCAAGATGGCTCATTTTGTCCCTCTACAGGTACTGTATTCCTCCAGGGAACTGGCTGAGAAGTTTGCTAGAGAGGTGTTCCGACTCCACGGAGTGCCCAAGGTTCTGGTCTTTGATTGTGGGAGTCATTTCATGTCATGGTTCTGGAGGGCCTTTTGTGACCAGATGGGTATCCAATTGTCATTTTCCTCTGCCTACCACCCCCAGACCAATGGTGCTGCTGTGAGATCCAACCAGGGGTTGGAACAATTTTTGCGCTGTTTTATCTCTGACCATCATGATAATTGGGTTGACCTCTTGCCATGGGCTGAGTTTGCCAGGAATTGTGTCATAAACTCTTTGTCCGGGAGCTCTCCCTTCCTGATCAACTATGGGTTCCAACCATCCCTGCTCCCGGACTCCTTTCGGGCTCAAGACATTCCGGCTCTGGACGAGCATATTAGGCAGCTCCGCTCCACATGGGCACAGGTTCAGAATGCCTTACAAAGGTCCTTACCGCTCTATCAGAGACATGCAGACCGCAGGAGGCATCCTGCTCCTGTTTACCAGGTTGGGGATAGAGTGTGGGTGTCTTCCAGGAACCTGAACCTTCAAGTAGCTTGCAATAAGCTGGCTCCTCGTTTTGTAGGTCCATTCCGGGTATTTCACAGACTGAACCAGTGGTGCCAGGACCTGTGCGCATTCAAGACCATGAGGAGTATGAGATTCAAAGCATTCTGGACTCCCGTAGAGTCCATGGGCACATTCAATATTTAGTGCATTGGAAGGGTTATGGCCCAGAGGAACGTTCCTGGTTAGATCAGTCTGATATCCACGCTCCTGTTTTGTTGAGCAGATTTCATGCTAAATTCCCAAATAAAGTTGGGATTCTTCCACGGGGGAGAGATTGTTGAGGTGGGGGTACTATCACGGTGCCCGTGATTGCCTTCCGGGAGCACTGTTGCGGTTCGTAGACGTCATTTTACTATCACTTCGTACGTGTCGTGCTTATGCACGTTCGCTATTCTTATAGGCCTGTGGTAATTGCCAGAGTTAGTCTCTGCCTACTTGCTAGGCCTTATAGGCTTCATTCTGCCTGTACTCCTTTGCCCTTTCATGGTGTACCTGTGGCTAGCTCTTGTGATTATTTCCTATGCTCTGATCCGTGTATGACCTCTGGCTACGTTCAATCCCTGACTTGTTGCCTTCCACTCCGGTCTGACCCTTGGCTCTGTCTGACTACCCGTTCTGTGCTGACGCCGGCTGACTATCCGATATGGTACTGACCTTGGCTTGGCTGACCGCTGACTAACTGCTCTGTGCTGACTACGGCTGGCTATCCGATATGTTTCCGACCCTTGGCCTGAAGCTAGACTGTGCTCTAGCTGATCTCTCTGGTACAAGCAGTGCTTCGTATCCTCCCGCTGCGCCGGACTTTGTCTCTGGCTATCCTATACTTCTTGATACCGACGGTTAGTGCCTTTGGGTGCACCCTAGCATGCTAGGGGTTTGAGTCACCATTGCCCATAGATACCCTAGTGTTCTAGGGAATTCTAGTCGCCATTTCCTGTAGGTTTACCCTAACGTTTTAGGGTCTCCGAGTCTATTACCTTGGTGTATCCTAGCGTTCTAGGGTAGCATTTCTCATTTTTGTTTGGGCGATTCCACTTTAATTGCGCTAATAGCTACTGCTATCCTTGCTACCTTCCCATACCGTAGTCAGATTGGGATCAGTTATTGTTCCGTCAGTGGATCGTGTACTGTCTCCACACCTGGTTGTGTGAGGGTTGGGGAAGTGCTTTCCGTATTTATTTTTTTGGTCTTATTTTAATAAAGATATTGATTTTACTGTATCTGTACTTGTCAGTGTCGTTATTCCATAGTCACTCCATGACAATAACTAATCGGAATTTGACCACTAGAAGGCACTGTCAGGTCCGGCACCACCTATAGGCGAGGTAGGTGCCGGCCTAGGGTGCACATGTACTGGGGGAGCAAGAGCGCAGCAGAGAAGAGCTGCACCCGCACACACCACGGGGGCTGCTGTAGCCTGTACTGAGGAGAGTGGCTCTGGCGCACATGTCATGTCTGTTGGAACTTGGAGTGTTGCCGTCGTTGTGTCAGACACTCCAGTAGTAAGTTCGGTTTAAGCCTGTCAATACGACCATCGGTATGTCTTTGTCTATTTGAATGGAATTTAATATATTCATCTCCCAGTGAACGGAGCGATGGTGCACCTGGGAGGGGGGGGTTAACCCTTTGAGTGCTGCTACTATGCTAGACAGGTATTCAAAGCATTAAGGAGTTATGGATGATAATTTTATGTTATGAATGTTAACCCTTTGAGTGCTGATGTGCTAGAGAGGTATCCAGAACATGGAGGATATTTTTCATTTTATAGATAGGTTAACCCTTTGAGTGCTACTGTGCTAGAGAGGAATCCAAAGCGTTTTGGAGGATATTTTTCATGTTATGGATAGGTTAACCCTTTGAGTGCTAATGTAGCACTCAAAGGGTTAACCTATCCATAACATGAAAAATATCCTCCATAATGTTTTGGATTCCTCTCTAACACAGTAGCACTCAAAGGGTTGACCTCCCGGGGCACCATTACACCATTCAGTAGGAGAAAAAATGTATTAAATTTTAAACCAAGTTAGTGTTAGTAAAGTAATGACTCATTTTACTGTTTAACCCCTTAGTGACTGGATGGGTCAGCACTTAACGCCCACCGAACTTTTTTTTTTATTATTTTTTTTTTTAAACGACTCCCGGGACGTACATGTATGTCCTCTGTCCACCTGGGACATCCGCTTGGGACGTACATGTAAGTCCTTGGGCGGTAAGGGGTTAAGGGCTCCTGGTCCAGTACAGAAATTTGTCTTTGAAATGGACCTGGAAATTATTAAAACTGTCCGTTCTAGTGAGTATAAAAGCTCTCAAATTCCTGTGTTATTATAGGAAAGCCTTTTTTTATTTTCTAAAACCTCTTCAAATTCACAGTGTCAATAGAGTGACTGACAGTTTTTCCCCTTCATTTGAGAGTTCTGTCATATTTTTAATACATCCACCCTAGGTATATTCCTAAACCTGTAAACTAAACCAGAGATGGTCATAATAAAGCACTCATTTGATTCACAATGCTAGTTCTGTAATGTGATATTTCATTGGTTCTCAGACTGGTCTATTGAACCCTGAAGAACTTTAAGGGCTTTCACAGGCAGAATTGTATTTGTGGCAGAGAGGGGGAAAAGCTTGGATTGTCAGGCAGTGTATTTGTGGTTCTGTGGCTACCAGAGAACAAGTGGAAGACTCTTAACATTTCACAATGAGTAATTTTGAGTACTGTAAGATTCACCTTATAAAAAGCACTGTAACCTAGCTCCCTATAAGACAAAAGATCAGATACTATTTCCTGATGACAGTATTTACTAGTAGAAACTGGCTTTGAAAGATATTTTGATATTCATACTAGGTCAGCAAATCAACAACATACAGGGGAAATAAACATTTCTGTGACTTTTAACCAGCTGCAATTGTTAGAGACCTCTCTACTATTCAAAGAATACAATATAATCTTCTCTAGCATTCAAGGGGGTTAAAAGTCCCAGTTAAGTCAGTGGGAATCTTTATTTTCTGCTATGGTGCAGTTGGATTAAAATGCACTAACAATCATTGAAAGAGGTGGGGTATAGGTGGGCAGAGTATAAAGGGGTGGGACACAAGGGGTAGCAAAATGAGGTTTTGCCTAGGGTGGTAAAAATCTTTGCACCAGCCCTGGGTACTGTGGATGTCAAAACACAGGTTTAGCTGGTAGAGTTGCCAGGCCTATACAATGTACAAGGTTGGACAGCTGTACCAAGCTTGTAAATTTTACGAGTGAAATACAGTCACTGCAAAAGCCAGTAAAACACAGGGCTGCTTTAAAAAAAATAAAATAAAAAAAAATAAGACTTTGTGGGGGACATCAGGACCCTTCCTGATGCCCCCCCCAAAAAAAAGGAAATGCAGGGTGCAACATGACACCACTTTCATCTTACCCAAATGTTGTGATAGGGGGTGATTAGTACCACAGAAAGCCTTCCATGTCATCATCGGTGCGCTGAAGGCTTCCCCTCAATCTCGCCTACTCCTGCCCGATACTTTGGGTAGGATGGAAACAGGGTAGCCACACTGATCCTTTGCGAGATTGATCTCCCAGCAAACTGGCTAGGAGATCAATAACTGGGGGGGGAGCATCAGAAGGGGTATGCCCTCCATGAAGTCTGAATGAATCCTTTGAGTAACAAAGAAGCATCAAATGCACAGGATACCTATCTGGCAATCAAAGGGTTAAATACATAAGTACATTAAAAAAAACAAAAAAAACTCTGTGCTAGAGAGGTGTCCAGTGAATTGCAATCTGTTGGAGACCCCCCTTTGGAACACACCCTCCCCAGCCCTCTGATCATCCTCCTTCTTTTTCTCACTTCAGACCCAACATAGACTGTCGGATCCCAACGCCTGGTTCTATTGCCCAAAGGAAATCACAGTTTCCCCTCATACATCGTAACACAGTTAATGAGACTGAAAAAAAGACATGGACCCATCAATTCCAGCCCATGCCAAATCACCCCTGTTGATCCAGAGCAAGTAAAAAAAACAATTAAGCCATTTCCAATTAACCCCTTAACGACCCTTGACGGTCATAGTACATAATGGGTAAATCTGACTGATCGACCCATGACGTACTATGACCGTCATGGAATTCCAGGCTCCCCCCCTGTGGCTGCACGCCGTTCGAGGAGTCCGGAATCGGATTCTTAAAAAAAAAAAAAAACGCTCTGTGGTCCCTTAGTGACCGCCGCGTGCCTGCGAGACGGTCGTTAAGGGGTTAAGACCCTAGTGGGTAAAAAAAATTCCTTCCTGACTCCAAATGGCAGTCAGGTAGTTCTCTGGATCAACAACCTATTAGCATTGAAACCAACTGTCCTAATTTGCAATATTGTTCTGTGCTTGATAGGTATCCATTACTTTATTGAAAGCAGTTACAGTATCTGCAAGCACAGCAACCCAAGGCCAAGAATTCCATAACTTTACCTACTTTACAATAAAAAATTCCTACTTTTTTTTTAGTCGAAAGCGCCTTTCCTTTAGTCTTAATGGATGACCTTTTGTTCTCAGCTCAGCTCTTTCAGTAAATAATTAATTAGAGAGTTTTATTGTATTGACCCAGAATATATTTGTAAAAAGGAATCATATCACATTTTAGACATATTTTCTTTATTGTAAACATACCCATTTTGGCTAGTCTCTATTAATAACTCAGATGCTCCAATTCGTTTATCAGTTGTGTTGCATGTCTCTGTAGTTTTTCCAGTTTAATAATCTCTTTTTTTAAGAAATGTTGCCCAAAACTGTACTCCAAATACTAGATGAGGCCTTACCAAGGTTTTATACAGCGGTAGAATTATATTTGCATCCCATGCATCTATACCTCTTTTTATGCATGATAGTACCCTATTTTCTTTTGCAGCAGCTGAATGATTCTGCACATTGCTGTGAAGTCTATCAGTACTCCTACATCCTTCTCTAATGAGGATTCCCCAAGTTGTGTCCCATTTAGTGTATACGTAGCATGTTTGTTTCTACAGTCCAAATGTATAACCTTACATTTATCTACTTTAAATGTAATCTGCTACTTTTCCATACCTCGCAAGTGTCCTTCTTTAGCAGGGATAGACCCTCTTTTAGACCCAAATCCCTCTGTCCCTCTTTCCCACCCTGATGTCCCTCTTTTTAGCAGATCAGACTGTGTGGTGTGTGTATAAGTGTATCACATTGCTCCACAGCAATAAAACTCACAATGATGTATGTTTAAACGTCGGTATATGTGTTTATAAATTAGTCTGTGTAAATAAAATACTTTGATCTTGTTATAAGTCATGTATTAGGTTACACAAGGAGGTGGCAACAAGTCATGAAATAGCCTAAAACTTCTCGCTAATGCCCTGCCCACCAGCCACGCCCCCAGCAACACCCCTTGTCCCTCTTTGACAATTTGAAATGTTGGGAGTTATGCTTTTCTCCCCATTCATTGTTAATCTTAATCCTTCTGCAAATAAAAAACATCCAGCTCAGTAGGTATTTCCTTACGCAGCTTAATGTCATCAACAAAGTTTGAGCCACTAATTTCAATTCTCATGTCTAGATCATAATAAATTAAAAAGTATTGGTTCCAGGACTGAACCCTGTGGCACCTCACTTTAGACCAACTTGAAAAGGTTTAATTTACAACATCTCTCGCCATCTATCATTTAAGCATTTCTCTATCCAACAACCATGTCCATGCTTCTACACATCTCCATTTTATTCCAATTATGTCATGTATCCTGCTTTCTTTATCAGATCTATACCATCATCACAGGTCCCTGAGGCAACTGCTAGGCTTCGTGCCCTTATCTCCATCCTCCAGTCTTTGAAAACCAACCTTCTATCAGCACAAGCAGCATAAAATCAGCGGTTGCCCGGAAGCTTCACTCTCAAGTATTGTTTCAGCCTGGTGAGAAAGTGTGGCTGTCCATTAAACATCTTAACTTTCCTGTGCCCTAAAACTGTGCGCCTGTTTTATTGCCACTCATCAAATCCTGCAATGTATCAGTCCTGAGAAGGTAAAACTGGATCTTTCTCTTCATGTTCATGTTTACCCAGTTTTTCACATCTCCCTGTTGTTACCCCCAACCTGGCTCCTTGACATATTCCTACTCCTTCTTCTCTGGTTCTGGTTGATGTCAAAGAGGTATATAAAGTTGAAGCCATTCTGGATTCCCTTTTGCATAGGGGTCACCTTCAGTAATTAGTGCAGTGGAAGGGTCATGGTCCAGAAGTTAACTCCTGGGAGCCAGCTTCTTCCCTTCACTGTCCCGTTCTTTGGGTATTTCACCCCGCTTACCCACAATACCCAGGTCCTGTCACCCGGAGGGTGCCCTTGAATGGATGGGGCAATGTTACAATCAATCCTTTGGACATGCTTTTCCCTGAGCTTGAACAGGCAACCTTTGGGTTTTGGGCCTTGCAACTTCCATCACATTCACAAGAGGACCTTTCATATACAGGATCTTCTGTAGCAATATTGTATTTTTACTCTTCCTAGGTTTCCTGGCACCTACCGATTAATGGCCTGTAGCTGCACCTTATTTACAGTCTATTTTATCCAGCCTGTCTGAACTCCCTGTACTCAGTTGTTAGCCTGGTGGAGTAAACTCAGTTTCCTGCTTCCTGTTTGTTGTATTTGATTCTCTGCTTGACCTTTGCCCGTACCTTGAATTCCTTTGAACTCCTCCTATCTCGACCTGGCTTGTACCTTGACTTCTCTTGAATTCCACCTGTCTCACCCTCAGCCTGCATCTTGACTTCATTTGACCTCCCCCCGCCTCAACTACTCCTCAGTCTCCCTCTAAACTAGCTCTGCTTTCCCCAGACTACCAGTGTACCTATCCTATCCCTTGACTCAACCTGGGGGGTGGGATATCTAGCTTTGCAGCCAGCAACTTTTAATACAGTTGCTCTCAAGCTTAATTCCCTAGATTCATCTACAGAGTCTTAAGCTTCTTATCAGCCTTTTGTCCCGCCATCAGGATCCAATCTCCTGTGTTACTGATAGGGTAATAGGGTAGTATATGTTTTGCATGTTAAAGGGATAATAATGGATCATTTTTACAAGATTTAATATTGTAGATATTTGTAAGGGAAAATCTTTTGCTTCTGCAAGACCTACAGATGCGCATTAGCTATGCTCCGCTCAAAATATAATATTTCTAGCTATGGTTTGTTCTAATAGTTATAGTTTGATAAGAGCTAATTAAGTAAATGATATCAACTTGTGACATTTGAATTTGTGAACAACATGTCCAGAACAATTCTTTTTATAACTTGTTTTGTCTTATTGCGGTAAGGGGCATTCTGCCAAATGATGAAGTAATTTGCAGGTGTGAATGTGTCCGAAGCCTTTTAACTCTTGACCTCCCTCTGTATTCCCATTGGTTAAATGACCGACAATGTCCATATCTGTTCATGTATCCTGGGAGGGGAAATCTCTCCCCTTAATTAACATGCCTATCACCCACTGATTTTGCATTATATAAACTGGTGAATTTCGCTTAATAAATTGGATAAGAAGTTATAGCATAAGATTCGTGTCTGCGTGTATTCATTTCTTATCCCCAGGCCTGCGACTTAGGATATCTCGGAGGAACAGTGTGGGAGTCCAAGGTCCCCGGGGAAAATATTAAACAGAGTATACAGAAGATAGAGACAGTTATCTACAACAATGATCCTGGTCCCAGGACTGGCTGGCGTCTCTTCAGCAGAGCCGAAATAGCGCAATCTAAAATAAATACTTCATAGGAACGGTCTACTAAGTGTGCTTACAAACCAGGCACACTTTGTAGACCGTTCCAAGGAAGTAGTTATTTTTAGATCATGACATTTCGGCTCTGCTGAAGAGCTGCTGGCCTGTCCCGGGACCAGGATTTGCTTCTGTCAGCTAGGAGCTGACGTCTATGAAAGGGACGGGAGGGGGGAACTTTAGAACCTTATATCTCTCAAACCATAAAAGTTTGAGGGATCGGACTGGAATCTATAGATTTATTTTTGTAATATCTACAATATTAAATCTTGTAAAAATTATCCATTACTATCCCTTTAAAATATGTGTGTACATGCATGCATGCCATACTTGATATTGTATGCCAGCATGGTCCTGTGTGTTGTAGTGTACATTTTTAGCCATCAGGGATTCTCTGCTTTACTGATCTCATGTAATTGTACAGTGCACTGTTTGTCTCTAAAAGTTAGTGGGGCAATTGGACAACTACTCTTACCTTTTTTGGTACAGTTTTGTAAATATATTTTCTTATTATGCCTAGTGTGTGTATCACTCCATGTATGTATAGTAAACACTTTCCAATATGTGTCTGTCAGTCTCTGTGTGTCCATTGTGTTTCTCTATGCATGTCCAGAATGTGTATATGTCTGTCTCTACGTGCACAGAATGTGTTTGTGTGTCTGTCATTGCATTCCCTGATTGTGTGTAGCTGGAATATGTGTTTTGTGTGTTTGTGTCTGCATGCCTGCTTCTACACCTAAAGCATATCTGCATGGCCAGAGTGTGCCTGTCTGTGTCTTAACACCCAGTGTGTGTCTTTAAGCCTGCATACTCAGTGTGCCCCATGTAGTTAATTATGTTATGTGGTTTACCTTATGTGTAATTCTAATTCTAATTCTATTAATGGTAAAAAAGTTGTATTTGTCGAAAATTTGCAGTGCCATGAGCAGCCCAATCATAAAAGTAAAGTAGTTTATTTTTATGCTTATTCTTCAGAAGTAAAAATGTTTTTTTTTTAATCACCGGATATATCGTAATAAATAGTCTGTCTTCTAAGTATTTAGTAGTTTTATGCATCACTGAATATATCCTTACTTAAAAGGAGGATTTTAGTCTTACCTGTTAAATCCCTTTCTCTTAGTCCATACAGGTTACTGGTAACTTTGGGTAGGCGATCAGCCCCTTTAAGTAGGCAGGAACAATTCTGAGAAGTGACTGCTGGGTGGAGCCTACCCCCTCTCCTTAGCCTGCAACTAGCCAATCCCCAACCAGTAAGATTTGCAGACTAACTATTGACTAGGTAGTAAGACGGTAAAGGAAGACTCCTGTGAGCATGAACCCAAAAGGACCCCTACGTTCTGCCACAGGAGAGCCAAGCATGGTCTCTTGACAGGGTGGCAGACCAGTAACCTGTATGGACTAAGAGAAAAGGATTTAACAGGTAAGACTAAAATCCTCTTTTCTCTATCGTCCAATACATGTTACTGGTAACTTTGGGATGTCCAACCATTAAGTTACCCAGGGTGGGAAGAAAGGAAAGGACCAGACACAGGCCCCCCAAAGTCACCAAAGCACCAATGAACCTACAGTTCATGAAGAGCTCAACAATAACCGCAAAGTGTTAACGGACACTAAACAGGGTAAAACAGACCCCAGGAACTGTACACAGCATACTGAACTAGAGCCAACAGGGCTCAAAAGTGAAAGAGTACTGAGAAACTAAAGAGATCCTAGACAGGCAAGGCTGCCTCCAGGATCTTCCTCCCAAAACTTGCATCAGCCGATGCCAGGACATCTATACGATAGTGTTTGGAAAAGGTATACACAGATGACAAAGTGGCCGCCTTGCACAACTGATCAACAGAGGCCTGATTTTTGTAGGCCCAAGATGCCCCAATAGACCTCGTAGAATGAGCTGTGACCCGAAAGGGAACAGGCTTCTTCCGAAGTTCATAAGCCTTACGAATAGTGGACTTGATCCAAGAAGCAATGGTTACCTGTGTCACGGTTTATTATGACTCTCAGACACAAGTTTTAGGTAAAAAAAAATCAATTTTATTGAAATAATAAATGATAACTTAGGATGGCAATAACATACATATATATATATACAGAATATAGCACAGACAGAAGGCAGACTCTACCGGTCCTGTCAATATACCGGACAGGACAGTCTTTAGGCTCTACCGGCCTTGCCAATACCGGGTAAGGCAACCTGCAGATGGAATAGCATAACGGTTTTACCGGCCTTACCAAATTACCGGGCAAGGCAGCCTCAATAGATACACAATGTAGGCTCTACCGGCCCTGCCAATACCGGGTAAGGCAACCTCAGATGGAATGTGGTAAAAGGTTCTACCGGCCTTACCAATACCGGGCAGGGCAGCCCAGAGATAATAGCAGCAGTCAGATGGAACTGGCAAATTAGCAGAATCGTTAAGCAGCAAGGCTTTGGAGCAAACCAGCGTCCGCATGCTGGAAACAACACTGAATAGTATAGCCGTTAGGCTTAGCGAGCAAACCAGTGACCGCACACTGGAGTAACAAGCGAGTAGTATAGCCGCAAGGCTTAGGAGCAAACCAGCGTCCGCACGCTGGGACCAACACAGATTAGTATAGCTGATAGGCTTTGGAGCAAACCAGTGACCGCACACTGGTGTAACAAGCGAGTTTGTATAGCCGCAAGGCTTAGGAGCAAACCAGCGTCCGCACGCTGGGACCAACACAGATTTGTATAGCTGAAAGGCTTTGGAGCAAACCAGTGACCGCACACTGGTGTAACAAGTGAGTTTGTATAACCGCAAGGCTTAGGAGCAAACCAGCGTCCGCACGCTGGGACCAACACAGATTTGTATAGCTGATAGGCTTTGGAGCAAACCAGTGACCGCACACTGGTGTAACAAGCGAGTTTGTATAGCCGCAAGGCTTAGGAGCAAACCAGCGTCCGCACGCTGGGACCAACACAGATTTGTATAGCTGAAAGGCTTTGGAGCAAACCAGTGACCGCACACTGGTGTAACAAGTGAGTTTGTATAGCCGCAAGGCTTAGGAGCAAACCAGCGTCCGCACGCTGGGACCAACACAGATTTGTATAGCTGATAGGCTTTGGAGCAAACCAGTGACCGCACACTGGTGTAACAAGCGAGTTAGTATAGCCGCAAGGCTTGGGAGCAAACCAGCGTCCGCACGCTGGGACCAACACGGAATTGTAGCAATGTCACCAACGCGACCAGGCAGAAGGTCGCCAGGATACTGAAGACAGGTGATGAGATGACAGGAACCAGCAACGATCAGTCAGGTCAGAAAACAGCAGAGAAGTTCAGCAGGAACTGCAACACCAGAGACTAGGCCGGAACCAGGACTGGAAGTACTTCAGCATGCAGGAAACACTGGAACAGTAGAGATCAGGAACTCAGGAACACATGAGATCAGGAACTCAGGAACACTGGAACAGAGGCCCAGCTATCACTAGCATAGTGATAGCAAGAAGGTCAGAAACAACACGAAAGGGCACTCAAAGGGTGCCCAATCCAGGTTTAAATAGTCAATAAGAGGTGGGCTATCTGCAGACAGCCAATAGAAGCCCCCTACTGGTGACAGACAAGTAACTGCAGCAAATCACGGGCACCGTGATAGTACCCCCCTTTCAAAGACCCCCTCTCCTAGAATAGGGTTTAGGTTTCTGCGGGTAATTGGCATGAAAGGCCCTAGTTAACCTAGGTGCATGAAGGTCCGTACTATCCACCCATGACCGATCCTCAGGACCATACCCTTTCCAATGTACCAGGTACTGTACCCTTCCTCTAAGCCTACGGGAATCAATAATGCTCTGAACCTCGTACTCCTCCTGGCCCTCGACCTCAACAGGTCCTGGCACCACAGGTGTGGTAGTATAGCGATTGCAAACCAGAGGCTTAAGAAGGGACACATGGAACACATTATGGAAACGCATGGATGCAGGTAGGTCTAGTGCATAGGAGACAGGGTTAATTTTGCGAATAACTCTGTATGGACCAATAAACCGAGGAGCCAACTTATTAGACGGAACCTGCAGCTTGAGATTTCTGGAGGAAAGCCATACTCTATCCCCAACCTGAAAGGAAACCGCTGGAAGCCTTCTGCGATTAGCATGGCGCTGATGACGCTGAAATGACTGACCAAGTGCCCTCTGAACTTGTGCCCATGTGGAACGGAGTTGCTCGATATGCTCATCCAGAGCTGGAATCTGTTGCGTCTGAAATGAGTCTGGAAGCAAACAGGGCTGGAACCCATAATTAATCAGAAACGGAGAGCTCCCAGATGAAGAATTGACCGCACAGTTCCTGGCGAACTCTGCCCAAGGCAACAAGTCGGACCAATTATCATGATGGTCAGTAACGAAACAACGGAGAAATTGTTCCAAGCCCTGATTAGCTCGTTCAGCGGCTCCATTGGTCTGGGGATGGTAGGCAGAGGAGAAGGACAGCTGTATGCCCATCTGTTGGCAAAATGCCCTCCAAAATCTAGACACAAACTGGCTTCCCCTGTCAGACACCAGTACCCTAGGCACTCCATGCAACCGGAATACTTCTCTGGCGAACACCATTGCCAATTCCTTCGCTGAAGGAAGACCACGGAGGGGCACGAAATGAGCCATTTTAGAAAACCTGTCCACCACCATGAATATAAAGGAGTACCCCTTCGACATAGGCAACTCTCCCATAAAATCAATGGAAACATGAGACCAGGGGCGTTCGCCATTAGGCACCGGTTGAAGCAAGCCCACAGGGAGATGTCTCGGGGTCTTAGCGCGGGCGCAGGTGGCACAGGCATTCGTAAATTCGGCACAATCGTTTCTCATGGAAGGCCACCAAAATAACTGAGAAAGGGACCATAACAATTGGTCTCTACCAATATGTCCCGCAGCCTTAGAGGAATGGTAGGTTTCGAGCAGCCTAGTACGAAATGATTCAGCGACAAAACATTTGCCCACTGGGGTTTCATGGGGAGCGGACCCCTGAGAGGCCAGGATCTCCTCCCCTAGAGGAGAAGTGATACTCGTGCGTATAGTAGCCAGTATTCTATCAGGTTGGATGATAGGAGCTGGTGCTTCCACTCTGTCACTGTCGGCCTCAAATTGTCTTGACAGTGCATCAGCCCTGATATTTTTTGACCCTGGCAAATATGATACAATGAAATTAAATCGAGACAGGAACAGTGCCCACCTGGCCTGACGAGAGGACAATCTCTTGGCCTCCGAGAGATAGGTCAGATTCTTATGATCTGTTAGGATTAAGACAGGATTCTTAGTACCTTCAAGCAAATGACGCCATTCCTTAAGAGCAAGGATAATGGCCAATAATTCTCTGTCACCTATCTCATAGTGGCTTTGAGTGACAGTCAACTTTTTAGAGAAAAACCCACAAGGTCTGAGAGTTCCACCTTTCTCGTGTCGCTGCGAAAGTACTGCCCCGACCCCAATATCTGAGGCATCAACCTCTAACGTAAATGGAAGTAAAGGATTGGGGTGGGATAACACAGGAGCCGCAGCAAATGCCAGCTTCAAATTCTCAAAGGCTTTCTCAGCAGATACCGGCCAACAAGAAGGATTAGCACCCTTGTGCGTAAGATCGGACAGAGGTTTGACAATAGAAGAAAAGTTCTTAATAAACCTCCTATAATAATTAGCGAAACCCAGGAAACGCTGTATGGCTTTAAGACCCTTGGGTTTTGGCCATTGTAGGACAGCTGACAACTTTTCTTTGTCCATGGCAATGCCATCATTGCCAATTATGAACCCCAAGAATGGCACACTGGTTCTATGAAACTCACATTTTTCCATTTTACAAAATAATTTGTTCTCACGGAGTCGTAGCAATACTGCGGATACATCTTTGATGTGCTGTGCCATGTTTTGGGAGTAAATCAGTATATCGTCGAGTTACACCACAACACATGTCTGTAACATATCTCTCAGAACATCATTTATCAGTTCCTGGAAAACTGCGGGTGCATTACACAGCCCAAAAGGCATTACTAGATACTCGTAGTGCCCAGCTCGAGTATTAAAGGCAGTTTTCCACTCATCACCTGCTCGAATGCGAACCAGATTGTAAGCGGCCCGTAGGTCCAACTTGGTAAATATCGAAGCGCCCTTAAGCCTGTCAAAAAGCTCGGTGATGAGTGGTATTGGGTATGCGTTTTTTGCCATTAGTTTATTCAAGCCCCGGTAGTCAATGCATGGTCTTAATTCGCCATTTTTCTTTTTTACAAAAAAGAACCCAGCCCCAGCTGGAGAGGTAGATTTACGTATGATCCCTCTAGCAAGGGCATCAGAAATGTAATCCTCCATAGCCTTATTTTCATCACAAGATAATGGATAAGTGCGTCCTTTCGGAGGTACTGCACCAGGCTGCAATTCAATGCAACAATCATAAGGTCTATGCTGGGGTAGCATACTAGCCTCTCCTTTGCTAAAAACATCGCCAAACTGTTGGTACACATCCGGCATAGCAGAGGAGGTGCACATGACCTTAATAGGCTGGATGACGCACTTGTCCATACAAAACTGGGACCAAGCAGCAATTTCACACTTTTTCCAATCGAATTGTGGGTTATGTAACTGTAACCACGGAAATCCCAATATCACCGCATGGTGCGGGGAATTAATCAGTTGAAACTGCTGCTCTTCTCTGTGAAGTGCCCCAATAGTCATAGACAATGGCATAGTTTCAAATATAACCTGAGGCGGTTCTAAGGGTCTACCATCAATCGCTTCAATAGTCAAGGGGTTTTCTCTTTCAATGCGTGGAACTCCGTGCAATTCAGCAAAGGTATTATCCATAAAATACCCTGCTGCACCGGAGTCAACCAAGGCCAAAACCTCCACAGAGCGTTGTGCCCAAGACAATACCACCTGTATGGTGGGTTTCATTATGCCCGACACTGGGGACGATTGTACACCACCTAGGGCCTGTCCCCCAAGATACCCTAGGTGTGTGCGTTTCCCGGACGTACCGGACAGGAATTTAGCAAGTGCCCTTTTTTACCGCAGTATAAACATAACCCTTGTTTTTTGCGATATAGTCTCTCTGCCTTGGATAGTCTAGTGAAGCCTATTTCCATAGGTTCACTTGTTTCCCGTACTGGTTCACTAGACTTCAATGCCAAGGGAGGGATGGGTGGGCAAAACATGCTACTAGGCTCATTATTTTTTGACCGTAACTTACGATCTCTGGCAATTGATCTTTCACGTATTCTGGAGTCAATTATCATAACATACTCAATGTCATCATCTAGATCAATAGGTAGATCTTTAGCAGCGATTTCGTCTTTAATGTGGTCATTCAGGCCTTGAGAGAAGGCTGCCAATAATGCCTCGTTATTCCAACCTACCTCTGCTGCCAATGTGCGGAATTCGATGGCATAGTCGCCCACTGTACGCCTGCCCTGTTGTATCTCCATAAGGCGTTTGGCAGCAGAGGTGGTTCTACCAGGAGGCTCAAACACTCTTCGAAAGGAACGCACAAATTCACTAAAGTTCTTAGTACAAGGTTTAGCATTCTCCCACAAGGGGTTAGCCCAGGCCAATGCTCTGCCAGTGAGCAGTGATATCGTGAACCCCACTTTACTACGATCATTGGGAAATGCGTGTGCCGTCAATTCCATAAAGATTTCGAGTTGATTGATGAACCCTCTGCAGAGACTAGGGTCACCATCATATCTTAGCGGCAAGGGTGCAGAAGCCGTTAACCCTTTAACAGTACCCCCTAGGGGTCTGGTATCACTTTCCGGTGTCTGACTTGGCGAGACCACCGGGCTAGAGCTAGATTGGTCAGCAGGTACCGTGCGTTCAAGGATCGTTTGAATTGCAACTGCCAACTGATCCAAACGTTGCTCGAGCACATCCATCCTCCAATGGATATTCTGTGCGTTACCTTGACCCTTGCTGTCTGAGGTCATGGCCCTTTCGTACTGTCACGGTTTATTATGACTCTCAGACACAAGTTTTAGGTAAAAAAAAATCAATTTTATTGAAATAATAAATGATAACTTAGGATGGCAATAACATACATATATATATATATACAGAATATAGCACAGACAGAAGGCAGACTCTACCGGTCCTGTCAATATACCGGACAGGACAGTCTTTAGGCTCTACCGGCCTTGCCAATACCGGGTAAGGCAACCTGCAGATGGAATAGTATAACGGTTTTACCGGCCTTACCAAATTACCGGGCAAGGCAGCCTCAATAGATACACAATGTAGGCTCTACCGGCCCTGCCAATACCGGGTAAGGCAACCTCAGATGGAATGTGGTAAAAGGTTCTACCGGCCTTACCAATACCGGGCAGGGCAGCCCAGAGATAATAGCAGCAGTCAGATGGAACTGGCAAATTAGCAGAATCGTTAAGCAGCAAGGCTTTGGAGCAAACCAGCGTCCGCACGCTGGAAACAACACTGAATAGTATAGCCGTTAGGCTTAGCGAGCAAACCAGTGACCGCACACTGGAGTAACAAGCGAGTAGTATAGCCGCAAGGCTTAGGAGCAAACCAGCGTCCGCACGCTGGGACCAACACAGATTAGTATAGCTGATAGGCTTTGGAGCAAACCAGTGACCGCACACTGGTGTAACAAGCGAGTTTGTATAGCCGCAAGGCTTAGGAGCAAACCAGCGTCCGCACGCTGGGACCAACACAGATTTGTATAGCTGAAAGGCTTTGGAGCAAACCAGTGACCGCACACTGGTGTAACAAGTGAGTTTGTATAACCGCAAGGCTTAGGAGCAAACCAGCGTCCGCACGCTGGGACCAACACAGATTTGTATAGCTGATAGGCTTTGGAGCAAACCAGTGACCGCACACTGGTGTAACAAGCGAGTTTGTATAGCCGCAAGGCTTAGGAGCAAACCAGCGTCCGCACGCTGGGACCAACACAGATTTGTATAGCTGAAAGGCTTTGGAGCAAACCAGTGACCGCACACTGGTGTAACAAGTGAGTTTGTATAGCCGCAAGGCTTAGGAGCAAACCAGCGTCCGCACGCTGGGACCAACACAGATTTGTATAGCTGATAGGCTTTGGAGCAAACCAGTGACCGCACACTGGTGTAACAAGCGAGTTAGTATAGCCGCAAGGCTTGGGAGCAAACCAGCGTCCGCACGCTGGGACCAACACGGAATTGTAGCAATGTCACCAACGCGACCAGGCAGAAGGTCGCCAGGATACTGAAGACAGGTGATGAGATGACAGGAACCAGCAACGATCAGTCAGGTCAGAAAACAGCAGAGAAGTTCAGCAGGAACTGCAACACCAGAGACTAGGCCGGAACCAGGACTGGAAGTACTTCAGCATGCAGGAAACACTGGAACAGTAGAGATCAGGAACTCAGGAACACATGAGATCAGGAACTCAGGAACACTGGAACAGAGGCCCAGCTAACACTAGCATAGTGATAGCAAGAAGGTCAGAAACAACACGAAAGGGCACTCAAAGGGTGCCCAATCCAGGTTTAAATAGTCAATAAGAGGCGGGCTATCTGCAGACAGCCAATAGAAGCCCCCTACTGGTGACAGACAAGTAACTGCAGCAAATCACGGGCACCGTGATAACCTGGGACCCTCAGGAATGACAAAAAAGTGTCAGACTGCCTCAGTGGCTCAGTGCAATGCACACAGAACTTGAGACAACGCACAGCATCCAACAGGTGAAGAGCCTTCTCCTTGTCAGAAGTAGGATTAGGGCAGAAAGAAGGAACCACGATCTCCTGATTAATGTGGAACTTTGACAACACCTTTGGGAGAATGCAGCTCCGCAACCCAGAGAACGGACACGATTGCCAGGAGAAAAGCCATCTTCCACGTCAGCAGACATAGAGGAATAGTGGCCAAAGACTCAAATGGAGGGCGCTGAAGGGCCCCCAAAACTAAGTTAAGGTCCCACTGAGGAGCAGGGGACTTAAACACAGGATGGGTATGAGCAACACCCTGGAAGAATACCTTGACATCAGGAATGAGAGCAAGGCGCCTCTGAAAGAACACAGAGCGTGCAGAGGTCTGAACCTTAAGAGAACTCAGACTGAGGCCCTTATACACGCCATCCTGGAGGAAGGAAAGGACCGTAGGAAGATCAAAATCCTGAGACAAGTCTTTATCAGCGCACCAAGAGAGAAAGGTAGATAAAACTCGATGGTAGGCCTTAGAGGAAACAGGCTTACGGGCACTAAGCATAGTAGCCACCACACCAGAAGAAAATCCTTTCTTCTTCAAAATTGAGGATTCAACCTCCATGCTGTCAAAGCCAGGAGATGAACGTCCTCCTTCGACAGGTAACCCTGGAGAAGAAGATCTGGATGGGTGGGGAGCCGAAGAGGTTCCGCCACTGAGAGATCCAGAAGCTCCGGAAACCACGCCTGTCGAGGCCAGTATGGAGCAATCCGAATGACTGGGGAGCGCTCCAGTCTCAGCTTCCATATCACCCTGTGTAACATGGGAATGGGAGGAAAGATGTATGCCACAGGAAAAGTCCACGGGATCTACGAGGCATCCACTGCTAGAGCCAGGGGATCCGCCCAGAGAGAACAGAATGTTGGAACTTTCCTGTTGTGTCTCGTCGCCATCAGATCGATGAATAGAAGACCCCAGTGCTGGACAATGACGTTGAACACTTCTTGATGCAGTTCCCACTCTCTTCTGTCCACAGTGTGTCGACTGCGGATGTCTGCCAGAAAGTTGTCTGTGCCAGGAATATGAACTGTGGAAATGGCAGGGACATGCTCCTCTGCCCATGACAAAATAGCCTTGACCTCTAGCCAAGCTGCGATACTTCTTGTGGTGCCTTGCTTGTTGATGTAGGCTACCGCTGTGACGTTGTCCGACTGTACCCTGACCGGGCAATCCTCCAGTTGTCCAGTGTCGCAGGGCATGATATATTGCCCTAAGCTCCAAGACATTGATGGGAAGGAGAGATTCCTCCTAGGACCACCGGCCCTGAGCATTCAAGTGCCCCAGGATCGCACCCCAGCCAGAGAAGCTGGCATCCATGGTCACTGTTGTCCAGAATGGCACCAGGAAGGGCCTGCCTTTCAGGAGATTGTTCAGTTTAAGCCACCACGAGAGGCTCTGTTCCACGTGAAGAGGAAGAGATAGGGACCTCTCCAGGAAATCCGGCTGACCCCTGCATGCCAGGATCAGAAACCTGTGTAGTTCCCTGGTATGAGCCATGGCAGCTTCTTAGCTGAAACTGGGTCCTGACTCAGGACACCCTGGACCTTCAGTGCTATCTGATGAGCTACTTCGTCCGTGAGAAACACCATTCCTCTCTGCCAATAAAGACCATTCTCTGGGAAAGAACAAGGTCCGACTTGTCCAGATTGATTATCCACCCTTGATGGGATAGAGCATGAATGCAATCCTGCACCTGCTGATGAATGAGTTCTGGAGAAGGGGCCTTCAGAAGGAGGTCATCCATATACGGAGTAACTCTGATACCATTCTGATGTAGGACAGAAATCAGGGCTCCCAGAACTTTGTTGAAGACTTGAGGAGCCGTGGTCAGGCCGAAGGGGAGGGCAGAAAATTGGAAATGCCCTCGGTCTCAGGCAAAGATTAGATAGTGCCGACTTTCTGGATGAATGGTGATGTGCAAATAGGCATCCTGAAGATCCAAAGAGGCCAGAAATTTCGCAGGGGACATGGCCGCTATCACCGTGCTCAGTAACTCCTAGCAGATTTGGGACCGGACCACAAAGGAGTTGAGATCCTTCAAATCCAAAATGGGACGACAGCCGCCATCCTCCTTGGAAACCACAAAGAGGTTGGAGTAGAACCCCAGCCCCCTTTCCTGATAAGGAACTGGTTCCAGGACTACTTTGTCCAGAAGGGCCTGAATGGTCTCCTCGAAAAGGCGGAGCTTTTCTGCTCCCAGAGGAGAGTGAGAAGAGAAGGTGCTGGAAGGAGGAAGAGAGGTGAAGGGGATCCTGTATCCCGTAGCCACCACCTGCAAAACCCACGGGTCTGCCACTGAGGCCTCCCAAGCCGAGATGTTTTGGCGTAGGTGGCCACCTACCTGTGGGTGGGGACCCAGATTCGGCGAGTCATGCAGAAGGAGGTTTGGAAGCCTTGGGCTTAGCGGAGGACTTGGGCCTTCTTTGCTGCTTAGGCTTGGATGAGGAGCAAGGAACCTGAGGCACCACCTGGGTCGCCTGGCGTAAGTCAGCCTGAAAGGGACGAAAAAGACAATTCCTTTTGACAGGCACCTTCTTCCTCTGGACCACTGGCAGGTGAGTACTCTTCCCTCCAGTGGCTTCACTGATCTGATCCTTGAAATCAGGCCCAAACAGTGAGGTGCCTTGAAAGGAGGCCCTGTCAGCAGACCAGATCTTGAGCCAATGAGCACATCTGGCTGCCACAGACATAGCTGATGCCCTGACTACCATACGCACAGCGTCAAACAGGGCAGCAGAAACATAATGCTGCTCCTCAGAGATGTTGGCAAGAAGTCCCAACATGTCAGCAGTAGGAGCCCCCTGACGGACAGCTGAAGTGAGCTGTTCAGTCCACACAGCCACAGCTCTATTCACCCACGCCTCAGCAAATGTGGGGCACAGGGCAGAACCAGCCGTTGCAAAAATAGCCTTTAGAGCAGTCTCAAGCTTCTTGTCAGTCCAGTCTTCAGAGCAGACGCATCAGCCACAGGCAAAGCGGTAGACGTAGAAAGCCTGGAAACAGGGGCATCCACTTTGGGGGGATAAACCCATTGAGCTAGGGATGCTTCAGAGTATGGATACAGCTTAGCAAATTTTCTAGAGATAGACGTCTTTCTGTCTGGAAACCTCCACTCTTCAGACACCAAGCGGTCAAGAGTGGGATTAGGTGGAAAACAAGTATGGGGCCTAACAGGCTCCTGGAACACATCAGAGGGGTCAGAAGAAATCTCCTGCACCAAGGGGATGTTCAGGATGTTCAATACAGCCCTGATCAGGCCCTCAGCTGAGGGGACAGGGTCAGCCTCAAAGGGATCCCCAAAAAACTGAGAGGAAGGGACAGCAGAACAGTCTTCATCATCAGACACCACCAATAATTCCTCCTCAGAGGAATCGGACACATCAAGTACACCCGGCGGACTAGGCAGGGAAGATCTGATAGGGGCGGGGGCCTGCTATGACTGGAAGACCCCCTGCAAAGTGGATGGAAGGAGTTGTAAGGTGGACCGGAGGTAGTAGACTTAAACTAAGGCATCCAAACTGGCTCTAGTGCATGGCTGGAGGTCCCTGCAGGGGATTCAGGGGAAGCAGCACATGCTGGGCAAATATGACCTTAGTATTCTCTAGGTAACCCTGTGTGACATGAGGAGCAATGAGGGACACAGACGCCCCAGTGTCCTTAGTCTTAGGCCTAGTTCCAAGGTCTAATGGAATAGACATGCTCACAGACTTAAACGGTCAAAGTATCAGAAATACCCACAAAACAGTGTGAAGGATAAATCAAATCACCCCAGAAATGCTAAATTAGACTTATCTGGTAGGCAAAGGGTTAAAATGCTGAGGAGAGAAGTCCAAGCCCTGCATAGGATACTCGATCAGAGAAGACACATAAAATGGCTGCCGCGATGGGAGACAATCAGAAACGAGCAAGCGAAGCAATCACTCATGGGAATCGTAGTTTCACTAAGAGAGTCCCCCAACAGTGCCCGAAGCCCCCTGAGCCCCCCAAAATGCCCAGAATGTTGACAGGCTAACAGAGCAAGTGCAGACCAACAAAATGAGCCATCTCTGACCTTGCTACGTAGAGCGGCTGCAGAGATACGTCACAAACTGTAAAGTCCCATAGAAGTAAATGGAGCAATGGCGTCTATGCAGTAAATGCGGCACGGAACATAAAGTTAACGAGGTGAATACCAAAATGTAAAACCACTCAAAGCTCACTAGAACAAGTCAGTAGACCCAATAAACACTGGTCCCAGTAGGGAAAGTGCCCAAACCCCCCTCCCCCCCCAAAAGATGCTAACCAGCAGCAAAAGGGTTAAAGTGCCACAGAATATCACTCCAAACACCTCACAGAAATACAGATAAACCCAATGAATGCATAAGTATGTAATAGGAACTCCAAATGAGATCCCTGTGAGGAGGGGAAGCATGGGACATGTGGACCTCAGCACTCAAAGGGTGCTCACCTTTTTAGCAGGTCTTCTGTCTTCAGATTACCATATATCAAGAAGAAGCCTCAGTGGGCAAATCCTGGGGAAAGAACTTGCAGCCAGGATTCCCCCCCCCAGGGATTAGGTTCATAAAAGCACTTGGTTGTCATGTTTTTTTTTTTTTTGTTGTAATATAATTTTTATTAGGATAGTAATTTACATTTTACAGGACAACAGAAGTGCACAATTAGATGATACCAAAATGAAACAATAGAGCAAAACACACAAATTCAATCTTTCAACAGGTATCTCTGGATACAATGGTCTGTTGTACAATGAAACAAAAAACACACCTCAACATGTCCTGGAAGAAGAGCAGATAGATAGAGAAGGAGAAAGATAGAAAAGCTAAGAATAGAGACAGGGAGAAGATGGCCCTAGGGAGACAGAGGTAAGGACATGGGGTAGGGAAAAACAAAAGCGGGGGGAGGTTAAAAAGAGGGTAGGGACAAAGGGTTGGATATAGTGCACATTAGGTCAGAGGTCCACTCCTTTCCCACAATGACCAGATTGAGATATATATGTCCATATGACAGACGCCAATGTAATGCAACTTCTCCATCATCAGGTTATGAGACACAAGTTGCCGTAGGTGAAGTCTTGTAGGAACTTCTGAAGACTTCTATGATCGTACAAGGAGTAACTTTGCCGCAAGCAAGATCTGCTCTGCTAATATTTTCTGTGGATGAGGGAGTGGAACTGGAAACATATGAAACAAAGCCAATTCCGGTGAACCAGGTAAGTGCACCGAAATGATGGCATTCACTACCCTAAAAACCATGTCCAAATAAGGAAGCAAACGAGGGCATGACCACCACACACGGAACATAGTCCCTACGTCCCCGCCACACCTCCAACAGGAGGGAGATACAGAGGGGTAAATACGAGCCAATCGGGCCGGAACCAGGTACCACCTATAAAGTATTTTCCTAGCCAATTCCAAATGATTTGTGCAGTGTGAAGCCTGTGAGGGAAATTCAAGTGCTGCGGTCTAGTTAGAGGGAACCAGGCTGCGGCCCATTTCCCGTTCCCATTCCAAAATGAAAGGCAACTTCACTGGATGGTTATTACTGGTCCAAGTGCGATAACAGAGAGATAGAGAACCCCTAGAGGATCTGAGCGTCATGCACAGCCTAGTCAGATCATGTAGCTTAAAGGGACTCCGGGACCATAGGTTAGAGGATGACTGTAAAGCATGGCGGAGTTGTAAAAACTTGTAAAAATCAGACCTCAGGAGATCAAACTTGGCCCGGATATCACTAAACTGCATCAACATATCTCCAGAGAGAATGTCGTTTAAAGTCCCAATGCCCGCCATATGCCATGATGCATAGCTAGAATGAGGAATCACAAATTCCAGGGAGCGCAATGGGGTGGCGGGGGTGAACTGCCGCAGTTCAGGGACAATGGGAGCATAATCGTCCCAAAGACAAAAGGAAAGCCTAGTGCTGACCAAAGGAAGAGACTTAGGCGGACGGGCCCGGCTTGATAACCAAAGTAAATCACATACTCTATGTGGGCAAACCTGTGCGTCCTCCAGGTCAACCCATGCAATCTTGCGAGAACATGTGTGAAATTGTATGTTTTGTGCCATTCTGGCAGCCTTGTAATACAGAGGGAGTGATGGAACGCCCACCCCAGACAGTCTGGTAGGCAAGATCAACCATCTTTTGGATACCCTAGAGCGTCGTGCCCCGTGAATAAAACGCATAATCTCTGACTGAACCTCCCGCAAAAAAGAGTGCGGAATCAGTATAGGTGGCGTACGAAACAGATACAGAAATTTGGGCAAAACTGACATTTTGATCGCCGCTATTCGTCCCATCCAAGACAGCATCAAGGATGACCAACCAAGAAGTTCCCTCTTGTGGTCTCTCCACAGACGCTTCACATTCAAAGAGAACAAGGCCTTCATGGACCTAGCCAATCGAACGCCCAGGTAGTTGAGACTATCCTTTCTCCAGTCAAAGGGATATTCAACTTGCAACTGATGTAAAATAGGCAGTGGGACATTCAATGGTAGAGCCTGAGTCATACTCTGATTAACCCTATGGTAAGAAACCTTACCATACTGCTGCAAAACCTCCAACAAATAAGGAAGGGAGGAGGCCGGACGTGTAAGACTTATCAGAATGTCGTCAGCAAACAAGCCAAGCTTCACCTCCATATTCCAGCATTTACAGCCATGTATGAGGGGATGGGCACGTATCATGGCCGCAAGAGGCTCCAAAGCTAAAATGTAAAGGATAGGGGACAAAGGGCAACCCTGTCAAGAGCCATGTGATATCCGGAAAGGGTCTGAAACAAATCCTGCATAGGACACCTTAGCGGATGGAGACGAGTATAAAGAAAAGATAGCTGTAATAAACCCAGAAGGAAAACCAAGTTTCTCAAGTACTGCTTGCAAAAATCCCCAATGCAAACGGTCGAACGCCTTCTCCGCGTCAATGGCCACAAGAAGGCTGGCAGTTTTATCAGCTGTCACCAAATCAATAATATTATCACGGTGCCCGTGATTCCCTGTCAGTCACACTGATGGTACCTGTGCATTGGTGCAGAGTGTTTGGCCCGCCCAGGATGTTCCTTTTTATACTGGGCCTGTGACAGCTATCTGGTGCCCTTTCGTGGTGTTCCTGAAGTTGAGCCTCTTGCTGAGTTACTGTGTTCCTGTGTACCGATTCGGCTCGTCTGACCATTCTCTGTTCCTGCTCTCTGATTGGATTCCTGCGCTGGCTGACGTTCCTGCTCTGTTACCGACCTGGCTGTGGCTGACTTTCCTGCTCCGTTACCGACCTGGCTGTGGCTGACGTTCCTGCTCCATTACCGACCTGGCTGTGGCTGACGTTCCTGCTCCGTTACCGACTTGGCTGTGGCTGACTTCCTGCTCCGTTACCGACCTGGCTGTGGCTGACGTTCCTGATCAAGAGGGTCCTGGTTCCGGTCATCGCTGCCGGTTGCTCATCAGTTCCTGAGTTCCTGTGTTTCCAGGTCGCCCGACAGCGACATTCAGAACTGTAGTAGTGGGGCTCCGTTCATTCACTCTCATTGGCGCTACACCGTGGCCTTCGTTTACCGAGCTGTTGTATGCTAGCTGAGCTGCCCCTCCGTGGCTGTACCTGCCCGATCCAGTTACTGTGTGTGTGTTGCCTCCATTATAGAGCCGATTACACTTGCCAAGCTTTATCATACTATCCGAGCCGCTTACACAGTCTGAGCTGCGCTTTGTACCTAGTCTGTCCGTGGCTTGAGCAGAGCAGTTTAGTCCCGGTACGTGGTTTACCGTGCATGCATCTCCCGGTGCTGTGGCCTCCGTTTGCTCTCGCTGTATGGTACTGATACGGCACCGGAAGGGTGTCTGGGCGCTAGTCATTGCTCGTGTGTAGTATCATTCATCGCATTCCTGTGCGAGGCTCGCGGTGGCTGGTATAGTGTTACTCCTGTTGGCACCTTGTGGGTGGCCTGGCTCTGATCTCCTTTGGCTCACAACAGTACTCCTGTATGTACGAGGGCTTTACAGGTTCCGTTTACCAGTTCTGCTAGCGGCTCTTCCATTCACTCCTCCTGGAGTTTTACTCAGCTGTGGTTGCTTGTGCAGTCTCCTTGGGCGTCCTTTTGTAACAGCTATATGAGAGTGATTTGAGCAAGCCTACTACTGATTGTGTATTCTTTCAGAGACTTATTGGTTCAGCTGGGCGTTGTCAGCCTACCATCATTGTGACTGATCAGTGGGTTATTCCTTAACCCTTGTTTATCCTGTTATACAGTGCTATTCCATATTTTTGTACCATTACTGCTTTATACCAGTCTGTCTATGCCTTACCTGGCCCCCAGGGGCGCTATTCCTGATTTTCAGTTCTAAATAAACTGTGTTTTTACTTATAACCTTGTCTGAGTGTCAGAAAACCGTAACAAATATCTATGAATTTCCTAGTGTTATCAGAAGCCTGCCTACCCTTAACAAACCCAACCTGATCATAATGCATCAGAGATGGTAAGATATCCCTCATCCTGTTCGCTAACACTTTAGCATACAGCTTTACATCCGTGTTCAAAAAGGGAGATGGGTCGAAAGTTGGGGCAGTGGGTAGGAGGTTTACCAGGTTTCGGCAAAGTAGTAATATGAGCCAAAAGCATAGAATCAGTGAATGCGCCCTTCGCAATGCATGCCTGAAAAAGTTTCTCTAAATGTGGCACAAGAACCTTCCCAAAAGTTCTATAGTATGAGTTGGAGAAGCCATCAGGGCCAGGAGCCTTCTCCCGCGGTAGCGCCTTGATGAGCTGACTGATCTCCTCCATAGAAATAGGAGCCTGCTATTTGTCACAATGAGCTGGCGATAACTTAGGCAGGGTCATCTGACGAAGGAAGCAGTTGATGTCCTGAGGGGACGTTTGGTAAGTATCAGGATCAGAACTAAGGTTGTACAAAGACTCATAGTATTTCGCGAAGGTTTCCGGTATCAAGGCAGGATTCATAACTTTATCCCCCGCAGGAGAAATGATATAAGGGATGGCTCTTTTAGCATCCTTCTTCCTGAGACGTCGTGCCAATAATGCGCCCACCTTATTACCCTGAGTATAATATTTCTGCTGCAGTTTCTTGAGCACAAGTTGAGTTTGAAACAATTGAAGTTCCGAAATTTCCTGTTTAATCGCTAAAATACACCTCCCCCTGACACGCGTGAATTGAGCTTTCTGTAATTTCTCCAAGGAAGCTAACTCCTGCATCAACAGTGCCAGTCGTTCATCCTTCCTCCTTTTCTCCCTAGTAGCAAATGCAATACAGTGTCCTCTCATTACCGCCTTATGAGCCTCCCACAGAGTCTCTGGAGTAACCCCCGAGGTCACATTCATATCAAAATATTCAATCAACAATTTTTCCAAGTGATCCCGGACCTCTGCCCTAGTAAGTAATCATTAAGCCGCCAGTGCCCCCTCCCCACATGACTATACCGGTCAGCCAGTTCTAAATAAATCGGCTCATGATCCGACCATTGAATATTGCCTATAGAGCAATTCCGCACCCTCTGCAAGGTTTGTTTGTCCAAGCAAACATAGTCTAATCTTGAATAGGATAGATGTACGTGGGAAAAAAAAAGAATAATCACGATCCGTGACATGTAGAGTCCTCCAGGCATCATAAAGCCTAAATTCCTCCAGAGTCTGCTGCAGCACTCCACTCTGCGAGGACAAAAACCGGAAGTATTGCCCTGAATGTGCTACCGAGGAATCTAGTAGTGGGTCAGGTAACGTATTAAAGTCACCGCACACAATCAGTGAGCCCTGAAGCAAAGGCTCTACCTTAGAAAGAGCATGGTGAATAAAATGTGCGGACTCAGAGTTCAGGGCATAGATGTTAAGCAGGGAATAAACAGTATTATTGATGGAGACCACCAGTAATAAATACCTACCCCGAGTATCCCTTTTCACCTCCAACACCTGAACTGCTAAAGAATTGTGAAACCATATGGAGACCCCTGCTCGTTTGGATGGGGCAGTAGAATGGAAAGCAGAAGTAAAGTGTTTAGAAACAACCACTGGAATCTTACCTGCAGCAAAGTGAGTCTCCTGAATACATAATATATGTGAAGCACTTCTACGAGCCTCCTCAAATAGTAAACGTCTTTTGTGAGGGGTATTAAGCCCCTTGACGTTCATAGATAATAACTTTATGCTCATAACCTGCTGAAAAACAGAGAGTGCATTGGACAACCTCAAGTAAGAGAGTTTAAAAATAGGCACCCGTCGTATCACTGAGTCAGGTAAAAGGCCAAGGGTGGGAAAGGGAAGTCACAAAGAACCAGCTAAAGGATGGCTCAACCACACGATCGCAGAGGGGAGCCCATGTAGACCCAATATCGCTAACAGAACGACCAACAAAACAAGGGGGGGAGGAACAGTAGGAAGGAAAGTAAGGAGTCTGAGGAAGGAGGTACACGGGTAGGAAAATAGTGGAAAAGAGACAGGAAGAACATGGAAACCCAGAGAGGAAAAAGAAAGCTGCTCAATAGAGCAACCAATATACAGTGCAATGTACAAACAGTATAAAACAAAATGAGAAGTCCAAAGCACCAACCTCATACCCAGATGAGAGAGGGGTGACCATACACTCCTCAAAAATTAAGGCAGAGAAAGAAGGGGAAAAAACGTGTAGCCAGGGACTAGTTCAGTATGCACTGGCGGTAAAACCACAAGTCTGCGTGGGATGATAAAAAAAAATGATCTAACGCAAAGGTGAGGCATAGAAACCATAATCCAAAAAGAAAGGAAAGACGGGATTGCAAAATGGAGCCCAGATCTCCTAGGGCAGGTCAAAAGCACCGTCTAAAACTGAAATCAGGAAAGGGTCCATTAACGGACAGGGGAAGATTATATAGAACTATAACGTCTCAACATCTGGGTATGGGTGATCTTGTTGTACACAGCTCAAGCCATACACTTTAAAGTACATGAAATTTACGATACATTATGCTCCCCTTCATAACAGCAACCACATCCCTGGTAAGTATGTACTTAACAACGTGCAATTGTTACCCTTAACAAAAAAAAATTAATCAATACAGAGGCATCGTAATTCCAAACCTCAACCACCCGCGTCCCCACTCCCCTGTAACATACCCGCGGAAGGGGTTCAGCCCGGGGGCCACGCTATTATAGCCCAGCAGGCCCGGACCAACCCCCTCACCCGCGTCCCTCCAAATGACCCAATTCTCAAAACTAACCACCCGGCTCCAGCCCGCCTCCCACTCCGCTAGGATAGGGGAAGCCCGCTCCACGGCCTGCCCCAAGAAAGGGTAAAACCCGGGGAAACATGGAGGACTCAGTAACAGCCCACTCAGGTACCCAGGACAGGCCGCCGCACACGCACCCCCACACCCGCTGTAAACCAAACCCATGCAATAGTATCAGTCCATCCAAACTGTGTACTGTAAAAACACAACAGGCAGTCCCAGTAGAAAATCAGAGAGACCCACATATACTTAAGGCTAACCTGCTTACAGCGATAGGGAGATAGTCTGTCAACTAAAGGCCCCCATCGGTAAAGGGCAAGATAGAGAGTGTTACTGGCAATCCAAAATGGTTCAGTCACCACCGGGAAGAGCCAGGGTCAGGAGATGCAGGTCTCAGCCGGGGCACAGAAATTGGTACGTGCGAGATAGTCCAAAGTCTGGTAGGTCTTTGGGAATGCACATTTTGCAAGTCGGGAGGTGCATCAATCTGGACATTCCAAGAAGAGAGGATCCGTACGCCTTCGTCCGGGGAATCAATGGTTGTGACAGCTCCATCCCTGGTAACCAAAAGCTTAACCGGGAAGCCCCACTTGTACTTTATATCTGCTCTCCTCAGAGCTGCTGTAACGTGCCGAAACTGATGGCGTTGCAGGAGGGTAAGTGAAGAAACATCAGCAAATAGCTGGACTCCAGAGTAAGGATCCGGCAGAGGAACCTGCAACCTGCCAGCTCTCAAAAGTTCCTCCTTCACATGATAGTAGTGTAGCCTTAAAATTACATCCCGGACTGCATCTGGACGTAGATTCCTGGGTTTAGGCAGCCTGTGAATACGATCAATCAAAAAGTCTTGATCCGAGTAGTCCTGTAAAAGTTTAGTGAAGAAATCTTGGGCCCACGCCTTCAGGTCCGCAGGCTGTACCTCCTCCGGAATCCCCCGAATTCTGAGATTATTGCGTCTGGATCGGTCCTCCAGGTCACATACCTTAGCCCTCAAAAACTGAAGCTCCTTTATTAGCTCAGTATGTTGGTCCGCCAGGACATTATGTGCGTCTATCACCTCATCTACTTTGTCCTCCACTCGGGAAGTTCTTTCTCCAATTTCTTTAATATCACTGTGTAGTTCATTTGCTATAGCTCGTACATCGCCTTTTATCTGTGTACATAGTGTTTTCAGCATCGCTTTAATATCCCCCATTGGGAAGTTGTCGTACGATAGGAGGTAGAGGCTGCATCATCCGTCTCCGAAAACCTGTCATCTGCAGGCTCTCCCCGGGCGCCATCTTGAGACAGAGAACCGGACCGCTTCAGGGCCTTTTTCTGCTCCTTTGGGGTAAGAAATTTCAACATTTGTTCTTGCTGTCGTTTGGTCCTTTGATTGGACATCTCGTCAGCCAGAAAATAGAGTTCGCCAGCAAAATATTACCGTCTCTAGGCTGAATAGTCCCCAGCTTACACAGGAGCCCCTCTAAAATGCTGCCATTCCCGCCGAGTGCTAGGCCACGCCCCCCGGTTGTCACGGTTTTTGATGAACACTCAGACCCGGCTGGTAAGGTTAAAATAACTTTATTGAAATAAAGTACATACAGTGGTAAAGCCCACAAGGGCACAATAAAGAACAATACAGTACTAACAAGCCACTCCCGGGAGGGATAAGGACAGCTGGAGGCAACGGCTGGCTGGAGAGAGTTCTGATCTAGAACCGCAAATGACTGGAGGCTTCAAGAGACCATAGGCAACCCGCCCCTAGCAGACTAGGGGCCTACTGAGGCTATGCAGCCCAAGTACTGGCAGAAGGACCCTAGAGCACTAGGATTCCACAGGATGGTAACTGGCACGAGTCCCGGATGCCTGTGAGACACTGAACCCATCAGCAATAAGGCAACACTGACCCAAGGGACTAGGGTCACAGTAAGACCTAGGCAACCGCTTCTGGTAAGAAAAACCCTAGAATGCTAGGGGTGGATTGAGACAGCACAACTTAAAGGCAACTAGTGTCCCAGCGCACGAGCAGGGTGTAAATCATGCTACAGATGGCTCTTGAGTCTAGAGGCTACTGCAGGTAGGAATGGAGCACTGACCCTGCCTAGAGGATCTAGGCACTGAAAGGGTCCTGAGGTAACGCCCAAAGTGAAGTCTGCAACTCCAACAGGGAGTGAGCCCAGCTGGAAAGTGGAGGAGGACACGGATGGATCACAGAGTAACACAGTCAGCGCTACAAAGCACTGAACCGGTACTTCTCATGTGCACACCACCTGAGGCGGTTAACCAGATAAACGGCTATAGCACGAATGCTCAGCCTTCAGGATAACAGAAGCGACATGCGGCGCTACTACAGACAAGCGCAACAGGTCAGGCAGAAGAGTAGAATGCTAGCCTTATAGAGGCAACCAAGTGGGTTCTTAGCCAGGCACAGTAGCAACGGAGCAGATTCCCAGCCAGATACTAATCAGTAGTGTAGCGGGTTCTCAGCCAGATCAGTCAGCAACGGAGCGGGTTCTCAGCCAGATCAGTCAGCAACGGAGCGGGTTCTCAGCCAGATCAGTCAGTAACGGAGTGGGTTCTCAGCCAGATCAGTCAGCAACGGAGCGGGTTCTCAGCCAGATCAGTCAGAAAAGGAGCGGGTCCTCAGCCAGATCAGTCAGCAACGGGACAGGTTATAAGCCAGATCAGTCAGCAACGGAGCGGGTTCTCAGCCAGATCAGTCAGCAACGGAGCAGGTTATAAGCCAGATCAGTCAGCAACGGAGCGGGTTCTAAGCCAGATCAGTCAGCAATGGAGTGGGTTCTCAGCCAGATCAGTCAGCAACGGAATCAGCAACACAGGATACGCAGGAACGTCATCAGGCAGGCCAGGTCATACACAGTCAGAGCAAAACAGGAACTAACAGGAGGAACGGGTACACCACGAAAGGGTGCCTCAGTATAGACATGACAGAGTATATAAAAGCTGGCCCTAGGCGGAGTCAGGATCATCAGACCAATAAGAGAGAGGCAGTGAATCAAGCAATAATAATGTGGCCACCTACGGCTTGAGCACGGGCACCGTGATACTGGTAAACTGAGCTATCTACATTTGGGTGATGGGAATTGTCAGTAATGGTAATCGGCCTAATGGTGGTATCCCATTTCTAACAGAAAAATATTAAATAAGCTAAAACTATAGCAGAACTGTTCTCTTGCATTTTGTCTTGACCAAGGAACAAATCTTACTGGTTGGGGATTGGCTAGCTGCAAGCTAAGGAGAGGAGGTGGGCTCCACCCAGCAGTCACTTCTCAGAATTGTTCCTGCCTATTAAAGGGGCTGATCACCTACCCAAAGTTACCAGTAACCTGCATTGGACGACAGAGAAAATAAATATATGAAAATATCCAGTAATTGTTAAGTAGTCCTTGGCAGGATGGAGAGATGTCAAGTCCACCTACCACATCTACTATTTCCAAGGGCTGATCTACTAGAGAGGTCTAAAACACATAGCTTCAGAAACATATGCTGTATAGTTAGTTACTAAATGGAGAATCGGCATGTAACTGGAAGCACAAAGTGATTAAAGGCACACAGACAGTTAGCAGTTAGTAATTTTATTCTAGGCATTAAATATATATTTAAAAAAAAAGTTAATCCAAAAATAGACATTAACTTTGGTAGTTTTATATATGCATTATAGAAGCCACACATTAAGTGCTTTATTTATATAAAATATGGTTTACATTGATATTTCTGGGCTGAATCTACTTAGGTACATATCAATTTACACACACATTCCTCAGGTTCCTCTAGCACCACGTGGCCACACACCCGACCATCCCATAAACCTGCCTCCAACTTTATCCACACCTTCCTAGGATTTAGAATCCTAAATCTAAAGAAAAAAAAAGTTCAAATTTGTGAGTAGATGAATAACTGTCACGGTTCACCAAAGATGTTCAGGAGTCAGTACGGTATAGTTAAATGCAATTTATTATAATATAAGAAAGGTAGTACACAAGTAATACACAGGAACAAGCAGAGGGTTACAAGCCAGCAAGCACTGTTATCAGGAGGCTGCCAAGCTTGACCACACTGCTGGAGACTAGGCCTCAGCCACTTGTAGTCTCTGCAGGAACCAGGAGCAGGAACAGGAACACAGGATCTTGATCCGACTTATCGAGAATACTGACTCGCCTGCCGTCAGTATGGAGTGATTTCTGACTCACGCCTGCAGTCAGTATAGGGAAATGGATAACTGACTCACGCCTGCAGTCAGTATCAGAGCTAGTCTGCCAGAGCCCCAGGTCCGCACTAGATTGGGTGTCTGCTAGGTACAAGGGACAAACGTAAGAATAGTCAGAAAGAACCACAAGTCAGCACCAGAGAGGGTAGTCAGACCAGCCAGGTCATACACAGTTCAGGTAGTCAGCCAGAGCCACAGGTCTGCACCAGGTTGGGTGTCCACTATAGGGATAGACAAAAGAATAGTCAGACAGAGCCACAGGTCAACACCAGGTTGGATGGAAGACAAGCCAGGTCATACACAGAGCCCAAGGTAATAGAATTGCTTTGAAGAACAACGCAAGGGCAACTGATTCAGGACTCAGACTGCCCTTTAAACCTCTCCTCAGGAAGTAGGTAGGAGGAGCAGGCTCAGAGGAAGGAAGTAGGTAGGAGGAGACTACAGGAAGCATGGCATAAAACAGAAACTGGCCTGCTTCACTCTGATGCCTCGTGCCTGCAGATGACGCGTGGAAAGACCGCGAGAGTCGCTGAAGAGGCTGCACTGGAAACAAGGTAAGCTATGACTGTACCCCCCTCAAAGGCCCCCCCTCCACAGAGCCGGCCAGGGTTTCTCAGGAAATCGTGATTGAAATCTGCGCACTAAAACAGGAGCGTGAACATCGCCAGCTGGAACCCAGGAGCGCTCCTCTGGACCGTATCCCTTCCAATGAATAAAGTACTGTAGATGCCCTCAAAACAAACGTGAGTCCAGAATATTTTGTTCTTCATACTCCTCGTGATCTGCAACTCTCACGGGAGCAGGACGGGCAGAAGCAGATGTATACCGGTTGTAGACCAAGGGCTTCAGCAGGGAGACATGGAAGACATTATGGATGCGCATATTGGCTGGAAGTTCCAATGCATAAGCCACCGGGTTAATTTTGCGCAACACCCAGAAAGGACCGACAAATCAAGGAGCCAATTTGTTACAAGGAACCTGGAGGTGCAAGTTACGGGACGACAATCACACTCTGTCTCCTACCTGGAAGGTAGGTGCTGGTAGTCACCTACGATCAGCCTGCCTTTTTTGTCACTGCATGGAATCACGTAGGGTATGTAGTACCCGTACCCATGAGGAAAGGAGCACCCTTAAATGCTCGTCCAGAGACGGAATTTCTTGTGCTTGGAAGGTCTCGGGGAGAGCTGAGGGTTGGAACCCATAATTAACCAAGAAAGGGGGAACTCTTTGTGGAAGAGTTAACAGCATTATTCCAGGCAAACGCCACCCAAGGTAACAGGGTAGCCCAGTTATCGTGATGATCAGAGATATAGCAGCAGAGAAACTGTTCCAAGGCTTGGTCTGACCTTTTTGCCACACCGTTGGACTACAGATGATACAAGGAGGAAAATGCCAATTGGGTACCCATTTGAGAACAGAAACACCTCCAGAATCGGGACACAAATTGGCTTCCTCTATCGGACACGATTACTTTAGGTATGCCATGGAGAGGGAAGCAAATACCACCGCCAATTCCTGCTCAGATGGTAAACCTTTAAGTGGCTCAAAGTGAGCCATCTTAGAAAATTTGTCCACAATCATCAGAATGACTGTACAACCCATGGAACTTGGGAGTTCGACCATACTGTAAAGTCAATGTATAGATGTGACCAGGGGTGTTCCCCATTGGCCACTGGCTGAAGCAAGCCAACTGGCAGGTGTCTAGGTGACTTGTTTTGAGCACAAGTCGTACATGCAGGTGTCTAGGTGACTTGTTTTGAGCACAAGTCGTACATGCAGCCGTGAAAGCAGTACAGTCGGCCAGAAGACTAGGCCACCAAAATACTTGTGACAAGGACTATATCAATTGGTCTCGACCCAATGTGACCAGCAACTTTTGAGACATGATATGTCTCCAACAACTTAATGCGCAGCTGCACTGGAACAAAGCAACGACCGTCAGGTTTCTCCATTGGCGCAGAGTCTTGGGCTCCTAGAGGAGAAGTAAAACAGGTATGAATCGTAGCAAGGATACGATCAGACGGAATGATCGGAGAAGGTGGAACCTCTTCCCTGGATGGGCTACAAAACTGGCGAGACGCATTTTTTGAGCCAGGAAGATAGGAAACCACAAAATTAAAGCGAGACAGAAACAGTGCACATCTGGCCTGCCTGGAAGACTAGCGTTTGGCTTCAGAAAGGTAAATGAGGTTCTTGTGGTTTCTCAAAATCAAGGTAGAAGATTTAGTGCCCTCCAGCAGATGCCTCCATTCTTTCAAGGCCAGGATAATTGCCAGTAATTCTCTGTCCCCAATTTGGTAAAGCATTTCCGCTTTGGACAGTTTTCTAGAGAAGAAACCACACGGACGTAAGGCCTCCCCAGGAGCTGAGCGCTGGGACAACAGAGCGCCCACTCCAATTTCAGATGAATCCACCTCCAGGGTAAAGGGCAGGGAGGGATTGGGATGCGCCAATATTGGAGATGCAGCGAAGGCTGCCTTGAGACTTTCAAAAACCATAATAGCAGGTAGTGACCATTCCGAGGTTTTGGCCCCCTTGCAAGTCATGTCAGTCAGGTGTTTTACAGTAGTAGAGAAATTCTTGATGAATTTTCGCTAGTAATTCACGAATCCCAGAAGTCTTTGGATTGCTTTAAGTGCTATAGGACACAGCCAATTTACTTCTGCAGACAATTTCTGAGGGTCCATGGCGAATCCGGAAGCGGAAATGATATAACCCAGGAATGTTACTTGAGATTTGTAAAATTCACATTTTTCAAGTTTACAAAACAACTTGTTCTCACATAATAGGCTCAGGACTTTGGATACATCTGACTGATGAGTCTCCAATATAGCAGAGTGAATGAGGATGTCATACAAATACACAATCACGCAACTTTGAAGGAGTTCTCGTAAAACATCATTTATGAACTCCTGGAAGACAGGTGGAGCGTTACACAACCCGAAGGGCATGACCAAGTATTCACAGTGCCCACTCTGGGTATTGAACAATGTCTTCCACTCATGTCCTTCTTTAATACTCACCAAGTTGTATGCGGCTCTCAGATCGAGTTTTGTGAATATTTTAGATCCTTTGACACGGTCAAAGAGTTCAGTGATCAGGGGGATAGGCTATGCATTCTTAACCAACAGTTTGTTCAAACCACGAAAGTCAATGCATGGACGTAGCTCTCCATCCTTTTTCTTGATAAAAAAGAATCCATCACCAGCGGGGGATGGAGATTTACGAATGATGCCTCTGGCCAGCGCATCAGACACATATTCCTCCATGGCCTTATTTTCCTCCACAGACAAGGGGTAGATACGGTCCCTTGGAGGTGTAATGCCAGGCAACAATTCCAAAGAACAATCATACGGCCTATGAGGGGGTAGGACCTCGGCCTGAAAATGTCTATAAATGACATATACTCCTCTGGAAGGAGTGGAGTCAAAGCTTGAGTGACTCTCTTGGGACAAGATACACAAGACTTCTTGCATTGTGGGGACCAGGTCAAAACATCACAAGTGTGCCAGTCTATCCTGGGGTTATGTTTTTGTACCCAAGGAAACCCCAGGACCATGGCGTGGTGCGGAGAATTAATCACCTGAAACTTCAGGGTTTCAGTATACAGGGCTGTAATGGTCTACCATCAATGGCTTCTACAGCCAGCGGGGAAGCAAGAAGCAACAATATTCTTACTGGCTGAAAATTCCGCATCCATAAAGCAGCCAGCAGCCCCCGTGTCCAGCAATGCTGGAACTGAGGCGGATTTGTTTGCCCAATAAATCCAGGCCTTCAACATGGGCTGATCCAAAAAATTTTCTGGAGACAGATAGGGTGGGTCAGAAACATGAGGAGATATCTCCCCTAGAGGCCTCCGCAGGCTCTCAGCGACCGAGGGTCTCCCCCTGACTATGGCATCCATCTGCATAGGTTCGGTATCGTCCGAAACAAGCCCCGGAGGCAAGGGAGGATAGGGTAGGTCAGAATAATGAGCAGGCACTCTGCTTGAGGACCTCCGCAGGTACTCCATAAAAGAGGGTGGTTCTCTGATTCTGGTATCCACCAGAATACAAAATTCAATCGGCCTGTCCAAATCGTTAGGTAGATCACGAGCCGCTATCTCATCTTTCATTGTGTCACAGAGCCCTTGAAAAAACACGGCCATCAGGGCCTCATTATTCCAGTCGACTTCAGCTGCCTGGCAAAGGGTCATAAGGTGCTTGGATGCCAAGACCACGCGGCCTGGCCTATCAAAGACTTGCTTAAACGATTTCACAAATTCTGTGAAATTGAGAACAATAGGTTTATTCGTCTCCCATAGCAGATTGGCCCATGCCAGTGCCCTGTCCGTGAGGAGGGATATAAGGAAACCAACTTTACTGTGCTCATTGGGAAGGACATACGGTAACAACTCAAAATATTTGCCCAGCTGGTTAAGGAAGCCACGGCAACCATCTGGATCTCCACCATACCACTGTGGGAGCTGAGCCAAACCCGTTAAACTCTTGACCATGCCTGCGTCAGGAGAGGTTGGAACCACTGGTGCCTGGGAGGTCTCGGGGGGGCACCAGTTGGGTACAAATTTGTTCGAGGTTATCAGTGCGCTGTGAAACCATCTGCATGGCCAAAGACAACTGATCAAGTCGTTGACTCAGTGCCTCCATCCTTTCCAGGATGCTTTGAAAAACTGCATTATTATCACTGTCTGAACTCATGGCCCTTGCATACTGTCACGGTTTCCCAAAGATGTTCAGGAGTCAATACGGTATAGTTAAATGCAATTTATTATAATGTAAGAAAGGTAGTACACAAGTAATACAACAGGAATAAGTAGAGGGTTACAAGCCAGCAAGCACTGCTATCAGGAATAGTAGGCTCCCAAGCTTGACCACACTGCTGGAGACTAGCACTCAGCCACTGGTAGTCTTTGCAGGAACCGAGGATCTTGATCCGAAGTAGCAAGAATACTGACTCACGCCTGCCATCAGTATGGAGTGATTTCTGACTCACACCTGCAGTCAGTATAGGGAAATGGATAACTGACTGACACCTGCAGTCAGTATCAGAGCTAGTCTGCCAGAGCCCCAGGTCCGCACTAGATTGGGTGTCTGCTACGTACAAACATAAGAATAGTCAGACAGAGCCACGAGTCAGCACCAGAGAGGGTAGTCAGACAAGCCAGGTCATACACAGTTCAGGTAGTCAGCCAGAGCCACAGGTCTGCACCAGGTTTGGTGTCCACTATAGGGATAGACAAAACAATAGTCAGACAGAGCCACAGGTCAGCACCAGGTTGGATGGAAGACAAACCAGGTCATACACAGAGCCCAAGGTAATAGAACTGCTTTGAACAACAATGCAAGGGCAACTGAGTCAGGACTCAGACTGCCCTTTAAACCCCTCCTCAGGAAGTAGGTAGGAGGAGCAGGCTTCAGAGGACGGAAGTAGGTAGGAGGAGACTACAGGAAGCATGGCATAAAACAGAGGCCTGCTTCACTCTGAAGCCTCGCGCCTGCAAACGATGTGTGGAAAGACGCCAAGAGTCGCTGAAGCGGCGGCGCTGGAAACAAGGTAAGCTATGACAATACATAAGTGGGCAAATAAAGTGTCGAAATTAACAGGGAGTGAGATAGACACTTCCTTAATTCTTCACTGGGTGTGTGGCCATCACAGTATGGAGCCATAGTTAACTGTCATCTCTGCTCAGTATTAAATCAGATACTGTGTATGTGTGTGTATAATATATATATATGTGTGTGTTTGTGATAAGGGGAGCACTCACTGTTGAAGATGCAAATAATTGCCAGGGTGCATATCCAATTGGAGAATCATATTCACAGGAGTAGAAGGAAAGCACTAAAGGATACTTTTCAATTCTGCCCAAACAGATGGCTTTATTGTATCAACGTTTCGGCCAACGCTGAGGCCTTAAAGGGATAGTAATACTTCATTTTAACTTTATTTTATTTTGTAGGCATTAAAAAAAACATGAAGAATGATATAAGTCTTATCTCTGAAACCTTTATGGTTTAAGAGATATTCACAAACAAAGTATCCCCCCCCCTGTTCAACCAGATCAGAAGGGAGATGCCCAGGTAGACTGCAGAGAGGGACAATCTTCAATTAAGATAATGGAAAAAGCTGAAAAACTTGTCAAGGGGGGAAGGGCTTTCATTGTTTTCATACAAAGAAAATTGTCCCCTTCTGTTATCTGTCTGGTCATACAACCAGACTCACATCTGAGATGAGATGGCTTACACTAGGTAAAAGGGGCGGGGAGGGGAACTTTGCTTGTGAATATCTCATAAACCATAAAGGTTTGAGAGATAAGACTTATATCATTCTTCATGTTTTTTTAATGCCTACAAAATAAAATAAAGTTAAAACGAAGTGTTACTGTCCCTTTAATGTTGTCCGAAACGTCGATTCAATAAAGCCATCTGGACAAAATTGAAAATGCTTTCCTTCTACTCCCATGTGTCATAAGTTCATAAATCTTTGAAATCTCTTGATTTACAAGAAACTAGAGGTGATCTTGAGCACATTATTCCTTTACATGTACGTGGAAAAAGCATCCTTTTCAGAACGCTTCACATTTGGGTATAGGGCACAGAAAGATATACATAATTAGTATGATTTAAGAATATAGCCTTTTTTTTGTGAAACCACAGTTATAAGCAAAGGCTTACCAGAGTATGATTCTAATATTTACTGTAAGGAAAGCAATATTTTCAATATTAAATAAAGGGAAGTAGGAAATTAAGGATATTTTTCACACTTATTACTTATTTTGCTCTAAAAAGTGGTTCATACATGTCAGGGCAAACCAACTGCACTAAAGGGGCCAAATAAACATTAAAGGGATTTTACCACCTAAAAGCAACATTGTTGCTTTTGATAGAGTTTTCAAAATCCCCCACTTGTTACATTAGCCATTTTAATTTAGAAAAGTAATTTTTGATCTTTTTAAATGTATAGATTATGCTCGTTAAGTCATGCCATGTAAGCATTCCTTGTCTTTAGTAAACAAACAAAAATGGCTACTGCAGAAAGAGAATCATATATATTAGGCTAAACTGTATATAAGTCCAAGAGTTAAATTCAGTGATGATATGAATACAAATTAGAACACTACCTGAAAGTTACAGTACATATAAATATGTGTCCTGGAGAGTAATCACTGTCAACATCATGAAATAATATAAGCAAAATGAGATGATGGGTGATAGGAAGATGCAGATGGAAAGCAAATGTTTGGATCTTAAAATGTCTTTGATAGTGTCAGATGCTGCTTAAAACATTTTGGTGGCCTTGTCCACCCAATGGGAGAAGCATTTTAAATGCTGAGCTAGCCTTGCACTAATCTCAACATTTAGAGTATTTCCTGTCTTAAGGGGATGTAATGAAGGACTATCACTGACACCTAACCCTTTCTGTGCTACTGGAGGTGAGCAATTTATTGAATTGTGTCAGTGAGTGGAGATAATGCAGGGCTAACGTTGACACGCCATAATTAGTATAATCCATAAATATATAAAGAAATCGAAACATGTTTTCTCTATAAAAATTAAAATGTCAACATATAGATAAGGTCCCTTAAATGAAAACAAAGGAGAGAAACACAGCACCACACAAATCACAGACATCTGGCCAGTGACATTAGCATAATAAATAGGTAGGCAATGCATGACCTGTTAACCCTGAGAGTACTTCACAATGCATTTCACAACCATTTGCTACTCAAAGGGTTGGGGGTGCAAAATGGCTTCATCTACTCTATTTTGTATGCTTGTTTTATAGCTCACTACACAATTGCCATTTTTATTATTTGTATGCCTATGTCCTTAAATGTTGTGCTTCTATATCTTATTACATATCTATTTATTATTTGTGCTGCCCTTTTGTCTTTGTTCTGTGTTTACTTTGTGCACCTCTACTTTGCTTTTGTTAAGTGTCTACTTTAACCTGGAAGGTTTATACAAGGTCGCACACGAGGAATATTGGATCAAATGGAAGTACTGGTTAGACCCCTCAAGTACAGAACATCCTACAATTGAATCTCATTTTTTATTAGAATGAAGACTAGTAAATATTCTCTTTGATTTATATGTTTTTTGCCTATCGAATGGTAGAGAGGTACCCATAGTTTTGCTTCTTTATTATTCAAGGAATTAAAAGACCCATTTAAATTAATGTTCATTTGTATTTCTCTCATGTGGTGCAGTCAGTTAGCCCACTCCATTCTCACTTTTCACATATGGCCTTATATGTATACAAAAAAAATAATTAAAAAAAAAAAAAATATATATATATCACATTATCACAAGTACATTACATATGTTTGTGTGTGGTGTGTGCATGTGTATATGTATATATATATGTGTTCTCGAGCTGGGTGGTATGCCTGGAATATAAAGATACACTGTTTCAACATCACTGATATCATTGACTGTTAGTGGAACACCTACAGCTCTAATTACACACATAAGGGGATACTTAAACTCCCACTCATCAACTAGTATTAAAGCAGGGCTTATAATTTTAAGTCCTTTGCTACTAGCCAGACCTGAAAAGTTACTCGCCACTGCAAGCCAAAACATACCCACCAGGGCTGAATTTCTACTCGCCAGGGCTAAATTTTCACTCGCCATTGGCTAGTGGCGAGTGGAAATTTTGAGCCCTGATTAAAGCACACTATGTGCTTTTAATACTAAGCCTGTCTGACAGCCAGCAGTGCTGTCTTTTAATATTTATTTTGATCTTATACTGGGAAGTTTCCTGGAGATGGGAAAGATTAATTTTCCTCTCTGCCAAACATGCTTCGACACCACAAGGGAGGATACAGCCCCTGGACTTTGACTGGTGTCTGTTCCGAAGGTGGTCCTGGCCACCAAATGATGTCATGCACCTCACTCACACCTATGGTGAAAACTAGATCAGCCATTCTAATGTCTTTTGAGAACAATGTGAAACAAATGTATTTTATTACTTTGTAATTGTTTTGGGGGATTTGGGGAGGTGTAAGTGTCATTTTAAGTGAGTGCTAGCAACTTGTGGGTCTCCAGCTATTATATTTCAGTTTCCACCATCCTCAGACTAAAAGAGACAGATGCAGCGGACAGAAAAGTAGACAAAGAGAGACACAGATAGAGAGCCACACAGAAACATTTAGTGAGCAAAAGAAAGCACACAACAGAGAAGGCATGCAAGAGAGTAAGACAAAGAACACAAGACAGACAGAATGTAACAGAGCCAGCAAAAAAGCAATAGAGGCAGCACAAAAGCAAAAGAGAGTGGCAGAAAGTCTGAACTTGTGACCTGAAGACAGAACTGAAACAGTGGGTGTAAAATACTGTGTATGTTACACATCCCAGGCAATGCCAGGCCAATTATTCTAGTGTGTGTGCGTATTTTCTATATTTCTATATTTATGTCTATTTAAATTATAAGTATAAAGAGACACATTTTACATTACATATCCTTCTAGAAGTGAAGGTGTTATCTGTTATTGGCTGATCTCTGTGCGCAAAAGTTTCAGAGGCTGAGGCAGTTATTAAGCCTTAGGGGGTGCATTGTACATTGTGAAGCACTGCACACCCCTCTAGTCCTCTTAAGTTTAAAGAACCTTCCTCAACAGGTCTACCTTTAGAGAAATGAAGGAGTGGTAAACTATTTATTTTTTAAATTTAGGGCTTTCCCATCTGAGTAAAACCCACTGCTGTGAGATTTTTCATTCATTATTTATTACAGCTCAAACTTTCTTTTTCACCATTTAACTGTTTGCAATCTGTTCCATACCTTTCTGCGCCAATTGGCAGCTTATTTAAAAAAAAAAAAAAAAAAAAGCTTGGCACTCTTGTTAGTTGCCCCAAAACCCATCCTATAAATGTGGTCAGAGAACTGACCCCATTCGCTAGAACACACACTGAAAATCTGTGGCTCTCAACCACAAAATCCAGGATTGCATGGAGAGCTTACATAGACCCACTGAGTTGGGCTTTCTGTGTGCAGTGTAAGCACACATAAACCAAAGGGGTATTGGAGGTCTCCTTTCAGGCTCCATTCTGTTCCTATGTTGCTTTGCTGAGGATCACAATGCAACCTAGGATGATTTTGCAGGTCTGTTCCCAGGGAATAGAGCTGCACAAAGGCAAACTGTCTAATAAGTCATTGACAATTACAATCATTTTTTTCATTAGAAAAGTAAACTTGCTTAGAAAAAAAGGTGTTTTTGTTTTTCCAGCTAAGTAAAATGAGTATATTCCTACTGACTGTAGTTTTTGATTCAAAAGTATATACCCCCTTCAGTACCAGAGTTGTATGCAATGCTTTGCACACCACTCTGATCTCCAATGGGTTAAATAACAATGCAGACTGTTGTCTAATTATGTACTGTGTGGGGGAGCTTGAATCGCAGTTCTCCCTAGTAAGTGATGCTTACCACAGTTGAAAATTGCACTTCAATTAAATTAAATACAGCACAAAACAATTGAGCTGTAACATTTTTTGAATTAAAAATCCCTCAGTACTGGGAATACCCTTGTTTAACTTGTTTAAATAATTATTATCTACTAGTGTAAAAGCCCGTGTACACGGGCCAAGGTCCAGGTGATGTTAACCCTTTGAGTACCATAGGGGTACACAACGCATTGCTTTGCAATGCGTTGCGTACTCATCTGGCACTCAAAGAGTTAAAAGGCCAGTCCCGCTCTGCGTCCTGCCTGCTAACGCAGACATGCACTGTAGAGACTGGCCGAAAGTACAGAATGCTCCCAGCACATAACTCCCAGCATTCTGTGCGTTCAGGCAGTCTCTACTGCACCTGACTGCTTCTGACAAACATCCTAGAGAATTATTATATAGGATGTGTTTTCCTTAAGAAAAGTGTACTTTTCTTCCTGGAATTCAAACAGCTCAAAATAAGATGTTAGTTTAACACTTCCTTCTGGAATAAAACCTCAGAGCATATTTATAAACATACAGAACACTTTTAGTACATATGTGCCTATATATATATATATATATATATATATATATATATATATATATATATATATAAATTGTTTATTTTGTGTTGGACTGCACTCTCTATGTAAAAGTTTCAAATGACCTGGGTGTTCATCGAATAAGGTAAATAATACATACAGTTCTGAAGTTGGAAAGTGAAGTTTTTACATTTATTAAATAGATGTTTCCACCACAAATGTGGCCATTCTCAAGACTGAAAAAGGCCACATTGGTGGCCAAAACATCTATTCAATAAACGTAACTTCACTTTTTGATCTACTATAACTCAACACGTATACTCAGCCTGGGCAGTCCAAGACCGATAGGGAACAGCACACAGTGCACTTGTAGTCAAGTGAAAGAAGACTAGTGCATCTTCAGCTGAATTATTGGTGTTCTGTTTTAACCCTTTGAGTGCCAGAGGGGTACGGTGAACAGCAATGCTTTGCGTACCCCTCTGGCACTCAAAGGGTTAAATGTACTGTACATATCGGGGGTGATATAATTTCTTGCAGTTGCCTACTCTGACTGCACATAAACAACGTTAGCATGTCTTGGTGCTCTTGTCTGCCATAGGATTATGTTTGTCTTGATAAAGGTCCAAAATCAGGACTGAAACTTTGACCATTAAAATACTGCTTTAAAGGGATAGTAATACCTAATTTAAAGTTTATTTAGTATTGTAGTCTTTAAAAAATATTAAGAACTATGTAAGTCTTATCTGCCATTTAGCTGACAGACTTGGATTCTGGTCTGCAGACCAGTCGGCGGCTCTTCAGCAGAGCCAAGATCATGATCTTTAAAAAGAACTACTTCATTGGAACGGTCTACAAAGTGTGCCTGGTTTGCAAGCGCACTTTGTAGACCGTTCCAGTGAAGTAACTCTTTAAAGATTGCGATCTCGGCTCTGCTGAAGAGCCGCCAGCCAGTCTGTAGACCAAAATCCAAATCTGTCAGCTAGAGTGCTGATGTCACTGAGGGGGTTTGAGAGATAAGACTTACATAGTTCTTAATATTTTTTGAAAAGCATACAATATTAATACATTTTAAATTAGGTATTACTATCCCTTTAACTGCATAAAAATTCCCACTGTGCTGCCTTTTGTTTTGCATATTGTACATGTTAATAGTAAGTGCACATGGGCATTCTACTTTATCTGTGAGGATGCTTCTATCAAACTCTCTTTCATGCTCTCTCTCTTCTCTCTCTCTTTTATTTATATATAAAATAAATTAGATTTGTAAATCGCATAATGCCTTCCTACAGCCAGACCAAACACACCCAGGAGCAACAGTTTTGCACAGTTTGCTTTAATTCTTTGAGTATCAAAGGGAGTACAATGCATTGCTTTGCAATGCACTGTATACTGCTCTGGCACTTGAGAGGGTTAATGCATTTTGGGATTTGTGGCTCAACTTCTGTAGGCAAAACTCTATCCAGCAGCTGCTCTAAGGACTTAAATAAATATATATCTATCCAGAACAGACATGAGTGAGATTTTAACGTGGTTCTTTGCCCGTAATATACAGCAACATTTGTATTAACTTCAAAGATGTCCCAGACCATTATTAAAGGGATAGTAACACTTCGTTTTAACTTTATTTTATTTTGTAGGCATTAAAAAAACATGAAGAATGATATAAGTCTTATCTCTCAAACCTTTATGGTTTATGAGATATTCACAAGCAAAGTTCCCCTCCCCGCCCCTTTTACCTAGTGTAAGCCATCTCTTCTCAGATGTGAGTCTGGTTGTATGACAGTACAAATAACAGAAGGGGACAATTTTCTTTGTATGAAAACAATGAAAGCCCTTCCCCCCTTGACAAGTTTTTCAGCTTTTTCCATTATCTTAATAGAAGATTGTCCCTCTCTGCAGTCTATCTGGGCATCTCCCTTCTTATCTGGCTGAACAGGGGGGGGATACTTTGTTTGTGAATATCTCTTAAACCATAAAGGTTTCAGAGATAAGACTTATATCATTCTTCATGTTTTTTTAATGCCTACAAAATAAAATAAAGTTAAAATGAAGTATTACTATCCCTTTAAGAGTCGTGAAACTATAATGTATGGAGACTGTGTGGCTAGGCAATCTGTGTCACTCCAGGGGAAGATGCATTAAGGTGTGACGAAGAGGAGATAACTTCTCCATTTATATCACTTCTCTAGTCCCTGTGTTATTCTGTGGATCCTATACACTAAGATCTTTACAACGTGAGAAATGTTATTGCATTGGCTCCATAGAATAACATAGGGACTGGAGAAGTGATATCACTGCAGAAGGTATCGCCACTTTATCACACCTTAGTGCATCTCCCCCCAGATTGAGAGACACAAAATATGCAGACAGAGAGAAAAAGAGAGGAAGAGACACAGAGAAAGGCAGATATACACACACATACAAACGTAAGATAAGGTAGGGGGAGATTGAGATGGCAGAGAAGAAAAGTGAAAGGGACAGACAGTAGAAGAGAAGGAGCGAGAGAATGCAGAGAAAGTACAGAGTGTGAAAGAGAACATGCAAAAGAGGGAAAGAACAAGTATGAGCTCACAAGAGCGGGAAAGGGTGAGATTGAATCTCTGGAAAGCACAAAAGGAAGGAAGAGTGAAAGAGCATGAATGAGTGCAATAGAGTGAGGGAACCTGTAAAAGAAATAGTTGAGTAACAGTTGGTGAGGATGAAAAAATACACTTATCAATGAAGTTCACCCATGTTAATCCAGGGGAAGGGAAAAAAAACCAAAACATTGAATGCATTTCCAATTAATTCCCAAGTGGGTAAAAAATCCTTCCTGGCTCGAAATGGCAATCAGATATTTCCCTGGATTTACATACTATTTGCTTTGAAGCCAACTGTCATAATTCTGGATATTGTTCTGTGCTAGATAGGTATTCATTACTTTTTAGAAAGCAGTTACAGTATCTGAAAGCACAGCATCTTGAGGCAACAAATTCCATAACGGTACTGCCCTTACTATAAAAAATCCCTGCCTTTGTTTTAGTCGAAAGCTCCTCTACTCTAGTCTTAATGGATGACCTATTGTTCTTTGTTCATTTCTTTCAGTAAATAGTTCCTTGGAGTTCTTTGTATTAACTTTGAATATATTTGTAAATGCCGATCAGCTCACCCCTTAGACAGTTCTTCTCTAACATAAACAAACCCAGTTTGGCTAGTCTCTTTATAACTCAGATTCTTCGATTCCTTTATCAGTTTTGTTACACGTCTCTGCACTTTTTCCACTTTTTCAATAAAGTATTTTTTAAGAACTGCTGCTCAAAAATGTACTGCATATTCCAAGTGTGTGTGTATGTGTATGTACAGTTGAAACCAGAAGTTTACATACACTATATAAAAAGACACATATGCATGTTTTTCTCACTGACATGAAATCAGAATAAACCTTACCCGTTTTGTGTCAATTAGGATTACCAAAATTATTTATATTTGCCAAATGCCAGAATAATGAGAGAGAATTTTTAAGGCATTTTTATTACTTTCTGCAAAGTCAAAAGTTTACATACACTAGGATTACTATGCCTTTAAACAATTTGGGACAGCCCATATGATGATGCCATGTCTTTCGAAGCTTCTGATAGGTTTATTGGCAACATCTGAGTTAATTAGAGACACACCTGTGGATGTATTTTAATGCACACCAGAAACACACTGCTTCTGTGTGTAACATCATGGGAAAGTATAAAGAAATCAGCCAAGATATCAGGAAGAGAATTGTGGGCTTGCACAAGTCTGGATCAGTAGTCAATACAAAAAAGAAAAAAGACCCGGGGCACAGACACTGTTATGTCATCCCAGCTGCTAATTAAGGCTCCACAATCTACCTTGCAGCTGTGCTCCTTAGTTTACCAACTAATTGGTAAAGTCTGGATCATCCTTGGGTGCAATTTCCAGATACCCGCAGGTGCCTCATTCATCTGTACAAACAATTATACGCAAGTACAAACAAAATGGGAATGTCCAGCCATCATATCACTCAGGAAGGAGACAGGTTCTGTGTCTCAGAGATGAACGTGCTTTGGTCCGACATGTGCATATCAACCCAAGAACAAAAGCAAAAGACCTTGTGAAGATGCTGGCGGAAGCTGGTAAGATTGTGTCATTATCCACAGTGAAACGAGTACTGTATCAACATGGGCTGAAAGGCCACTCTGCCAGGAAGAAGCCATTACTCCAAAAGAAACCTATAAAAGCCAGATTAATGTTTGCAAATGCACACAGGAACAAAGATCTACATTTTTGGAGACATGTCCTGTGGTCTGACAAAACTAAAATTGAACTGTTTGGCCATAATGACCATTTTTACGTTTGGAGGAACAAGGGAGAAGCTTGGAAGCCTAAGAACACCATCCCAACTGTGAAACACGGGGGTGGCAGCATCATGTTGTTGGGTTGTTTTGCTGCAGGAGGGACTGGTGCACGTCGCAAAATAGATGGCATCATGAGACAAGAAGATTATGTGGCAATACTGAAGCAACATCTCAGGAAGTTAAAGCTTGGGCGGAAATGGGTCTTCCAAATGGACAATGACCCGAAGCATACTGCCAAACTGGTTACAAAGTGGCTTAAGGATAACAAAGTCAGTGTTTTGGAGTGGCCATCACAAAGCCCTGATCTCAATCCTATTGAAAATTTATGGGCAAAGCTGAAAAGGCAGGTGCAAGCAAGGCGACCTACAAACATGGCTCAGTTACACCAGTTCTGTCAGGAGGAATGGGCCAAAATTCCTACCAACTATTGTGAGAAGCTTGTGGAAGGATATCCAAAACGTTTGACCCAAATCATACAGTTTAAGGGCATGCTACCAAATACTAATGAAATGCATGTAAAGTTTTGACTTTGCAGAAAGTAATAAAAATGCCTTAAAAAATTCTCTCTCTCTCTCATTATTCTGGCATTTGGCAAATATAAATAATTTTGGTAATCCTAATTGACCTAAAACGGGTAAGGTTTATTCTGATTTCATGTCAGTAATGAGAAAAACATGTATATGTGTCTTTTTATATAGTGTATGTAAACTTCTGGTTTCAACTGTATGTATATATATATATATATATATATATATATATATATATATATATATATATATGAGATAGAGCGGTAAAATTATATTGCATATTGTGCATCTATATTTGCTCTTGCAGCAGCTGAGAGACTCTGCATACTGCTGTGGAGTCTATCATCTATCAGCACTCCTAAAACTTTCTCTAATGAGGATTCCCCAAGTAATTTTCTATTTAGTGGATATGTAGCATGTATACCCTTACATTTAACTATATTAAACCTCATCTGCCATTTTTCCATCCATTCACTCAGTTTATCCAAATCTTTTGGCAGAGAAAAAATATTCTAAGCAAAAAAGTAATCGATTAAGAAAAGTGGAAAGGCTTTTTAGAGTAAAACAAAGGCAGGGATTTTTACAGTAAGAGCAGTAAAGTTGTGGAATTCTTTGCCTTTGGATGCTGTGTTTGCGGATACTGTAGTTGCTTTCAAAAAGTAATGGATACCTTTCTAGTTCAGAACAATATTGAGAAATATGACAGTTTGTTTCCCAGCAGATAGGATATTGATCCAGCGAAATATCTGACCTTTTGGAGTCAGGAAGGAATTTTTGCTTACAGATGTCTGTGCACCCGCACAGTCAGTCCCGGTCTCCTCTAGGAGGCATTGCATGGTACCTCAGTGTACCAGAAGGGACTGATGGGGCAGGTGTGCAAATGCTTCTAGAGTGCTGTTGCCTTGCTGTCAGTGTCAGCTGAGGAACGATTTCTGACTAATGCAATCCTTATTCTGCATGACAGTTTGATTGTTAAGCTTATTGCTAGATGCCTAATAAGGTGGGGTGGACTTTAGTTGGGGTGATGGTTACCTTTTCATTGGAAATAGATTCAATGTTTTTTTTGTTTTTTTTAACCTTCTTGTGGCTCAATGGGGTGATATAGCCTGGGCTGAACTTTATGGATATCTGTTTTCAGCCTCATCAGTTATGTTACTATGTATTTAAATAGGGTCTTTCTGACCGCTATAGAGGTCTCCAACACACTCAATGGGAATTTTTATTTGTCTCCAATTGTTCAGTTGCTTCAGAATTTAGTATATCAGCCTCACTGTAGTGTATGTATGTGGGTGTATGTGAGTATATATAAATAATTGAATGTTAGTCCAATAAAAAGGTATCATTACATATTGCAATACTCATTCATTTGGCTATATAAATATATATATATATATATATATATATATATATATATATATATATATATATATTTCATGAACTGATTTTTAGAAATTGGAGAAAATCATAATATTTAGATGTCTAAGTGTCTAAGGTCAGCTTAAAAAAATAAATGTGCTACATTTTCAAGTTGATGATTTAGTTACTAACATATAAGATATGTTTGACTAAATGTTGGGTACATTATATGAAGTTCATGGCTTCAAATGAGAAATACCATTTGGAAGTTTAGAATGTCTAAAGTTTAAGCTTCATATAGCTACATCAGTACATGTCTTTGTAGATCTCCTGTAGTAAAGGATGCAGAGATGCACTGGTCTCTGTGCGTTTGATGCTTTGGACAAGCTCTGCGTGCTCTGTGACTAGTTGACGAAGGTCAGCCATCTTGTGCAGTAGTTTTGGAAAGAGGAAGGGAGCATCAGGGTGGGATGTCTTGAGGTGACGTCTTAGAGCACTCAAAATCTCCTCTTGGATGTCCTCTACTAGCGAGGGGTTCATAAGGCCTGGGCGGTCTAAGAGGAATGAAAGAGAACAAAAAGAAATGGTGAGAGAAGGATGAGGGAAATTAAATAAACAAATTAGAGCAAAGGTGGGGAATATGTGGGGGAATGGAGTTTAATGATGAGGAAAAGAAAGGTTGGGCTAAGAGTTGTGATAAGTGAGGCAGGGTAAGAGTTGTGATAAGTGAGGCATAGGGAAGACAAGAGGATAAGAAACACAGAGCTAAAAGGAAACTGATAAGAAATTTAAAAAGAAAATAAAAGTTGGCGAAAAAAGAGAAAAGGGAAGATACTGAATAATGTAGAAAAAGGAATAAAACAAAAGCTGAAGAACAAACTGGAAAAGGGCAATGCAAGCAGGGGTAGTAGTGTGCAAATAATGATAGAATAACAGAGAAAGACAGAAACATAATAGAAGGTTGGTCTCTAACCACCGCACAGGATGATTGCTGCCACAAAAAGTGCCAGGTCACTGTCGTTTAGCTCCAGTGCATTGAACTTGGAGGCAAAGTGAAACTTGGGCTCCATGATGTGACAGAAGGGATGGCGGAGACTTCGCAGGAACTCACGGGTAACAAAGCCACGACCCCCAGCCACTAGTAAGCCATCTTTGTTCATAAGTGAAGCCAGCATGCAAAAGAAGGCCTCATGGACCCCATATTTTAGCAGTGTCACTTGGTCATTGAGGTAGAGTTTACTGAAGCCTGGGACACTCTTGGCAAAGTCAGTGAGGGCACGTACAGTCTCCACTGAAGTGCATTGGCAACGGTAAAAGACGTGAACTCCAATTTCAGTCCCTGTAAGGTCCTGGGTGGGCAACTGCTCCCACACTGTTCCTTGCTCAGCTTGCCACAAGGTGTCAATGTCGTGAATCACAAAGGGCTGAGGAGAGTAAGAAAGTTTTAGGTGTGTGACCTAGTGCTGTTCTTTGCAAGTAAAACATGCAAATCATTGTAGTGTGCTCCAGTTTGATATCCTATTAAACTGTCACCATGTATTGGGCTACCATGAAAACAGCGAGTTTAAAATGTTGCATAAAACAGATAGGCCATAATCATAATGTCAGAAGAATTAAAACACAGAGACTCTGATATCTCATGGTAAAAAGTTGCCAAATACAGGGCGACATATCCTATATAATAATTCACTACAAAGTTTGTAACGACACAGTCATGCGCAGTAGAGAATGCTGCGCGTGCTGCATTCATGTGCAGTAGAGACTGCCTGCGGCTGATACAGAGCGGGGTGCTCCAAAGGAGCATCCAGCTCTGTATCAGCTGCGGCTCGGGCAGTCTCTACCGAGCATGACTGCCCCGCGACTGGCTGGCAGTGGCACTGTGGCCTGTGTAACAGGCTCTTCAACTAGTCAATAATAAATAGAATAATGTGTTGCGGACATCACTGGCACTCAAAGGGTAAATGTAAAGTTGAACCTATTTTACAATAGCAAAGAATTGTCACTTCCCTCCTGCTCTGGTTTCTCCCTTCCTCATCTCCCCTGCCACTTTCTCATTTCACAACCGCTGTCTAACTGCTGGGAATTCTGGTCCGCCTCTCACAGCTCAGTCCTTCAGCGGCATGTCAGCCTCTCAGTGCAAGACCAGACCAGTGAGAAAACAGAGAGGTGGACCTGAGACAGCCTCTCAGTCTTCTTTCAGGCTTAAGGACAGAGCTGTGATAGGTGGTACCGATTCCTCAGTCACGAGACAGCAGCATGGGCGATCATCAAGGGAGAAACCAGAGCACTGTTAAATATTTTATTCTTGGTATACCTTTTTAGTGTATACTATATCAGGGCATATGATATATTTATTTTCTTCTTTTTTGTGACCTAATTCAATTTCTTAATATTTGCCTACTATTACTAATATCTGTCAGCTGATAAGAGGGGTGTGTAACACAGATCTTAGTGGTATTCAGTGCATTGTGTTGCAATGCGTTGGATACCTTTCTGTCACTCAAAGGTTTAACTGAAGTATGTAACACTCCATACAAATCTGCCCCAAACAGGGAAAGCAATTGAAAGCAGTGTCACTCAAAAGGTTGATGCTTCTCTGATTGTACTGTAACATGGTTTCACTCACTGGGAATAATAAATCATTGTCACTCAAATACATTCTTTCTCACAAAAGGGCTACCTCATACATTGTAAACATACAAACAATAAATCCCTATCGCTATTACACCCATTATCAGTCAGATACAACCTGATGAGTCCTCAAACAATCTAATACAAAGCAGTGCAGCTTATTCCTTAACGACTTCCAGCAAAGTCCCCACAGAACATGTAAAAAACACAAAAAGGAAACACATACTATGTCTAAGTGTAGATCATATTCTTTTGTTTTTTTCTTCCTTTCAACACCTTCACTGTGCACGGTCTTCTTGATGTTCACCTCCTTCACCGTGAAGATCACCAGATACTTGGATATAGATGTTCCACTCACCTTTCACTTAGGCAATCCAGCCTCAAAGTGTAATCACATCCACTGGATGACCCCCAGTGACGGTATGAATCTCTGCACCGGCTTTTTCCGTTCCTCCCAGTAGTCACAGCTTCCATATCACGGTGCCCGTGCTTTCACTGGCAACATTGTTATGTCAAAACCACTTACTGATTCTCTTTTATTGGCTACTGTGGATTGTCTCCGCCCAGCCCTAGCCTTTTTATACTGAGCCCTGTCACTTCTGCGCTGCCCTTTCGTGGTGTACCAGTTGCCAGTGCTTGTTCCTGTTATTCGTGTGAATCCTGTGTATGACCCGGACTGTTTGACCATTCTGCCTGTTCTACGTTCCTGCTCTGTGTACCGACTCGGATTGGCTGACGTTTCTGCTCTGTGTACTGACCCGGCTTGGCTGACGTTCCTGCTCTGTGTATCAAATCGGATTGGCTGACGTTCCTGCTCTGTGTATCGACCCAGCTTGGCTGACGTCCCTGCGCTGTGTACCGACCCAGCCTAGCTGACGTTCCTGCTCTGTGCACCTTCCGGTACTATACTACCCAGCTGCCTGCCATTCGGATGTCCTTCCTCTGTACCTCCACTGTCCCTGACAGTCACTGTTGCCTCCATCTATCTCTGTGCAGCACTGCTTTGTGACCCTGCGTTACTACCTTGCGCTGTTATCCTTTCACTACAGTGTTAGGTGTTGTGGTTGCACCCGATACACTTGACCTGCTTGTTCTACCTGCCGAGGTTGGGAGGTTTCAAGGGCGCCTCGGTTAGCCTCTGGTTCTAGGCAGTATTGTCCAGGTCTGATGGTCCGTTCACCTTTACGGTTTTGGTGCACCTGCACATGAGGGTCACAGCTCTGCTCTGTCGTCTGGGAGTTTCCTGTGACTCTCTGTCTGTCGGTACCGTTTGTCCTCTTTACACGGCAGTCCGCCTTGTTTCCTATAGTAACCTACAGTCTGTGCCTCCTCTCAGTCACCTACGGATGGACTACCTATTGGGCTCACTCCCTGCGCAGGGAGTCTCCGTTGTCAGTAGGACAACTAGGGCCTGCTGAGCTCCTGGCCTAGTAGTGTCAGTACTCCTTTGTGTACCAGATTCACACGAACTGTGACATGACCTATATCAGTACTGTACCTTTGGTACCTGCTGGGCCTGAGTGGGTTACTGCGCTTCTTGTGACCTGACCTGTGTCAATACTGTACCTTTGGTACCTGCTGGGCCTGAGTGGGTTAATACATGAACTGTGACCTGACCTGTGTCAGTATTGTGACATCTGTATCTACTGGACCTGTGTGGTTACTATTTGTAGCTTGACCTGTGTCAGTATTGTATATTTGTATGTACTGGACCCGCAGGGGTCACATTATCATTGTGCTATTAATAAAACTGTGTTTTACCAAACCTTCTGTGTCTGAGTGTCTAATAAACAGTAACATTCCGCCTCTTCCGAGATCCTAATATTTCCAATATGGAAACTATGGTCCTCTAACTAGGACCTACCATAGGCACAGCCTAAAACGGAATACTACTGGGGTAAGCTATATTATGACACTGAAGTCTATTATTATGCCGTAATAGAGAATTTTAATATAATATAACAAAATTAAAAAATCTGCATAGATATACAAAATAAATAAATAATACTTATAAGTAAAGCAAACCACCAAATATGGGATCACCCTACGCATTTCACAACTAAATGTTGTTTCTTCAGGGGTATTTTAGGTATTTATATCTGTGCAGATTTTTAAATTTTGTTATATTAAAATTCTCTATTACGGCATAATAGACTTCAGTGTCCTAATATATCTTGCCCCAGTAGTATCCCATTTTAGGCTGTGCCTGTGGTAGGTCCTAGTTAGAAGACCATAGTTTCCATATTGGCGATACTGGGATCTCAGAAGAGGTGGAAGCTGTGACTATTGGAAGAAATGGAAAAAGCCAGTGCAGAGATTGATACCATCACTGGGGGTCACCCAGTGGATGTGATTACACCTTGAGGTTGGATTGCCTCAGTAAAAGGTGAGTGGAACATCTATACCCAAGTATTTGGTGATCTTCACAGTGAAAGAGGTGAACATCAATAAGACCGCGCAAGGTGAAGGTGTTGAAAGAAAGAAAAAACAAAATAATATAATCCTCACTTAGATAGTGTACGCTTTTCCTTTTTGGGTTTTTTACATTGTCTCATACATTGTGCAGCAGTCTCACATATTGGTTAGTATTATCATTTATTAATCTCACCGAGATGCTGCTTCTGCCAGTCAGGATGTCCCGTGCTCTCTTCTTGGTCATTGTGAATGTACTCATATAGGAGGAGTGGATTTTCTGGGACACAGCGACTGAGTCAGACACAGGAGAATCTGTTGCTGTTGAATCTGCTGCTGGTGCCTGCACCAGTCGCCTCTTCTCTGCCTCTGGCATCCGACCAAACCTAATAGCTGTCACAATTGGAAGAAAGATATTACGGGTCATGTACCATCAAAATAGAGCTGGAGTTAGCAATTATTGTATGTATGTATGTATGTATATAATATATACATATATATTTTTTTAATGTTTAGATCTGATCACTCAGCTTCACAGACGGTGTATTGGTTCTGACTCTGTATGAGCTGTAAAAATGATACATTTTACCACAATGTATATGTCTTAGCAATGTATCATTCTAGCCTCTGCAATGGAAGCAAAAAGTGGTATTTTCTCAGTATAGCAGAAATGCTGTTCATATGCAACCATCCAGACACTATAGCCACACTAATTTGGCCCATGGGCCTAATTCAGCGTGTAGGACATATTTTAATCATCTCTGATATAAAACATTTTCTCCATGCTTATCTGCATGTAGTATACATGATGCACCTGTTTTATCCTTCCCAGAGTATTTATTCTGTAATAACCCCTCTATGATACCCCTGTCTTATCTCCCAAATCCATAATATTCCCCACATTCTATTTTTTTCTTTGTGGCTTCTCAGTGTCTCTCTCCTTGATAACAAATTACTCTGATTTTTCACATGGCCTGTCTCTCTCTCTCTCTTTGAATTTGTAACTTCATTGTCTGTTTCATGTTTGCATTTTTGTGGCATGAAGTACTTTCCCATTGTCCTAAGTGGTATCCTTTTTCTCTGTCATCCAATACAGGTTACTGGTAACTTTGGCTAGGCGATCCGCCCCTTTAATTAGGCAGGAACAATTCTGGAATTGAATGCAGGGGGGGGGGGCTACCTTTCCTCCTTGGCTGCAGCTAGCCAACCAGCTCCAGTAAGATTTGTTCCTTGCTGAAGACACAGGCAAGAGAACAGTTCTGCTATAGTTTTAGCTATTTTTTTATTTTTCTGTTAGATATGGAATACCATATGGATTACCATAACTGACAATGCCCTTAAATGTGGCTAGCTGATTATCCATGTGCTTTTTGTGGACCTTAAGCCCTGGGGGGAAAATCCTTTCCTCAGGAGTTGCCCACTGAGGCTGCTTCTTAATACATGGTAGTCTGAAGACAGAAGATCAGCAGGAAAGGTGAGCAACCCTTTGAGTGCTGCAGGTCCACATGTCCCACGGTGCCCCTCCGCACAGGGGTCTTATCCTTTAGAGTTCCTATTGCACACTCCGGCACTCATTGGGTTTATTTGTATGTCTGTTGGGTGTGATGGCGCAAGTTTATGTGGTAACTTAACCCTTTAGCTGCTGGTTTTGCATCTTTTGGGGGGTTACTGGCACTTTCCCTACTGGGTTCAGTGTTTTTTGGGTCTTCTAACATGTTCTAGTGATGTTTCATGTACTTTTAATTCACATTTTCAACTTTGCAAAATTTGTGTAGGTGCACTTTATAGAATAGACGCCATTGCTCCATTCACTTCTATGGGACTGTGCAGTTTTGGACATATCTCTGCAACCGCTCAACATTGTGACTTCAGGGATGGCTCATTTTAATTGACTGCCCTTACTCCAGTTAACGTTTTAAGTGTTTTGGGAGCTCAGGGGGGCTTCGGGCATTGTTGGGTGTACTTTTTCTGGGAAAACTACATTTCCCATGAGCGCTTGCTTCGTGCGCTCGTTTCTGATTGGCTCCCACCACGGCAGCCATTTTGTGCCTTTTCCCGAATGAGTATCCTATGCAGGGCTTGTACTCTCCTTCTCTCCTCTGCAGATTAACCCTTCACCTGCCAGATAAGTGTATTGTAGCAATTTCTGGGGTGAAATTTTAATCCTACACACTGTATTTGGGTGATTCCTTATAATTTAAACATTTTTACACTGTGAGAATGTCTAATCCGTTGGAGCTTGGGTCCAGGCCTAAGACTAAGGACCCTGGGGTCTCTGTGTCCCCTATTGCGCATAGTTCCTCATGTCATTCAGGGTTACCTTGAGAATTCTCAGGTCATTTATGCCCAACATGTTCTGATGTCCCTGAGTCTCTCCCAGGGACCTCCAGCCATGCATTAGAGCCAGTTCAAAGCTGCTACTAGAGACCTTCGGTCTACATTGCAGCTCTTTCCATCCCAGTTACAGGGGGTCTTCCACTCATGGCCTACCCCTTCTTCAGTCAAATCTTCCCTGACAAAACCGCAGGGAGTCTCACGAGCAGGGCCCTCTGATCCTCCTGTTCTCCACATCTGATTGTACTATTTAATACCTCTGTATGTCTATTCCCAATTGTACAGCGCTGCGGAATTAGTTGGTGCTATATAAATAAAGAATAATAATAATAATAATAATGCATCAGATTCCTCTGAGGAGGAACTCTTGGTGGATTCAGATGTTGAGGAATGTTTTGCTGTGGGCTCCTCTCAGTTTTTTGGGTACCCCTTTGAGGCTGATCCTGAGCCCTCGGCTGAGGGCCTGATCAGGGCGCTCATAACCACTCTAAACATTCCCTTAGTTCAAGAGGTTTCTTCAGATCCCTCTGATGTTTTTCAGGAGCCTAAGAAACCCCATAATTGTTTTCCACCTAACCCCACTCTTGACCTCCTTGTGTCTGATGAGTGGAAATCTCAGGACAGGAAACCTTCTGTTTCCAATAAATTTGCCAAGCTTTACCCCTTCTCTGAGCTGGCTCTTGCTCAGTGGGTTCATCCCCCCCCCCAAAGTGGATGCTCCTATCTCCAGGCTATCTAAGTCTACTGCCTTGCCAGTTTCTGATGCGTCTGCTCTGAAAGACTGGACTGACAAGAAACTTGAGGTTTTCCTCAAGTCCATTTTTGCCACTGCTGGTACTGCCATGCACCCAGCATTCGCTGCAGCATGCGTGAACCAGACCATTGCTGTCTGGACTGAACAGCTCACTCTGGCTGTCCGTCAGGGTGCTCCTACTTCGGATATGTTATGGCTTCTTGCCAACATTTCTGAGGCCCAGCACTATGTTTCTGCTACCTTATTTGATGCAATCCGTTTGGTGGCTAGGGTTTCCACCATGTCTGTGGTTGCCAGACAAGCTCTTTGACTCAAGATCTGGTCTGCTGACACTGCTTCCAAGAAACCATTGCTTTCCCTGCCTTTTCAGAGCACATCATTGTTTGGGCCAGATCTTAAAGATCTGATTAGTGAGGGCACGGGGGTAAAAGTACCCTTCTGCCTTTGGTTCCCAGGAAGAAAATGCCTCTCAATCGTAATTGTTTTTTTCGTTCATTCCAGACTGAGACACGTCTGGCACACCAGGCGGTTCCCTCAGCTCCGTGTGCCTCCTCCAAGCCCAAACAGCAATGGACGCTCAAGGTCTCCTCTAAGCCTAAGGCTTCCATGCCTTCTTCGGCATGACTCGCTAAAAGCAGGTCCCCACTCAGCTGTGGGTGGCTGTCTGCATCACTACCACAGCTTCTGGGAGGTTTCAGTGGCGGACCCGTGGGTTTTACAGGTGGTTGCGGGAGGGTACAGGATCCCTTTAGTCGCTCTTCCTCCCTTTGCTTTTTTCCCTCTCAGCAGCAGTCCCTAAGGACGGTGATTGCTGCTATGTCCCCGGGGGAATTCCTTGCCTCTCTGGATCTTCAGGACGCGTATCTACACATCGCCATTCATCCAGAGAGCCGGCAGTATGGACTAAGAGAAAAGGATTTAACAGGTAAGACTAAAATCCTCTTTTATCAGGCACTCTCTCTTCTTCAAGGGTTACTGTTAAATGGTCGCATTTTAAATGTTGCGCGGCTGCACGCCACATTAAACATGTCGCCTGGACTAAACGGGTGACATGAGAATGTCTCGCTGCATATAAGAGCGAGATTCTCATGTCACCTCATTAAATGGTGCATACCTGATTTCATGTCAGTGTACCCTGTTATACCAACACTAAGTAATAAGAGGATTTTAGTCTTACCCGTTAAATCCTTTAAGTAGGCAGGAACAATTCTAGAATTGTATACAGGGGGTGGAGCCTACCTTCCCTCCTTGGCTGCAGCTAGCCAACCAGCTCCAGAAAGATTTGTGACACTAATTATTGACTAGATAGTAGAAGGGAAAGAAGACTCCTGTGAGCATGATCCCGAAGGACCCCCACGGTCTGTCACAGGAGAGCCAAGCATGGTCCCTTGACAGGGTGGGAGACCAGTAACCTATATGGACTAAGAGAAAAGGATTTAACAGGTAAGACTAAAATCCTCTTTTCTCTGTCGTCCAATACAGGTTACTGGTAACTTTGGGATGTCCAACCATTGAGTTTCCCAGAGGCGGGAAGTAAGGCAAGGACCAGGCACAAGGCCCCCAAAGCCACCAGAACAGATATGAACCATCAGATCAGAGATAGCCCATCAAAAACAAATGAAGTGTCAATGGACACTAAATAGGGGTAACAACACCCCAGGGACTGTTACATAGCACACTGAACTAGAGCCAACAAGGCTCAAACATGAAGGAAGCACCAAGAACCGAAGGAAATCTTAGACAGGCAAGACTGCCTCCAGGATTTTCCTCCTAAAGCTGGCGTCAGCCGATGCCAGCACATCAACATGGTACTGCTTCGAAAAGGTGTGCACAGACGACCAAGTGGCAGCCTTGCACAACTGATCAGCAGAGGCCTGATTCTTGTAAGCCCAAGAGGCCCCAATAGATCTTGTAGAATGAGCTGTGACCCTGAAAGGGACAGGTGTCTTCCGCAGTTCATAAGCCTTACGAATAGTGGACTTGATCCAACAAGCAATAGTCACTTTGGATGCAGGTCGTCCTGCTCTAGAATCCTCAGGAATGACGAACAGCACGTCTGATTTCCTGACTCAGTGTGATGTACATAAAACTTCAACAACGCACCACGTCTAACAAGTGGAAATCCGTCTCCTTGTTAGAAGTAGGGTATGCGCAGAAAGAGAGCACCACAATCTCATGATTGATGTGGAACTCAGCGACCACCTTCGGGAGAAACTCCTGAGAAGTGCGAAGCACCATCTTGTCCTTATGAAACACCAAATAGGGTAGTTTCCAGGACAGAGCATGTAACTCCGCGACACAGCAGACAGACACAAAGGCCATTTTGCACGTCAAGAGGTGTAGAGGAATAGTAGCCAAACACTCAAATGGGGGGTGCTGAAGGACACCCAGAACCAAGTTAAGATCCCACTGAGTAGTGGGAGACTTGAAAACAGGATGAGTATGAGCAAAGCCCTGAAAGAATACCTTGACATCAGAAAGGATGGCAATGTGCCTCTGTAAGAAAACAGAAAGCGCAGACGTCTGAACCTTAAGAGAACTCAAACTGAGGCCCTTATCCACACCATCCTGCAAGAAGGCCAGGACTGTAGGCAGATCAAAATCCTGAGACAGGTCCTTGTCAGCACACCAAGACAGAAAGGTCCACCAGACACAATGGTAGATCTTGGAAGAAACAGGTTTGCGGGCACTGAGCATAGTAGCCACCACACCAGAATAGAACCCTTTCTTCTTCAATATTGAGGATTCAATTTCCAAGCTGTCAAAACTAGCCGATGAACATCCTCCTTCCATAGGTAACCCTGTAGAAGAAGGTCCGGACAGTGAGGGAGCCGGAATGGCTCCGCCACTGACAGATCCAGAAGCTCCGGAAACCAAGACTGACGAGGCCAGTACGGAGCAATCAGAATGACTGGACAACGCTCCAGTCGCAATTTCAGTAACACCCTGTGCAACATTGGGAGGGGAGGAAAGATGTAGGCCAGAGGGAATAACCAAGGAATGGACATCGCATCTACTGCCAGAGCCAGTGGGTCTCTCCACCGAGAGCAGAACCTCGGTACTTTCCTGTTGTGTCTTGTCACCATCAGGTCAATGTAAGGAGGACCCCATTTCTGAACAATGAGGTTGAACACCTCTGGGTGTAGCTCCCACTTTTCGCTGTCCACTGGGTGTAGCTCCTACTCTCCACTGTCCACCGTGTGTCGACTGAGGAAGTCCGCCATGATGTTGTCTATGTCAGGAATGTGCACTGTGGATATAGCAGGAACGTGTTCTTCTGCCCAGGACAAAACAGCCTTGACCTCTAACCAAGCAGAGAGACTTCTTGTTCCGCCTTGCTTGTTGATGTAAGCCACTGCCGTGGCGTTGTCGGACTCTACTTGGACTGGACAGTCTTCCAACTGAGATGTCCAATGTCAAAGGGCATGAACTATCGCCCGAAGCTGCAATATGTTGATCGGAAGGAGGGATTCCTCCGGAGACCGCCGACACTGAGTGCTCAAGCGACCCAGGACGGCTCCCCAGCCGGAGAGGCTGGCATCCGTTGTCACCTTGGTCCAGAAGGGTACCAGGAAGGACTTGCCCTTCAGCAGGTTGGAAAGGTCGAGCCACCATGACAAACTCAATTCCACATGAAGAGGAAGAGAAACTGACGTCTTCAGAAGGTCCGGTTGACCCTTGCACACCTGGATCACGAACCTCTGGAGCTCCCTGTTGTGCGCCATGGCAAATGGGACCGCTTCTATGGTGGAGATAAATTTTCCCACCAGAGAGGATAGCTTCTGGACTGGAACTGGATCCTGAGCCAGAACAGCAGACACTCTGTGGGTGATCTGGTGAGCCACCTCGTCTGTGAGGAACACCATGCTCTTCTGAACGTCAAAGAGAAAGCCCAGGAGCATGAATGCATTGCTGAACCTGCTGATGAAGAAGTTCCACAGAGGGGGCTTTCAGAAGCAAGTTGCCCATGTATGGAGTAACTCTGACACCGTTCCGGTGGAGGACAGATACCAAGGCTCCCAGGACATGGTTGAAGACCTGAGGAGCTGTCGTCAGACCAAATGGAAGAGCTGAGAACTGAAAATGTCCCCTGTTGCAGGCAAACCAGAGGTACTGCCGGCTCTCTGGATGAATGGCAATGTGTAAGTACGCGTCCTGAAGATCCAGAGAAGCAAGGAATTCCCCCAGGGACATGGCAGCAATCACCGTCCGTAAAGACTTCTGGTGATAATGAGTCCGGGTCACAAAGGAATTGAGATCCTTCAAGTCCAGAATGGGACGACAACCTCCATCCTTCTTGGAGACCACAAAGAGGTTTGAGTAAAAACTCATATCCCTGTCCTGAACTGGCATGGGCTCTAGAACATCCTTGTCCAGAAGAGCCTGAACAGCGCTGTCGAACAGACTGCGTTTCTCTGTACCCTGAGGCGCGTGAGAAAGACGAAAACGAAAGGGAGGAAGACAGATGAAAGGGATCCTGTACCCTTCTATCACCACCTGTAAAACCCATGGCTCCGCCACAGAACCCTCCCAAATGCTGTGATAGTGTCGCAGACGACCACCCACAGCAGAGTGCGGACCCGGGTTCGGGGATTGGAGGAGACCTTGGGCTTCCATTGTTTGGGCTTGGAGGAGGTACGCGGAGCTGAGGGAACCTTCTGGTTCGCCGGACATGTCTCATCGAAAATACCGAATACGTTTAAGCAGCAATTTCTTCCTGGGAACCAAGGTTAGAAGAGTACTCTTACCCCCTGTGGCCTCACTGATCAGATCCTTAAGATCTGGCCCAAACAAGGAGGTACCCTGAAAGGGTAGGGAGAGTAACACTTTCTTAGAAGCAGTGTCGGCAGGCCAGATCTTGAGACAAAGAGCTCGTCTGGCCACCACCGACATGGTGGAAACCCTAGCCACCAAACGGATGGCATCAAATAAGTCAGCAGAAACATAGTGCTGTGCCTCAGAGATGATGGCAAGAAACCACAACTTATCCGAGGTAGGCACATCCTGACGGACAGCCCGGGTGAGCTGTTCAGTCCAGACGCAATGGCCCGGTTCACCAGTGCTGCTGAGAATGCTGGACGCATAGCAGAACCAGCAGTGGCAAAAATGGACTTGAGGGAAACCTCAATTTTCTTGTCAGTCCAGTCCTTCAGAGCAGAGGCATTGGAGACTGGTAAGGCAGTAGACTTATATAGCCTGGAAACAGGAGCATCCACTTTGGGAGGATGAACCCACTGAGTAAGCGCAGCTTCAGAAAAGGGATAAAGCTTGGCAAATTTCTTGGACACAGAGAGTTTCTTGTCCATGATTTCCACTCCTCAGACACAAGGCGGTCAAGAGTAGGGTTAGGTGGAAAGTACATAAGGGGCTTTTTAGGCTCCTGGAACACATAGAAGGGGTCAGAAGGAACCTCCTGAACTAAGGGAATGTTAAGAGTAGTTAGGACAGCCCTGATCAGACCATCAGCGGAGGGTTCAGGATCAGCCTCAAAAAGGTCCCCAAAAAACTGAGAAGAGCCCAACACAGAACATTCCTCAACATCTGTATTCACCAGCAGTTCCTTTTCAGAGGAATCTGACATGTCAGATACTCCCTGAGGTTTGGGCAGGGAAGACCAGACTGAGGAGGGGGCCTGCCAAGACTGAAAGACCCCCTGTAGCTGGGATGGAAAGAGTTGCAATGTGGACCTAAGGTCCCTAGTAGCAGCCTTGAACTCTTGCACCCAAACTGGCTCTAATGCATGGCAGTAGGTCCCTGGAATACATTTAGGGAAATCAGAACATGCTGGGCATAAGTGACCTGAGAATTCTCTAGGTAGCACTGAGTAACAGGAAGAGCAATGCGCAATGGGGGATACAGAGACCCCAGCCTCCTTAATCTTAGGTCTGGCCCCAAGCTCCAGTGGTATAGACATTCTCACAGTATCAAATAACCTCACTGTACAAGAAATCACCCAATTATAGTGTGTAGGATTAAAATTTCACCCCAGAAATCGCTAAAATAAACTTATCTGGCAGGTGAAGGGTTAATCAGCAGAGGAGAGAAGGAGAGTCCAAGCCCTGCGTAGGATACTAGTTCTGGAAAGATCACAAAATGGCTGCCTCGGCGGGAGCCAATCACAAACGAGCAAGCGAAGCAAGCTTTCATGTGAAATGTAGTTTTCCCAGAAAAGTACCCCAAACAGTGCCCGAATCCCCCTGAGCCCCCTAACCCACTAGAAACATGAACCGGATGATAAAGCAAGGGCAGACAAGTAAAATGAGCCATCTCTGAAGTCACTAGGTTAAACGGTTGCAGAGATATGTTCCAAACAGTACAGTCCCATAGAAGTGAATGGAGCAATGGCGTCTATGTGGTAAAGTATGCCTTTACTCAAATTTTACAAAATTAAGAATGTAATAATACATGTCTAAAACATCATTAAAACAGCAAAAAACACTAAACCAGTAGGAAAAGTGTTAGAAACACCCCCAAAAAATGTCAATCCAGCAACTAAAGGGTTAAGTTACCACATAAACCTGCTCCAAAACACCCAACAGACATATAGATAGACCCAATGAGTGCAGGAGTGTGCAATAGGAACTCCAATGAAGACACCCCTGTGCGGAGGGGCACTGTGGGACAAGTGGACCTGCAGCACCAAAAGGGTTGCTCACCTTTCCTGCACATCTTCTGTCTTCAGATTACCATGTAGTAAGAAGCAACCTCAGTGGGTAACTCCTGGGGAAGCACTTGGAATCAAGATTTCCCCCTTAGGGCTTAAGGTCCACCTGCATACTGAGCTAGCCACATCTAAGGGCATTGTCAGTTATGGTAATCCACCTAATGGTGGTATTCCATATCTAACAGAAAAATAAAAAAGTTTCTAAAACTATAGCAGAACGGTTCTCTTGCCTGTGTTATCTTCACCAAGGAACAAATCTTTCTGGAACTGGTTGGATAGCTGCAGCAAAGGAGGGAAGGTAGGCTCCACCCCCTGCATACAATTCTAGAATTGTTCCTGCCTACTTAAAGGGGCGGATCGCCTACCCAAAGTTACCAGTAACCTGTATTGGACGACAGAGAAAATTAAATAATAAACTAAAAATTATGAAACAAACAAAATAGAATACAAGGAGTAAACGGGTCAAGACACCATCTGAAGGGTAGTACCCAGATGTTAAAAAGTACATAAGCCAATGGCATCAGTCACAATCTATTCACCGGCAACAATGTCCACCCGGCACCAACTGGGGTCAACAGTGGCATCAGTGTTGTCCATTGGGCCTAGGGCACCCTGTTTAGCAGCAGCAAAAGCCTCCGAGACCTCCCCCCAAGAAAGCCCACTCATCAAACTCTTAATCCCCTGTGTGTCCAGAGGATCCAGCACGTTCCACTGTGTGAAGCATCTCAGTCCTCCTGGCACACAGCCAGGCAAAAGAGGAAATGGGAATTAACATATAAGCACTTGTAACATAGTGGTACATCAAGAGAAAGCAGTGTCATATGGATGACATTATACAAGAAACAGTTCCTCAAATACAGTGCCTTTACGATCAATACGAGTAAAATCAGGTATGTGCCATAAAGCCCCGGATTCATCAAACTGCAGAAAGAGCAGCGTATCAAATACGCTGCTCTTCGCCGTGATCATTGATGGATACCTTTGGGTATTCATCATTGATTTTGCGTGTTTCCCTGCTTTACGTATACAAAGCAGGGAAACTTGTGTAAATTAGTCAGTCATGGGGAAAACACACGTATATACATAAATGAAAATGTGTATGCGTGTGTTCGCCCCATGCATTCAAATGGGATACGCCAGCTTGAAGCTAGCGGATAACATTTGTGGATCTATCTGGCTATCGCTTATTGAAGAATAAGCGATGGCCAGATACAATCCGAAAGTTGCTGAATGGGCAAATGGTTAATACCCAGAGAAATCCTCTGATTTTCCTGCGTATTAATCCATTTGCACTTTGATGAATCCAGGCCTTAATGAGGTAACATGAGAATCTCGCGCTTATATGCAGTGCAAAATTCTCATGTCACCCTTTTAATCCAGACGACACGTTTAATGAGGCGTGCAGCCGAGCGATTATTTAAAATGTGTCCATTTAAATAGATACCCTTCTTCAATACACCACTAGTTTTATTATCTATCTGGTAAACCCCTTTCTCTTTGTAATATATGTCCCCCCCCATTGTATATACTGTGATATAAATATGGTACACCATGGGGGTTATGCATTAAGATGTGATAAAGAGCTGATAAATTGGAGGTGACTTCTCCAATGATATCTCTTCTCCAGTTCCTATGTAATTTTGTAGAGCCGATTCAGTAAGCTCTCCAACGTTGGTGCCATAGAATAACATGGGAACTGAAGAAGTAATCTCACTGGAGACGTCATCTCCACTTTATCACACCTTAGTGCATAACTCAACTTATCTTTTCACCTGCTACTTCTGTTGTAACATTATGACTGTCCATCATTTCTACATGGGCAACTTCAATTGCTTGTTATCATCTGTTTTATCATACTCTCCCCAGTGGTACACCAATACTTCCAAAACCCTTCTTACCATTATGCGACATGCCAAGGCTCAAACATTTGTTAAAACGACAGTACTGGCACTTGTTTCGATTTTTCTTTTGAATCTTACAGTTGCGGTCACAGTGTTCATACTGTAATCTCATCCGTAGGGTACGCCGGAAGAACCCCTGTGGTGTTAAAGGGAAGAATAGAAGAAGCGGTTACCACTCACCTTAGACAATATGGTACATACCAGCAGTTGTTTGCAAGCTCAAGATGGTCTCACTGTCAAGAACCTAGTAAGTATGTAGTAGAAATATAGGTGCACTTGAAGTGTTTTGCACTTTTGTTCAAATAATCATTTAATAAATACGGGGTAAGTTCCCTACATCACTTACTGTGTTGCTACGTCTGTATTTCTACTGCGTAAAAAAGTGTGCAGAACTCAATATAAAGATAGGACTGTTTAACCAGTAACTATATATTGGTGAGATTTCAGACTCCTACTGTCAGGGGTAATTTTCTATAAAGAAATGTACCAAGTCATTTCATTTTTGGTTATCAGAGTGTGTTTGTTGCCAGCTTGTTGATCTGAAAATATGATTCTTCCCAGATTAGGGTGTATTTGTGATATATGCTAGGATGTAAGGCAAAGAGGAAAAAGTCAGGGTAGAGACATACAAATCCATGGGAGAGGTGTAAGAAAAAGTGGCACAGGATGTTAGTCAGCCAAGGCATATTCCAGCACGATACAGCAATATACAACCTTTGCGTGGCTAGTAAGAGAATTTTCCATTATATGAGACTAGCAGAGTATTACATTAAACCATAAGTGCAATACTGCATTAAATGAGACTGGCAGGGCTACATACAATCCATTACAGCTGGGGTGTTTTTATGTGCTGTTTGTTTGGGGTCTAAAGCTTAGGATTCATTATTAAAGCCCTGGGTCTTTTGGCCAGCTTAGGACATATAATGGGGTCGCTTAAAGTAATTGTGAAATGGGGCTGGGAATTACAGTTATAAATAAACTAGCTGTTCCTGCATGGCTTTGCCCATGCTGGGTACCTATGTGTATCCAATGCATTGAGTATTCAACCTTGTGATTTGACTGGGAGATCAATAGAGGCAACTCAGGGGAGCAAGTTCCCCTGTTTCCATTGTACCTGGAGTAGTGGGTAGGAGTGGTTGGGATCAGGAAACCCTATCATGTCATATTGAATCGGCTGAGAGGGATCAGTAGCTGGGTGGCATCAGGAGGGTCCTGATACCCCACCACGAGGTCTGACTGTTTTTTTTTTTTGTTTTGTTTTTTCTGGAAGGGAGGGGGAGACAAAACTTGGAATGGAAGGGAGGGGGAGATAAAGTGGTGAATGAAAGGGAGGGTGATGCGAAGTGGCAAATGGGAGGGGTGAAGTGGCAAATGGAAGGGGGGTTGAAGCTGCAAATAGAAGGGAGATGGAGGCTAAGTGGTGAATGAAGGGAGGGGGGAGATGAAGTTCAGGTATATATGCTTGGTTGAGGGGCACCCCTGCCTCCACAGCCAACAAGCACTGTGTATTTGGTTGATGAGCAGGGGACTTCACCCTCTGCCTCCTCCTCAGCCAACTCAATCTCTGCCCCACATATCCCATTGGCTGGCCAGTGGCAGTATGCCAACCCTGTTGTGTGGCTGCCACCGATCCAGAAAACATTTCTGAGGCACCCAAAACAGGGATAACCTTTTTTTATATACATAGATTATGTTGCCTACAATTATCCAGATAGTTGCATATTTTATGTATTTACAGGGAGAGATTTTGTTAAGCAAAATGCATTGAACCTTTTGATTTCATGATTACTTTCTGATTGGAGCAGGGGGTGAAAGCGTATCTAATTTGTGTCATATACAAGACAGGCCAAAAATTATAAAGTTTTATGTTATTCTTCATAAACTAGCTGTTCCTGCATGGCTTTGCCCATGCACTTCTCCCTCCAATTATGTTTGTCTCCTCCCCTCTTGTTTCACAACCATGTTTTTTACTTCGTACCTTGCAGCCTTCACAAGCGTGTACCCCATAATGAAAACCTGAGGCTTTATCTCCACAGATCTTGCAGTCCACGCTCTGCACTGTCTCCTGATGCTCCTGAGTGCCTGAAAGCTGATCATCAATGGATGGAGATCGAGGTGGTAGTTCTAGATGGATGGGGTTGACAAGACACTTTGTGAAAAAAATATATACACATACACACACACAGTACAATATCAATCAGAGATTAACTTTTGTACATGTGCAAACAAGCACTGCACTATAACAGTCATTTCCATACTTTTGATCATCAACAATTGCAGTTTTAAAAAAACATGTTTGGCCTTATAATTTCCAGTGGTCCTGATGGCCCCCCAACAAGCTCTGATTACAAAGTAATGATAAAAAAAGTAACCCTGTGAGTGCCGCAGGTGTCCCCAGCGCATTGCTTTGCAATGCACTGGAGCACTTATTTTGGGGGCATGTTTTTTTTTCTAAGACCTCATTGGGGGGATCAGGAGGGGTCCTGATGCCCCCTCGATGAGGTCTATAATAAAATATAAAATAGATTAAAAAAATTAACCCTGTGTGTGCCACGGGGGGGTCCAATGCATTGCTTTGCAATGCACTGGAGACCCCTGTGGCACTCACAGGGTCACTTCTTTTGTGGACATATATATTTTTTTTTTTACTAAGACCTCATTGGGGGGTATCTGGAGGGGTCCTGATGCCCCTCAATAAGGTCTATAATAAAAAAAATTAAAAAAATTAACCCTGTGTGTGCCACGGGGGGGGGGGGGGGTTCAATGCAGACCCTCTTCCTATGACACACACTTTTTAACATTACTTTGTAATCAGAGCTTGTTTGGTGGGCATCTGGATACAAAGTAATGATAAAAAAAATTGACCCTTTGTGTGCCACGAGGGTCCAGTGCATTGCTTCGTAGTGCATTGGGCACCCCTGTGGCATGCACACAAAATGCCTCCAATCCCCCCACCCCCACGTACCCTATCCCCCTGCCTGGTTCCACAGCCCACTGGCACTCCCATTTTCCAGCCTGTTTCCACTGCCTACTGGTAGACTCAAAGTATCAGTATGCACTAGATCCAGGCTGGGAATCAAACTTTGTATGAGGGGGACATACAGTGCACACTGGTAGTCACAGATCCCCCATATACACTATCGGATACTGCCCCCCCCCCACCGCCACCATCCCTGGTCTGCTCCCCACTAGTAGACATACCCACATACACTTCCTAACCCCTCACCCCTCATGCACTTTGTTACACGGGTAGTCACAGGTCCGCATGTACACCAGCTGACGTCCTAGCTTCTTTCATCTGTTAGCCATAAAATCACACATACACTGTTTGCTTTCCCATTCCTGTTCCACTGGTAGCCACGCTCCTGTCACCCAAATTGGTATGTCAACCCACAGCAGTGGGGTACCATTTTTTTTTATGCTGGCAAGAGGTCCTCCTAAGAAATCCCATGGCGTTGAACCATTTTGCCATGGTAACCCGCGGCAATGCTCCGACGCTGCAGGAGGGAGAGAGGAGACCGGGGAGCATTGTGAGCAGCTCCCCGGGCTCCCTCTCTGCAGCACCGACCCTGACACAGGGTATCGGTGCTGGCAACAGCCGCATTTGCGCGAGTACGAGTACTCTCGCAAATGCTGGTATCGGTGCAACCCTAGTTTTCACAGATTTCAATACATTTGAAGGGACAGAATTGTAAGAAAATGCCTTTTTTCTTACATTTCTTCCCCTTCAAATGTATTGAAATCTGTGAAAACCATAGAATTTCCAACTGTATCCGTTAGCTAGTGCTCTTAGAAGTCAAATGACACCCCACTGGTATGAGCTGACATACCTTAGACGGTGGTAGAAGCACAAAACTATACCTAGTACAACATCTGATTTTTTTAACATTTTCTCAAACAGGACTTGCCTGTACAAAAATGGTTATAACAGCTACAGAAGTAAAGAAAGGGTAGACATACCATACTATTTTGGAAAGAAGATTACCTGCCTCATTAGATGCAGCAGGGTGTCTATTTTCCAGCAATATATCATTTTATATAGTTATTTCACTGTTTTAGGGTAGCTTTACCACAAAAACACTAGAACTCGCATATTAGTTCATAAAGTTGAAAATGCCATTTTGCGCTGCTGGTGATTAGGGCTCTACGCTAGCCATAGACGTAGGTAAAACTATACAAATTTGGTATTTCTTTATTCGGAGGACTCAGGGCTTTTTCAAATAATTGAAACTTTCACAATCAAAGTAAATGTGTTTGATACATAGTATGTGATTTTAGAAAAATAAGTAAATTTTCACTTTTTTTGTCATTATGACATCATAGCTTTTTGCACAATGCTCTCTTCATGTAAGGAACCATAAAAAAGCTCAATTCGTTCTGAAAAAAACAATATATAGTTTTCCATATATAACTAGAAATTCCCAGAGGAAATCACGCCTAAACAGAAGGATAGCAAAAATGCTGAAAAGGTGTCTGGCCTACAGGGTACAGGAAATGGCCCAAGCCTCTGGCACTGAAAGGGTTAAATCAAATGTCTTGCTTAACTGAGATGAATTCAACCTTTTTTTGTTTGCCTGATCCATTGGTTCTCAGCTGATGTGTCATGGCACATTTATGTGTCATGTTTCTAGATATTTTCATGTCTACCTTGTCTTTGATGCATGTGCCATGACTTAAAGTGAATTCGCTATTTTTATTTAATGCTACTTGTTTTAATGTATACTGTGTGCATTTTTTATTTATTTTTAATAACCTTTGTTTTATTTCTGGATTTTTTTTTAAACCATGTAAATCTGTCTACAGAGATTCCCTTATATAGTAACATAGTAACATAGTAAATTAGGTTGAAAAAAGACACAAGTCCATCAAGTTCAACCTTCGCTTCATACCTCAGTAACTAAGAATTTTATAGCTTTCCTGCTACCAATTAAATTAGTCTTTATCAGACCTTCCTGATCTGCCTACTGATAAACAGTATAACTCTGTATGTTCCCTTTTGAAAGAAATGTATCTAATCTTCTCTTAAATGTGTCCATTGTATCTGCCATAACTACCTCCCTGGGCAATGAATTCCACAATTTGACAGACCTTACCGTAAAAAAAACCCTTCCTCTGCTGAAGTTTAAACCTCCTTTCCTCTAATCTCAAGAGGTGTCCCCTGGTCACCTGAGCAGGCCTTGGAATAAATAGCTCACCGCAGAGATCCTTGTATTGACCTCTCATATACTTGTACAATGTGATAAGGTCTCCTCTTAGTCGTCTTTTCTCTAGAGTAAATAAACCAAGTTTGTTTAGTCGTTCCTCATATGTCAAGTCCTCCATTCCCTTAATTAATTTTGTTGGTCTCCGCTGTACCCTCTCTAGTTCTAGTATATCCTTTTTCAGAACCGGTGCCCAAAATTGCACTGCATACTCAAGGTGAGGTCTTACCAATGATTTGTATAATGGCAAAATAATGTTATCCACTCTTGCTTCAATACCTCTTTTTATGCAAGACAGGACTTTGTTTGCCTTTGCTACTGCTGTTTGACACTGGTCACTGTTTCCAAGTTTGTAGTTGACAAGGATACCCAGGTCTTTTTCTAGCAACGAGTCACCTAAAATTATTCCATTAAGTTTATAAGTAGCCTTGGGATTGTTTCCTCCCAAATGCATGACTTTACACTTCCCCACATTAAACTTCATATTCCACATGTTTGCCCAATCTGACATTGTATGTAAGTCCCTCTGTAGAGAGAAAATATCCTGTTCTGAATTAATGACTTTGCATAATTTAGTATCATCTGCAAATATTGATATTTTGCTTTCTATATCTATTTCCAGGTCATTTATAAACATGTTAAAAAGCAGCGGACCAAATACTGAACCCTGAGGTACTCCACTCTCCACTTTAACTATACTGGAGAATTTTCCATTTACAACCACACACTGTTCCCTATCCTTCAACCAGTTTTGTATCCAATTGCAAAGGTTATCTCCTAGCCCCAATTTCCTTATTTTATACACCAGCCTTCTGTGTGGTACTGTATCAAATGCCTTTGCAAAGTCTAGATATACTACATCTACTGCCTTGCCATTGTCAAGGTTGCTGCTTACCTCCTCATAGAAGCTGAAAAGATTAGTTTGGCATGACCTATTCTTCATAAAACCATGTTGATTTGTGCTAATGATCTTATTTTTTGTGTTGTAATCCTGAATATAGTCCCTTATTATGCCTTCTAATAGTTTTCCCACTACAGAGGTCAAACTCACTGGTCTATAATTCCCAGGTTCTGTTTTAGTTCCCTTCTTAAATAGAGGCACTATGTTAGCTCTTCGCCAATCCTGTGGCACTGAGCCTGTGGTAATAGAATCTTTAAAGAGTAAATATAGGGGTTTTGCTAACACTGCACTGAGTTCCTGAAGAACCCTTGGATGTATACCATCAGGACCCGGTGCTTTGTCGGTCTTAATTTTGTTCAGTCTTCCCATGACATCTCCTTGAGTTAACCCAATATCTATTAATTGTATTGTTTTATTTGATACTTGCGGAGGCTCTTCTACCATTCCTTGCTCCCTTGTATATACTGATGCAAAGAAAGTGTTTAAAACATCAGCCTTTTCCTTATCCTCACTAACCAACTCACCCATCTCATTTTTGAATGGTCCAATGCACTCCCTCTTAAGTTTTTTGCTATTTATATATTTAAAAAACTTTTTTGGATTAGTCTTGCTTTCCCTTGCAATTCGAGTTTCATTATCTATTTTTGCTACCCTAATTGCCTTTTTGCAATCTTTGTTGCTCTCCCTGTATTTTAAGAAAGATTGTTCAGTTCCTTCTGACTTAAATAATTTGAATGCTTTTTTTTTCCTTGCCATTTCCTTCTTTACATGTGCAGTTAACCACATTGGCTGTGACTTACTTCTTTTGCACTTGTTCCCCATTGGTATATACAGTTGGGTACATTTCTGCAACCTAAATTTGAATTCTGACCATTTTTCCTCAGTATTTTTGCCTTTAAATAACATATCCCAGTCTATGCGTTGCATTGAGGCCCTTAACAATTTGAAGTTTGCTTTTTTAAAATTAAGAGTTTTGGTTGAACCTATACATTTTTGCTTTGCCAGACAGATCTCAAATGTAACCATGTTGTGATCACTGTTTCCCAAATGTTCTCTTACCTTAATATTGGATACCATTTCTGTGTTATTAGTGATCACTAGGTCCAATACATTGTTATTTCTTGTCGGCGCTCCCACCATTTGTGACATGTAGCTTTCATGAAGCGTGTTCAAAAACCTGCTACCCTTAGCACTCTGACAGGTCTCATTTTTCCAGTTGATATCTGGATAATTAAAATCTCCCATAATTATAGTATGCCCAAACTGGGCAGCTTTCCTCATTTGCAATAGCAGTTGGGCCTCATCATTGTCATCGATATTTGGTGGTTTGTAGCATATGCCCACCAACAACTTTTTTTTACCTTTCACACCACATTTAGTCTCGATTTCTACCCACATGGACTCCACAGTTTGGCCAGTTTCCTCACTAATATCACCTCGCAAAACTGGATTTAGCTCTGTTTTCAAATATAAACACACACCTCCACCTTTTCTATTAATTCTGTCTCTTCTAAACAGGGAATAGCCCTCTATATTTACAGTCCAGTCATGTGCATCGTTCCACCATGTTTCTGTTATTCCAATTATGTCCAATTGCTCATTAACCGCCAGCAATTCTAGTTCTCCTATTTTATCTACCATACTTCTTGCATTTGCTAGCATACAATTGATTTTGAAGTCTTTACATATATTAATCCCTACATGCCTTTTTTCTTCACCTTCATTTACTAGGAGTTCCTCCCTACTGACTAAATTTCTCCCCACCCTTTCTCCACCCCCCTGGTCATTTACTTGGACCCAGTTCCTATCTGCTCTATCTACCCCATTTTTGCTATCTATACCCACCCCCCCTTTCCTAGTTTAAAAGCTCCTCCAAGCTTCCTAGCATTCTCTCCCCTAACACAGAGGCTCCTCTACCATTTAGGTGCAATCCATCTCTTCCATATAGATTGTACCCAAGAGCAAAGTCTGCCCAGTGTTCTAAAAACCCAAAACCCTCCTTCCTACACCATTGCTTGAGCCATGCATTAAGCTCCCTGAGCTCCCTCTGCCTACCTGCACTGGCGCATGGCACAGGTAGTATTTCAGAAAATACTACCTTAGAGGTCCTTGCCTTAAGCTTGCACCCTAAATCCCTGAAATCATTCTTTAGGGACCTCCATCTTCCTCCTATTTTGTCATTGGTTCCAATATGTACCAAGACAGCTGGATCACTTCCAGCCCCTCCCAATAATCTGTCGGCCCTGTCCGCAACATGCCGAACCCGAGCACCCGGGAGACAGCATACTGTTCGGCATTCACGTTCCTGGCGGCAGATTACCCTATCTACCCTCCTAATAATAGAGTCCCCTATTACCACCACCTGCCTTGGTTTCTGCCTGCTCTGCATCCCATCTAGCCTGGAAGGAGGACTGTTCCCCTGGCTGCTAGAGGAATCAGCCCTCTCCAGTGTTGCCAATTCTGAGCAATTCTCATCAACATCTTCACACAATCTTGCAAATCTGTTGGACTGAGTCAACTCAGAACTGGCCTTCCTCTTCCTCTGCCCACTACCTCCCCTCCTTACTGTTACCCAGCTGCCTACCTGTCGCTCCTCATCTACAACTCCACCCTCTTCACCACTAACCCCACATACTACCTGCTCTGTGAGTTCTAAACTCCTTTCCAGGTTACCAATGTCTCGCAATGTTGCAATATTTCTCTCCAAATCCAATATCTTAGACTCTAAAGAGAAAATATGCTCACACTTGGCACAGCGGTATGACCCCTGGAACGATTGGTCCAAGTGTTCAAACATGTGACAAGATGTGCACTGCGTGAGATTGGCTAATATAATATAATATATTTGAATGTTTGATCTGAAAAACTTCCTGTTTGAGAACCAAAAGTTTAGCTGTATTTACTAGTAAGCATGCAAGTGTGCAGCCCCCATTATTGCACACTGCGAGTTTCCAATGTTACTGTCTTCGACCGAAAAAATAAAATGGAGCTTGGATTAAAAAAATATGCAGAAAAACAAGCAGCATTAAATAAAAAAAAAAAAAAAATAAAATTGTAGGTGATGATGTCCTTTTAAATAAGGATGTGTCACAACTTAAATGCTAGGGAACCACTGGTCTAATTGTTTATTTAATTGAGCATATTGTGTGTGCGCGGTTTTTTTTTTTTCTGTCAAATGGTTTCTTTGATCAAGAGGGTTTTTGCACTTCAATAACATTCTCTCACACTTTCCATACATTTCTTTTCTGAATCTTATCTTTTATTGAGTATGCTTCCTGTGTATAGTCAACATTGCTTTTTTCTGCAAATAATTTACTAGATCAAGTGTGGTTGAAGTGCATGAATGGCATTTTAATCATGTCTCAATCAAGCAAGCTTCTCATGCTCCACCAACATTCATGCACACTCAATATATATATATTTTTTTTTTACAAATACTTTGAGCAAGCACAAAAAAAATTGTTTTGTATGATCAATCTTGCTTTTCACCTACAATAAAAAAGTGATTTATTCTGTACCTTTCCTTTTTTTACCTATTTTTTTTAATCAGTCCAGCTTTTTGCTCACACTTGATCATTCAAAGGAGTACTTAATTTTAATCTGATATGCTCAAACTCAACTCTAAACTGCGCTGATTAAAAATGTAGTACATTTTTGTAAAAACATATTGAGTATTTGTAAAAAAATGTTCAGAGCCCAATATCTTAAATGAGCCTGTCTATCAAGTGGTAAGAGAAAGTTAGTAGTTCCCTATAAGGTCTACTTTACTGCCAAATTTCAAATATATATGTTAGGTATATTTGACTGTAGCTCTTTCTGTCCCATTCTAAATTTTTGTAAATTCCTTATTTTTCATCTCCATTTATGATAGATTGTATTTCACATCATGAGGATAGGAATAATCCTCTTTACTTCTGAAAGATTGTTGAGGAGAGTGGAGGATTATAGACCATATGACATGAGGACAAAGTGGAGGCAAAATAATATGGAATAGTGTAAGGCCGTTTTTTATATCTTTATTATTTGTTTCTATATAACAAGCTAGGGACTGAAATCTACCACAAGTTATTTCCCAGTTTGTCTAAAGTTCTTCCTCTGCCAATGAATCTTGCATGCAATTGATATTAAAGGGACAGTAATGTCCCATAAAAAGTATGCTTGTTTTGTAGAGGTTTAAAAAATAAGTTATTTGGCACAAATCTTATCTCTCAAACCTCTATGGTTTGAGAGATATTCACTTGTAAAGTTTCCTTTACAGCTGACAGCAGGAGATTTGAGTCGCGCATCGAGGAGGCCGAAACTGCATTATTTAAAAAGAACTACTTCATGGGAATGGTCTACAGAGTGTGCTTGCAAACCAGGCACCCTTTGTAGACCTTTCCAGTGAAGTAATTATTTTTAAATAAAGAGATTTCGGCTTGTGAGAAGGTCTCCTCCTGTGCGAATATATTTTTGGTTCTTTCAAACTCAGAAATGCCCTTGCTGTTCAAAACATGCTAGTTACAGTGTAATAATATTTGGAAGTTGATCCCTCCTGCCCTTTTCCATGATACCAGTCCACCTCCCCATAGATCTGAAAACTGGTCCCAGGATGGGACAGATCACAACGAGGGACAATCTTCCCTCATTCAGTATAAGGAAAACCTTGCCCTCCTTGATGAAGGAGGGCAGGTTTTTCCTACTACTGTGTGAAGTTTGTCCCTTGTTGTGATCTGCTGTCGGATCTGGTACAAAAATGCTGATGTTGGGGAAAGGGGCGGGAGGGATCAACTTCAAAATATTATTACACTGTAACTAGCACTTTTCAAACAGTAAGGGAGGGCATCATTCTGCAGTACTATTACATATAATGAAAGTTGTGAGCTAGCCTTAATACGAAACATTACTATCCCTTTAACTGCATGGCTCCTTTGCTAATGGCATCAGAAATAGCATCTCAAATTACCTCATCAATTACATTACATATTATATCACCAATTGGATCACTGATTAACTCACATATGTTGACATCGCAAATTATATCATCAATGACACTGATCGTTGCACTATATGAGCTGTAGTGTCAGTGCAGGTGATGATGTGCTGTGCTCTTACAGAGCTAAGAGTTGTAGATATTTTATGCTGTTATTTTAGTGAAGGTTGCTATTGGGTGACAGGTTGTGTTGTTGCTAGATAAACATTTTGTTGAAGTGTGTGTTGATCTTGGCAGCTTGGGTATTATATAGCAACATTTTATTCCATATTTATTGTGTTTCTCTTTACTACATCGATTGTATATTTATAGGGGCACTGTTTTAGTACTAGAGGTGTAGTGTTACAATACAGTAGAAGAGGACTTTGGTGTTGTGTTTATTTGTTTCAGTGCATTTCTTCTGCTGAAAGGTTACTTGAAGTGTCGCACTGTCAATCTTATTGGTTTTGATTTTTTCTGAAATATGAGTACTTTATAGCAAAGTGCAGTTTTAGTGGTGCACTGTTTTGTACTGGTGTTAATAAAGGATGATTAGTTTCAGTGTTAAAAGGGCTGTGTTTTATGACGTTGTTACAGAATGAAGACATAAAGTGTGGTGAGGAACGTCTTTTGGCACACATTGTTTTAGTTTAGTGTTTCTTCTGGCACACAATGTGCTTTAGCTGTAGGCTAAAGTTGTGGGGATGTAGTATTGCTAGACTAGTTTTGTAGCTCTCTGATGATGCGCAGTATTAGTAGGGGGTCATTTGTGATACCATTGGTGAGGTCTTTTTATGAGGTGATCAGTGATGTCACGTGATGTAATCAGTTTGTAATTGATTATGTAATTTGTAATGTCTTGTATGATGTCAACAGCAAAGCACATGGGATAGTAGAGTTAAGTTCAAAGAACTTAAACTGTATATCCTGACTTCTGTGCTTTTGAGTGAGAACTTAACTATGACTGTAACAATTTTTTTTGCCATTGCATTGTATCTAGTATTTTTAAGGATCCATTATATGCTAGATGTGTTGCTTAAGGAGCAGTATTAACCCTTTGATTGCCAGATGGGCACACAAAGCATTGCAAAGCAAAAGGGATAACCTTTGAAATCTGCGTCTTTTATCTACGTTTGAGCTACTCCTCATTCATATATACATTTTTTTCATCACCACCATGTTAGCAGACTATTTTCTTTGCCCGATTCATGGTTTTGTTGCTAACATATCATATAAGCATTTTCTTGAGATTGTTTTACCAACAATCCTATTAAAATCTGCATTATCCATTCAGCAGGCTATTGCAACCAATGGTTATACTGTTGTATCGGATATATTTTAGCTCCTTTGTTGGTGTTATTTAAATGCACCTAGCACCTAATTTGATATTACATTTATACAGTTAGTGTTTTGCATGTTTAGGCCTGGATTCCATTGAATTTGATAATCATTCCTGAGAACTTTTAACCTCTTGAGTCTCAGAGAGGGCTCATGTACTGCAAATAGGGGTTTGTAAATGACGTGATTTGTGTCTTAAAGGGGATGGGGCTTAATTGGTTCTCATCATTTTGTCATAGTGTGGATGGAAAGTAGGTGGGAAGTAGGCAGGACAGGGTGGGAAGGAAGAGCAGCGGGCAGGAAGAGGGAGGAACAGGGTGAGAAGAAGTGATCAGAGTTTCACAGGAAACTTAACACCACTAGAAAATCAGGATCTGTCCCCGGAGACCCGGTAATTAACTCTAAAAAAAACGAGTCTCTGGGACAGATCCAAAGGGATCCCAGGTATGGTGATAATGTTATCACTCTTCCCCATAGAGCTCAAAAGGAATCTGTGAGATAAACCCAGTAATAAAATGTATTCCTTAGAATGGAATCTAGTTAGGCCTTATTGTCTTATATCATAGGTGCTTATTTCCGTATAAAACATAATTAATCCAAATGAAGACAGGCAAAGGAATCTGCCAGGCAAAGGAATCCGCCAGGCAAAGGATCCGCCAGTCAAGGACAGGAACGCACCAGCAGCTGTAATCCAAATTAGTGGCTGTCATAGAGATTAGCAGTGTGTGAGATATGTTGAATACCCGTCTTTCATTCAGTGGGTTAAAGGGGGTGTCTGGTCACCTTTAGATTTTAACCTCTTAAGGACCAGAGGAGATCTGCAATGCACACATTTCTGATCCTCAAGGGTTTAAACCTCTGCAATACTTTGTGCACAACTCTGGAGTTATAAAACTGCATGTCAGGGGTACTCTTACTTTTAGCTTGTCAGTTTCTGCATTGTACTACAGACGGGTGCCAAGGGCTGCTTGTCTCTCCCCGTGCAATGTCTTGTTGAAGGAGAATGGGGAGAAAAACACAGTGGCTTCAGTTTGTGTCACAGCTGGCAGGAAGATGGCAGTGTGAGAGCAGTAAGTCTGCATAAGCCTCTGGGAAAGAAGGAGCATCTCATCTGGCAGTGTTCATGAAGAACCAGGGGAAAAGATCAGATGGGATCCTCAGTGGTTAGAATTGCAGCCACTGATGTGCTTTAGGAGAGCTGTGAGACTACCTGATCTCTAGCTTCTTGTCATCTAAGTGTATCTATTTTATGGGAACTGCATTATGGTGCTATTTTGCTAACACGCACACATATATATATAAATGTATTTTGTCATCCTTTTAGGATTTGGATTTAACCCTTTAATGACCAGCGGTCCTGGGGTCAACGTCATTTGGAGAGCCGACACACGTAAGTGATCACGTGTACTGGCTTGCTGAAAAAGTGGCCGAAACTGACCTATTCAGTCTTGGAGCAGTCCATTCCAGAATCCCCTAGTGATCACAGCACTCCCGCAGAAGTGCTGTGATCACAAAAATGATGATGTGTCAGGACATGAGTCATGTTCCTGGCATGTCACCGATCCTTAAGGAGTTAAATAAGATTTTAGTGTTTGTCTTTACATATCGTAACTAAACTTAGGGAACATTTCTTGCGTTACCTTTAGTTTTTTTCTTTTATACATTTGTGCACTTGTATTGGGACCAAATTGTCCTCTGGCTCCATAGAGCGCTACCTGGAGATCCCTACATCGCCATCCTCTGGTAGGCAGTGTTGGTACTGTGAAATCTGACAGCAGAAGCAGCTATCAGAGCTGTCAGTGCCATATTAAAATATAAACACACATGAATATGGCAATTGCTTACTAACCCTTTGAGTGCCAGAGAGGTATCTAGTATCAAGGGTTAACCTGCATTTCCATGTGGAAATGAGCAATTGTCGATGAGTTAAGTGCAAAAACTTAAACCTGTCTAAGGCATGACGGATTCATGGAGATGATGGCGGATTGGTAGCAGGTTGATTGGGATATGATGAAGAAGCCATCTTAGTGCATACTGGAGATGTGCCTTCAAGACAGATCCGACACAACATCACCATCCTAAGCCCTTATCAACCCTTAGTGCAGTCCTGGACGACCTTTCGTTGAAGATACTTTTAGAGGAGACTCTGCCCCTTCAGATTCAGACTTGCACATCTATTCTGGAACAACACAGTTGGGTCCTCAGTTTCAAGAAATCTTCTCTACTTCCATCCCAGATCCTTCACTTTTTTGACAATCTTCTGGGGAAGGTGTTTCAACCTGAAGACAAGATTCCGTTATTATCTCACCAGGTATCTCACGCCAATTGGGTCATAGTCATACCAACCAGAAAGACTGTGGCCCCACCCTGGGTGCACAGATGGTTCAGGGTCATTGGACCAAGGTGGAGAGGTTTCTGTCCATCAGTGTTCTGGAGCTTTGAGCGATTCGCCTAACCCTGCAGCATTGGTCTCAGTTCCTTCAAGGATCCTCAGTGTGGATCAAGTCCAACAATGCAATAGCAATGGCCTACATTACCTGTTCACGAGGAACCAAAAGAGTGGCTGCGTGGTCTGAGTCCACAGTGAAAGCAATAGTCAGTCATGATGCATTTCTTGATGACCGCTTTTCTGTTGACTATTGTGTTTGAGGTTGGCAGAACTTCATGCTTTATCTTATAAGTCTCCCTTTCTGGTTTTGCCCTCTGATAGGGTAGTTCTGTGAGGCTTGTTTTATATTTTTTTTATTTGCAGCATATTGCCACTTTGTAGCTTACTGGAAGACCAAGAGATGGGAGGTAACTCCATTATACCTGGTTATACAGAGATTAAACAAGAGTGCAAGCAGAAAGATGCTGAACTCTGCCCGCATTGATAGCTAGAGACGGGAGAGATCATCAGCTGTAGGATCCAATTATTTATTTACCACTACCTATTCTGTCACACCGAATCCAGGTGAGAACACAGGTCACAGAACGCTGCCTGCATTGTTACCTGGAGACAGGGGAGACCACCTGCTGAGAGACACCAAGCAGATAAACGCTTCCCCTGCTGGGATTCGTCCCCAATAGATTCACTGCTGCTTTACCTTGCACATTGGAATATTACGTCTACACCTTTGGAGACCCTGCCCGCTGGTTATCATCATACCGTGAGCTCTTCCAGTTATTCTTTTGACTTTGCTTCTATTTTTACTGTTTTTTATGATATCAAGATTTTTATTATGGTACCATAAATTAGGTTCCAAGTTATATTATCTGATATACCCCATATAGATGTATTGAATGATATTTATAATTGTTTATTGATTAAATGATTTTTATATTGCGATACAGACTCGGTCTCCCTTATTTTTCTTTATAATTACATATATATATATATATATATATATATATATATTACATTTATCTGCACATAGAATATAATATTTAATGTCCAATGCATTAATTATTTGCATCTTACATTATTATGTTGTAAAAAGTTGGGGTAATTGTAGGGCAATCCAACTACACCATGGGGAACAAATAAGATTCCCATTTAGTTAAATAGGCCTTTTAACACCTTGAATGCTAGGTAAGTCTCTAGAGCATTGCAAAGCACTTTGTTACAGTCCTTTCAAGCACTTATGGGGTTAATAGACCCTTTTGAAACAGTGGGATTTTTGAGAATGTTTATATGTTCCCTATGGTCAACTTGGTCAGCTCCTGAAGCATACCTCCCAAGTTTCCCTCTTTAGGTGGGACAGTACCTCTTTTAGATCCAAATCCCTCTGTCCCTCTTTTCCACCCTGATGTCCCTCTTTTTAAGAGATTAGATTGTGTGGTGTGTATATACATGTATCATACTGCTCTACAGCAATAAAACTCACATTAATGTTTGTTTAAACATCAGTATATATGTTTATAAAAGTAGTCTGTGTAAATAAAATACTTTAGTCTTGTTTTAAGTAATTTATTAGGTTACACAAGAAGATGTCAATATGTCATGAAATAGCCTAAAAATTCTCGGTAATGCCCCACCCTCCAGTCTTTCCCACAGCAACACCCTCTAAAACACAAGTGTCCCTCTTTAGCAGTTTGAAATGTTGGGAGGTATGCTTAAGTGCTCTACTTTTTTAATACCTCTGCCTCACTGCGTATATGTGTGGTGCTATACAATTCAGAGTATACATACAGAGGCTGATGTACTAAGGAGACGTGGTACAGTTCTGGGACAAACCATCTATACCATAAGGAAAAATATTTCTTGTTGGTATTTTTTTAACCCCTTAAATGTGAGAAAGGTGACCTTTAGCATTCAAGGACTAAATTACCAATTTAAGTCGATGAGAATTTTGGGAATGTTTATTCCCTGTGATGCAGTTAGTTTGCCCCAGAACTGCACCACTTTTACTTAGAACATCAACCACACAGTGTGTGCACAAAGCTCCCTGTGCACTTTCACAAATACTTTTTCACATACAGTATATACAGATATGTCATGTTAATGTATATTGGCTCTGTGTATACACTATTTACATATACTGCTCTCTTTTCTCTCTTGTCATACACATTATATAAACATACTACCATGTAAAAATACATACACACCATTCTGCACATTCTCTCACAACCTTGTAACATAGCTTCACTGTAATGGATAAAATATGTAGTATTTACCGTCTTTCATCTGTCTGCGATGTGACAGGATTTTTTATTCAGGATTTAAAGAGCTAACCCCCCCTTCATCCCCCCTTCCTGCTATGCTACTTCCTGTGACTCTGATGACATCACAGTGGGTAGCTGGAATGTGAGTGGGGAGGGGGAACATGCACACACTACATTCCACCCCCTCCTTCTGTGAAAACTGCAGCAACAACCCCCCCCCCCTTTACTGTTTTCCTTAACCTTTCCCACACATGTACAATGATCTGTGCTTACACATTCATATTTACACTGGTTTCAGCATGCACACAGATATAAATTGTTTTGTACAGATCTGCAGGATAGGTAATGAGTATAATTTTTACTGTACCAGATCTACAGTAAACATACATTTGTGATGTTCTTTTTGCCCACCCGACTTAACCTGTTCATCACAAATAAATTGTTACACACCTATACAGAGGTATACTGCACATTAACCCTTTGAGTGCCAGAGAGGTACGCAACGCATTGCTTTGCAATGCGTTTGCGTGCCCCTCTGGCACTCAAAGAGTTAAATGTTTCAATTATATGCCCTTCTTTTTATTTAGAAACATTTAAATACTGTCAATCTGCACATCTGCTTACTTGTTTATATACTCTGATCTACACTTTATATATACACTGCAATACAGACAAGCACATACGCTGATAAACACACTCTAATGCAGTGATACCACTGGAGGATATGCCTCCCTTGGAGGAGGGTTGTGGGGCTTTGTCCCAGAATCAAATATGCACATTGCTATGGAAAATAACAGTATATATATATATATATATATATATATATATATATATATATATATATATAGTGTCACAGATACCCAGAAAAGTTCAGGAGTCAGTACGGTATAGTTAATGCGATTTTATTGACAAAATGAACAAAGAAGAAAAAAAAAAAAAAAAAAAAAAAAAAAAAAAAAAAAATATATATATATATATATATATATATATATATATATATATATATATATATACACACAAAGGAACAGGCAAAGGGTTAAAATTAGCAACCCTGCTATCAGGAATAATAGGATGCAAGGCTAAACCACAGTGCTAGAGACTAGGCCTTAGCCACTGGTATTCTCAGCAGGAAAAGGAACACAGGATCTTGATCCAACCGACTCAAGCCTGCAGGCAGAATGGAGCGAACTCTGACTCACGCCTGCAGTCAGAATGGGAATTAGATAGCTGACTCACCTGCAGTCAGTATCAGAGCTGGTCTACCAGAACCCCAGGTCCGCACTAGGTTGGGTGTCTGCTAGGTACAAGGAACAAACGTAAGAGTAGTCAGACAGAGCCACAAGTCAGCACCAGAGGGGTTAGTCAGACAAGCTAGGTCATACACAATTCATGTAGGCAGCCAGAGCCACAGGTCAGCACCAGGTTGGATGGAAGACTAGCCAGGTCATACACAGAGCCCAAGGTAATAGAACTGCTATGAAAAACAACGCAAGGGCAACTGAGTCAGGAGGAGCAGCTCATAGGGAGGAAGTAGGTAGGAGGAAGTAGGTAGGAGGAGACTACAGGAAGCAAATACATAAAACAGAGGCCTGCTGCATGCTTGAAGCCTCGCGCCTGTAGATGACGGTGAAACTAAGGTAAGCTGTAACTTACAGTTAAGTAATAAAACTAAATTTATTGATCAACTTTAAGGATGTAAAGGAGCAGCCTTATTCAGGACAATACACAAGTGAAAAGTGGTCCCTTTTAAACCCTTCCCCCAAGAGTGGGCACCAAAACCAGCATCTCAAAATAACAATGATGTCCTAATCAGTGATTAGTGTGTACACATCTGTTATGAACATACAGTAGTGAAATATTAACATTGTATATCCAGTGTCATTTCATACACACACATCATCACTGCTGATTATTGGCAAAGTCTTAATGTTAATAATGTGTAGGTAGCATATCTGATGCTATGATATTGGGACAAACAATCAATAAACACATCACACAATTAATTAGACAAACAGATATATGTGAATATAAGCTCCAGCTACCAGAACAAGAATACTTACAAAACAAAGGATGTTAAATAAACGATGGAGAACCTTATCAGAAACGTGTAGGACCTCACCATGATGTGCTGCAGACCTGCTACGGGTTTAGTATGTCACGATGAGCTAACTGAGTGATCTTGCAACCATGACAAAATATGCTGTAGTCCCTTATGTGTCACATGTGATAAGGCATATGAGGCTCTTGAGTCTACCTTGACAGATTTTCAAATGGACATACAAGTGAAGTATTAGTTAGGTCATTTTTTTTGAGCTTCAGAAAACATCACATTCATTATCAATGCAAACAAAGATTGAATTTGCATATTCCTTAAATATATGATCATTTGGCGAGCGCAGTACTGTAAATAACGTTAACCAACAACATTTCTTTGGGACCATTGAGCTAAGTGGGAGCCAGGTGCTACAAGAACTATTTCTCCTGCATGTGGATATAAAATTTTGACTATAGAAGGATGTACTATTACCATGGGGGTCTTTTTATACAATTCTGTGAGCTACCACACATATCTGCTTGAAATCGTTTTTTCAAATTTACTGTCAGTATTTATATTACCAATATTTATCTACTAACATTAAATGTATCCATCCATCAAGTATCCAGTATCTTTATCTCTTTCATTTGCACAATTCAGATGAATTGGTAAGCTTACACATATTTTGTAATTCTATGGTAGTATTGTCTATTTACTAGATTAATCTATTATTGCCACATTCCCTGATACAATGTATCAAAGTCACATTATCTTCCTCTATCCACTAACATTTTAGTTTCTCATCTGTCATATTGTTTGAGATACTGCAGTGCACTATTCGTGGACAATCTGATCGTGAATTGTTTTCTGTTTTATTGAGCTTGACAATGAGCACCCAGATTCATGACCTGTCTGTCCCATTCACATCACATTCTCTGAAGTGGTCATTCTAGATCAGTGCCATTTCACACTCAACAATACACGGGTACCACAATAATTTGTAATATAAGCATTAACTCACTGCCTGCAAGTGGCAGGCTGATGCACTGGTTTTATATTATCTTATTGCCTCAACCTACTCCACTCTTCTATTAATTAATTTCCATTCTTCTACCGTTATGACATTTGCAGAATCAAAACTACTGTGCACAAACATCTTTAGATTTATTTCCTCTCCCATACACTCCCCTTTCATAATTATACCTATTTGTATTCTTAGTTGTCTTGAGTAGTGATTAGGGTTAACAGTTTGTCTATAACTTTTTATACTTATGTCATGATGTGTGACATATAAGGGACCACAGCATATCTGGTCATGGGTGTCATGTATGTAAGATACAGTACTGTGCTAGTTGAATGATCATATTTTTAAGGAATATGCAAATTCAGTCTTAGTTTGAATTGATAACAAACATGACGTTGTCTGAAGCTTAAAATAAAATGACCTAACAGATACTTTACTAGTATGTCCATGTAGAAAATCTGTCAAGGTAGACTCAAGAGCCTCATATGTCTTATTGTTAGGGACCAGGAACCAAACAGACACAAAAATGTAAAATGTAAAACATCTTTTTAAATTGATAAAAGCAAACAAAGCAAAATTGTGATCCAGGAGCATAAATCAAGACAAGCCGGGGTCAGGAACCAAGGCAGGTACTCAGACAAGCCGGGGGCAGGAATACAGAGATCAGTGATGTCAGGAACAAGCCAGGAGCCAGAAGGGATGTCAGAGAAAGCCAAGTCATGCATGGATAAACAGGAACACAGGCGAATGCACTTGCAGCCAGAAGCTGTAACGGTTTGTTCAACACTCAGACACAGTGGTTTAGGATAAAACACAGTTTTATTGAAATCATAAATAATATGATAACCTTCACAGGCCCTGTAATACTACAGCAGAATAATACAGACACAAGACAGGTTATTTGTGTATATGCCTACACAGGTCCAGTATAACAGAGAGTACAGAGTGGACTTATACTGACACAGGTCAGACAGGAAAGGGTGAATACCCAGAGCGACAGTTCAGCATGGGTTAAAGTTCTCCAATAGGTGTAATCAGTCTCTGTGCAGAGATTCTGTGGTTAGTTCTCTTTGTAACGCCCAGTATGGTAGAATAGCGCATGTAGGAGACTGCAGTGCAATAATGGAGACCAGAGCACTTGCACTCCGCCAGAGCAGTAACTAAGACTAAGACACACTGCTGTAGCAGTCACGGAGGCAACACAGATGCTCTGCAAGAACTTAACGGAGGACTCAGCAAGTGGCACACTGCAACACTGTTACTCTGCAAGAGCTTAACGGAGGGCACAGCCAATGGCACACTGCCGCAGCAGTAAAGGAGGCAACACTGAGACTCTGCAAGAGCTAACGGAAAGGTCAGCCAATGGCACACTGCCGTAGCAGTAACGGAGGCAACACTGAGACTCTGCAAGAGCTTAATGGAAAGTACAGCCAATGGCACACTGCTGTAGCAGTAACGGAAGCAACACTGAAGCTCTGCAAGAGTTAACGGAGGGCTCAGCCAATGGCACACTGCTGTAGCAGTAACGGAGGCAACACGGAGGCTCTGCAAGAGTTAACGGAGGGCTCAGCCAATGGCATACTGCCGTAGCAGTAACGGAGGCAACACGGAGGCTCTGCAAGAGTTAACGGAGGGCTTAGCCAATGGCACACTGCCGTAGCAGTAACGGAGGCAACAAGGAGGCTCTGCAAGAGTTAACAGAGGGCTCAGCCAAAGGCACACTGCCGTAGCAGTAACGGAGGCAACACAAAGGCTCTGCAAGAGTTAACGGAGGACAAGGCAACTATCTCACTGCTGTAGCAGAAATGGATACTAAGCCCCAGGCACAGCGGAAGTCAGACTGTCACCCAAGTGACACAGCGAACACTGGAACAGGAAAACTGGGTCGAGTCAGGAATTTCAGCCAAGCTGGGTCGGATCACGGAGCAGGAACGTCAGCCAGGCCAGGTCGGATCACGGAGCAGGAACGTCAGACAAGCCGGGTCGGATCACGGAGCAGGAACGTCAGCCAGGCAGGGATGAATCACGGGAGCAGGAGACAAGAAGCAGCGTAGCCAAACAAGCCAAATCTGTACACTGGAATCCACGAAGCTCAAGTAGGCACTGGTACAGGAACACCACGAAAGGGCACCAGATAGGTGCCAGAGCCCAGTATATAAAGGCCATACTGGGCGGGCCAAATGTAGATCAACCAATGGGAGCATTGCATAGCAAAAACTGACAGAAAGCAGCACAGGGAGCACGGGCACCGTAATAGAAGCAGACACAAGGGCAAGGAGAAAGTGAGCCTAGCTGCTACAAGGTGTGACCATGGCTTCTCACCATCGGGTATGGGTTGGAGAAGGCCAACTGGAAGGTGACAGGGTGAATTAGTCTGCGCATAGATTAGACAGGCCGTGACAAAGGCAGCAATATCACTGTTAAGTTCTGGTCACCAGAAGAGACGGGAAACTGGCCAGAGAAGCTTTTTTTTCCAGGATGCCCTGCTGACTTAGTATTATGGTAGGTTGAAAGTACCTTGGTACGAAACAGCGCCCAGAGGGAGTCACAGCAGGTGCATCTACTTGGACAACCCGTATTCTCTCTCCAAGGTGAGATGTTATGCTGGTACGTATGGTGGCCAGTACTCAGTCTGGAGGAATAATATGACTAGGAGGGCTCTCCTCCTTAGCACCCGAGAACTGTCTACATAGGGCATGAACCTGGACATTTTTGGTACCCGGCAGGTACAAGACCACATAATTAAAATGAGACAAAAATAAGGTCCATCGGGCCTGTTTTGGAGTCAAAAGATTAGCCTCGGACAGGTAGGTGAGGTTTTTGTGATCCGTGAGGATTAGGATTGGCACAGAAGTTCCCTCAAGCAAATGCCTCCATTCTTTGAGAGCGAGTATTGTCACCAGCAACTCACGGTGACCAATTTCATAGATGCACTCCGCAGGACTTATCTTTTTGGAGAAATACCCACATGGGTGCAACTGGCTCTCCGTAGTATGACGTTGAGACAGGAGGGTGCCTATTCCTGTCTCAGCCGCATCGACCTCAAGCATGAATGGCAGCTCAGGTTTCGGGTGTGCCAAAATGGGTGCTGCGGCAAAAGCGGCTTTTAATGACTCAAATGCTTGGATGGCTTCCGGGGTCCAGTGAGTGGAGTTACCATCTTTTTTGGTCATGTTGGTAAGGGGTTTTACAATAGAGGAAAAATTGTGGATACATCTCCTGTAGTAGTTAGCGAACCCAAGGAAAGATTGAAGAGAGAGGAGACCTACGGGTAGTGGCCACTCGAGAACAGCTGAGAGTTTCTCAGGGTCCATAGCGAAACAGACATCTGAAATCACTTACCCCAAGAAGGCAACCTGTTTGCAGTGGAACTCACACTTCTATAATTTGCAAAATAGATTATTCTCTCTTAATCTTTGCAGAACTCGGGCTACATCTGCATGGTGGTTTTCCATGGAGGTGGAATGGATCAGAATGTCGTCTAAGTATACCACCACGCATATCCTTACCAAATTATACACCCCTCACAGGTTGAGCTTAGTAAACACCTTGGACCCTTTCAATTGATTGAATAGCTCGATAATAAGTGGAATTGGGTAGGCGTTTTTAACCGTGATATGGTGAGTCCCCTGTAATCAATACAGAGTCTCAGTTCTTCACTCTTTTTCTTCACAAAGAAAAATCTGACCCTGGCGGGAGAGGAGGACTTGCGGATGAACCCCCGGGTTAGAGCATCCTCAAGATACTCCTCCATGGCCTTATTTTCCGTGACAGAAAGAGGGTATACTCTCCCTTGAGGAGGTATGGCACCTGGTTGCAGTTCAATGGTGCAATCGTATGGGCTGTGAGGCTGGAGCTCACCAGCCCAGCCCTTATCAAATACATCTTGGAACTCTTGGTACTCTTCAAGCAGCAAAGAGACTGGATATGTGGTTACTACTTTCACCACTTTCAGTAGGCATGTCTTGGAACAGTTGGGCCACCATGCCATGACTTCGGCCCTTAACCAGTCGAACATGGGATTGTGTTTGTGCAACCAAGGATAACCCAGGACCACAGGATAGTGAGGAGAGTGGATCACCTGGAATTGTAAGATTTTGTGGTGGAGATGCCCCTACAGCCACAGACAAAGGAGCAGTTTCGTGAGTGACCTGAGGAGGCGATAGGGGTCTGCCATCAATCTGGTACAGAGCTGAAATGGGATGGAGTACTTCTGGGTGAAGGCACTGTCTATAAAGAGGCCAGCTGCTCTGGAGTCAAAGAGTGCCTCTGTAATAAGGGAAATCTTGCCCCAAGACAGCCCAATGGAGACTAGTGGTTTATCCTTGTGTATAGCCTGGGACGCTGAGACGCCACCTAAAGTCTGTCCCCTGTAGAGCCTTAGGTGTGGGCGTTTCCCAGACGTGTGAGGCAAGTTCGCAGTAGGTGCCCTGCATTATCACAGTAAAGGCACAGGCCCTCCCTCCTCCTAAAGGCCGTTTCCGCACCCAAAAGGCAAGTGAACCCATGCTGCATGGGCTCCACATTGCCTGAGGTCTTAATACTAGGAGGTGCGGGAGGAGAGGGAGGCATGGGTGGGGACGAAAAGTTTTGGGTTAAACGGATGGGATGCCTCTGCAGGCGCTCCCTGAAGGAAGGTCTCTCACTGATTCGGGAGTCAATCAGGATGCAATATGAGACCAGTGCCTCTAACTCTCTGGGTAGCTCCTGGGCTGCAGTCTCGTCTTTAAACATATCTGACAGCCCATTAGAGAAAGCAGCCACAAGAGTCTCATTATTCCAACCAACCTCGGCTGCCAGGGTATGAAACTCTATAGCATAATCCAAAACGGTCTTTGTACCCTGGTAGATGGACATTAGTTGGTTGGCAGCCGAAGTGGAGTAGGCCGGTACATCAAATACTCTTTTAAAGGATGCCACAAACTCAGGGTAATTGTATACTATAGGTTTATGCGTCTTGCAAAGGGGATTAGCCCATGCCAAGGCACTGTCAGAGAGTAAGGAACTTACGAGGCCCACCTTCCTTCTATCAAATGGGAAGGCCTGTGGTACCATCTCCAGATAGATACCAACCTGGTTCAGGAAACCTCTGCACTGGGTAGGGTCACTCCCATAACGCTGGGGAAGTGGGGCAGACACAGTCATACCTCTAGAAACATTGGAATCACCAGTGGCAGCCAGAGTGGCAGCAGCTGTAGGGGCAGCCTGCGCCGGGGTTTGCTGAGGTGGTGGAACCAGATACGCAGTAAGGAGCAACAAACTCTGGAGGGGTAACTCAAACTGGTCCATGCGCTGGTCTACATGGTCCAGCCTGAAAAAAAAGTTTGGTGGATTGCCTGTGCTTTCTGGGTTCATGGCACTTGTGTATGTTAGGGATCAGGAACCAGACAGACACAAAAATGTAAAATGCAAAATACCTTATTAAAATAACAAAAGCGAACAAAGCAAAATCATGAACCAGGGGTGTAAACCAAAAGACAAGCCAGGGTCAGGAACCAAGGCAGGTATTCAGACAAGCCGGGGTCAGGAATATGGTGATCAGCGATGTCAGGAGCAAGCCAGGAGTCAGGAGCCAGAAGGGACGTCAGAGGAAACCAGATCATGCACAGATAATCAGGAACTCAGGAGAACACACTTGCAGTCAGTAGCAGGCACAAGGGTAAGGAGGAAGTGACCTAGCTGGTTTAAATAGCCTGGAAGGGGTTGACTGATAAGTCAGGTGAGTAACCATGGAAACAGAGAGGTCAAGGCAGTTCATTAAGCATCAACTGACTCAGCGTGACACAGGGAAGAACATGCAGCAGTAATTAACAGCAGAGTGTTAGACTAGATCAGTCAAACCATGACACTTATCATGTATGACACATAAGGGACCACAGCACATCTCGTCATGGATGTACAATCGCTCACCTATCTCATCATAATGTGACTAAACCCAGAGCAGGTCTCCAGCACATTCCAAAGCATCATGGTTAGGTCTTACACATTTCTGATAAGGTTCTCTGTCATGTATTTTATATCCTTTATAAGTGATGAAGTGGATCTGAGTATCCACGATACACGTAGGGTTTGTCCACTCCTCCCACATCACACTTTCCCAGTGTACCGGGTCCCTCCCCGCCCCCTGTGAGAACCTCCTCTCCCGGTCAGGTAGGACCAGTTTCTCTGCTCTAAGTGCCTCTAAGCAGCTTTCCAGCGCACGTGGCTGATGGAGTCCTCTCTGTAGCGTCCAATTCCATCATATTTAATTACTCGGCTTAGAGCATTAACAGTTACTTTGTGACTTGGGAGTGCACACTTTGGAGAACAGCTTGATCATCTGGATATAAAGTTACAGTGCTTATGGACCTAATTGAACATTTCATCAGATGCGACTTTAAGACTGTCCAGAGACTAAGAGGATAGGCACAGCATCGTGGCAGTGAAAGGGTTGGGACTCTTGAGATGCCTAAAGCTCAGGAGGAGGTTCTTGTGAATGCAATGAGAGAAGGGGGGGTTTTGATTTCTGATTAATTTTTTGGTGATATTACTGTTTTTTACTTTTTTCCCAGTTACAAGATATTTACTCTTATTTTTAACACCTTTAATAACACGATTTTTGATATAGAGTAATTATGTTTTATCATTACCAGTTTCTTTTGCTTTATTTCTTATATTTTGTTACAATAAATAGTACACTTAGTAGACCCCTTGTATTTTTCCTTTGTTATTTTTTGTTGTTGTGTTCTACATCCCCAGAACAGATTTTGTGTGTGGGCTACACAAGGACGCCTTAAGTAAGAGCATTGGAAATATTATAAGGCGCATTGGATAAATGATTCATATTATTCATCCCACTTGTCTTCATTGTTTTCATCTTCATCAGTATCGTCTTTCATCTCCATTTCATCTCCATCATGTAAGAACTATATAAAAGGAATGTGTGTGAAATATTCAGGTACTGTTCCATAAATCATCTATTATTTATAGATTTTTTTCTAGGACCCTCTTGACTGAACTGAACTTTTCTGAGAGGATAAGCCCAAATATCTGATCATTATTCCTTATTTAATATTATTATTTTGACCTTTTTATTATTATTATTGCTATTATCATATCCATATTTTCATATTCTTTATGTGTCTATTTTACTATATTATAAGTATGTTTGTTCTGGTATCTCAAGCTTATCTTCACATATATCTGTTTGTCTAATTGATTGTGCGATGTGGTTATTGATTGCTTGTCCCTAGATCATAGCATCAGATGTGATAGCTGCACATTATTAACATTAAGACCAATAAACCGCAGTGACGATGTCTGTATATGAAATAACAATGAATAGACAATGTTAATTTTAATTTTTCACTACTGTGTGTTCATAGCACACATGTACACATTAATCACTAATTATGATGTAACTAGTGTAAAAGCCCGTGTACATGGGCCAAGGTCTGGGTAATGTTAAACGGATAGTAATACTTCGTTTTAACTTTATATTATTTTGTAGGCATTAAAAAAACATGAAGAACGATATAAGATTTATCTCTCAAACCTTTATGGTTTGAGAGATATTCACAAGCAAAGTTTCCCCTCCCGTCCCTTTTACCTAGTGTAAGCCATCTCTTCTCAGATGTGGAATCTGGTTGTAAGACCAGACAGATTACAGCAGGGGACAATCTTCTTTCTATGAAAACAATGAAAACCCTGCCCCCCTTGACAAGTTTTTCAGGTTTTTCCCTAATCATAATTGAAAATTGTCCCTCTCTGCAGTCTACCTGGGCACCTCCCTTCTGCTCTGGCTGAGCAGTGTTACATCAGTAAAAGGGGCAGGAGGGGGATTCTTTGTCATTGAATTACTCTTGAACTACAACTCTGACAGAATTGAAATAACACTCTCCAAAGTCCACATACTATGATGATTAATTAGAGCTGCTTTTATTATGAAACATTACTATACCTTTAAGCGTCCGCTACCTCACTGCTCCACGTAATGCAGTCTTGCGTTGCCTCGCTCACGCGATGCAATCATGCACAGTAGAGACTGCCAGTACGCACGCAGTCTCTACTACAAATGAAGGCTTCTGACAAACATCCTAGCGAATTATTATATAGGATGGTTCTTTTGAGATACCGGTTTTGGGGGAAGAGTATAAAAAGGGTCCACTTTTCACTTCTGTATTGTCCTGAGGAAGGCTGCTGCTTTGCATCCGAAACGTTGAGCAATACAGTTTGTTTTATTACTTAACTAGAAGACTTGAGTGTGCTGATGTTTTCCACTTCAAGAAATGTGCATGCCTCTACAACTGCACCCAGGCATGAATCCACTCTAAACAAGAGTGCTTTCCAGTGGGTACATATATATATGTGTGTGTGTATATTCAACAAAATAACTGCCCTCATAGGACTTGATTGATGATCGATGATAGTGCAAAGAGAGAGCAATGAGTTGCCTACCTCTCTGGCACTCAAGAGTTAAATCTGTGCTGGCAAACCAATAATAAAAACTAGTGTGGGGGCCCACATGTTGCATAGTAATATATTTTTGTCCCATTCCAAATACAAAATATCTTCAGGCATTTAAAGTATTAAAGATGCTGCTGCCTCCACAGCTGTCACCTGCAGTGGTGGCAGGATTTCAGGTAAAAAATCCTCCCTCCTTGATACCTTTTGGGCCTTTGCTCGAGCTCCTCTGTGAAAAAATTTAACAGAGACTGGCTTTTATATGGTCAGTCTATGTTCAAAATGGTTTCCAGCCTGCCATTGGCTGGGATGTGTGTTTATGCACCTCCCAGTCAGTCAGCTTCTGGGGGGCAGATGATGAAACCCTCTAAAAGCTGATTAGCTGGGAGCTTAAGCACACATCCCAGCCAATGGTTGGCTGGAAACCATTTCGTACAGAGACTGGCCATATAAAAGCCAGTTGCTATTCAATTTTTTCACAGAGACTCTCGGGCAAAAAAGGTATCAAGAAGGAAGGGGTTTGGCCTGCAATCCTGCCACCAGAGGCTGAGGCAGCAGAATTTTTAACACTTTAAATGCCTGAGCATATTTTGTATTTCGATTTGTAAAATTGCTATTTTCTGTGGGGGAAAAAATATTATTATGAAATATGGATTTGTAAAATATTTTTGTCGCATTGGGCCCAATATTATTTTTGTTAAAGGAATGGCAGCACAGAGTTAACCATTTGAGTGCCAGAGAGGTATGCAATGCATTCCTCTGTAATGTGTTGCGTACCCCTCCGGCACTCAATGGGTTTACGAATGAATCACTTGGAAACATATTTTTTAACAAAAATTTTACTGTTTTTTTTTTTTTTTTTTACAGGGACATTTTTACAAAATAGAAGAAGATCAGAAGATAAGAAGACAGAAGGTGGAGAGAAAGGAGAATAAAGAAGATAGAAGATTACAGATGAAGACAAACAGTAGCTGACCAGGGTGCTGAAGACCCCACTGGACATTAGTATTACAGGTAAGTGTTTTGTTTTTAGGGGATATTTTTTTAAACTTAGATTAACCCTGTGAGTGATAGTAGGGGAAGCATACCGCACTGGCACTCATAGGGCTAATTCTACTAACATTTGACATTTTTTTTTCATACTTTGTATGTACTGTTATGGAGCTTAGGGCCTCTTATCAATAAATCCACTGGTCACTTAGGGTTTTTTTTGCTTTTTTTCCCCCTTCATTTTCTACGACAGCAGATTGAATGTAACGGTTTGTATGACACTCAGACACAGTAGGTTAGAAAAAAACACAGTTTTATTAAAAGACACAATGAATATACCCTTAGCGGGTTATAGCGTATCACAGTGGAATAGACTGGAAAATATAGGTCATAGACATATGCCCACACAGGCCCAGTATACAATATTGGATGATACAGATACTGTCACAGGTCAGGCATAGCAAGGCAACTCAGCACAGCATGGGTTAAAGTCCAATGATATAATCAGTCTCTGATGTGGTGTGTACAGTAACGCCCAGTATGATGGATAACAGCTATCAGGAGACTGTGGTGCAAGAATGGAGACAAGCACCTAGATCTGCAGAGCAGAGCTGAGACTTATACCCTCTGCCGTAGCAGTAACGGAGGCCACACAATACTCTGCAAGAGCTGAACGGACTTGAGCCACGAGCACCCGACCGGTGCAGTAACGGAGGCAACAGTACTCTGAACGAACTTAGTTCATTTGAGCCAGTGGCACCCGACCGGTGCCGTCACGGAGGCAACAGTACTCTGCAAGAGCGGATAGCAATGAGCCAATGGCACCCTGCCGGTGCAGTAACGTTGGCAACAGTATTCTGCAAGAGCTGAACGGAACGCCCCACGGGCACACTGCCGGAGCAGTAACGAAGGCAACAATAGCTCTGCAGGAGTTAACGGAAGGCTCAGCAGTAATGGAGGCAACAAGGCTCTGCAACAGTTAATGGAAGGCTCAGCAGTAACGGAGGCAATAATAGCTCTGCAAGAGTTAACGGAAGGCTCAGCAGTAACGGAGGCAACAATAGCTCTCTGTCTAGCAGGCCCAGACTAGGCGGAAGTCAGAATGTCGCCCAGGCAACATGATGAGCAGGAACTGGAGAGCTGGGCCGAATCTCGGAGCAGGAATGTCAGGCAAGCCGGGTCAGGTCACGGAGCAGGAACGTCAGCCAGGCCGGGTCGAATCACGGAGCAGGAACGTCAGACAAGCCGGGTCAGGTCACGGAGCAGGAATGTCAGCCAGGCCGGGTCGAATCACGGAGCAGGAACCAGAAGCGGAGTAGTCAGATGGGCCAAGTCGGTACACGGGAAAACAGCAACACAAGTAAGCACTGGTACAGGAACACCACGAAAGGGCACCAGACAGGTGCCAGAGGCCCAGTATAAAAAGGCCATACTGGGCGGGCCAAACCAAGCTCAGCCAATGGGAGCGCAACACACAGAGACTGACAGGAAAAAGCACGGGCACTGTGATATTGAAACATGTGTTAGGGGATTCTGCACCCAAAAATACTGGGTGCAGATTTTCACCCATTAAAGTGGGTCCCTTAATGCATGGAATTGAATGGGAGACTCATTTTAAAGGGTTCTAATAGGTGCAAACTTTAGCGCCAGACTGCGTTTTTTCTAGCCATTATTTTTTCATAGCACAGGTAACTGTACCATGCTTGAAAAAATGACGATGGGGGAATTGAATCAAGACCAGCGTGTGTGCCGATAGGTAGATATTTTTGCCGTACCAGCTGTTTTAATGGTACAATTGAATCTGGGCCTAAAGGGGTGAAATTAAAATTCCCAGTGATTTAAATTGTAATATGTAAGCAATGCATCATAGACCAATATGGGGAAGTTTGTTTTGTATAGACTTGATTCTGTTTAGTTTATTTAATTCAACTTATATTGTCTATTATGCATATTATTAAAGAAAAAATAAATAGTGGCCCGGCAAATTTCATGTTTTAGAAAACAGTATTCTGTGTATAGTAACATAGTAAGACAGTGTCACGGCTTACCTTAGATCCAGTGCTGCCGCCTTGTCTGACGCAGGGAATGGAGGGCTTGAAATGACGCTTCAGCGTCATTCCACGTGTCACTGCGTGCTTGGTGTCTTCTGCAGCCGACCATATCCTCGTGTGAAGCGGGCTGGCGGCTCAATATGACGCAGGAGTAGGCTTAAGGTTGGACGCATCTCATGGCATGCATCATTTATGGGCGCGAGGATGCAGAATGTCGCAGGCCTCAGGTTTATGCTGTTGGAGCAAGTAGCTCCACCTACCTACTTCCTCGCTGCCTTTAAAAGGGAACTGGATCTTGATTCAGTTACCCTTACGTTGTTGTCCAGTGCAGTTCTAGTTTTCTTGTATCCTGTTCCTGTGTATGACCCTGCTTGTCTGACCATCCATTCTGGTGCTGACTTGTGGCTCTGTCTGAACATTCTCTCTTTGCGCTCCCTATTCTATTATACATTCAATCTGGTGCAGACCTGTGGCTCTGGCTGACTACCTGCTCCGTGTATGACCTTGGCTTGTCTGACTATCCAATCTGGTGCTGACCTGGGGCTCTGTCCTGCCATCCTCTCTGTTTTGCCTCCTGAATAGCGGACATCCTATCTGGTGCAGACCTGTGGCTCTGGCTGACTACCCGCTCTGTGTATGACCCTGGCTTGTCTGACTATCTAGTCTGGTGCTGACCTGAGGATCTGTCTGATAACTCTTCTGTTGGCTCCCTGACTCTCAGACATCCCATCTGGTGCAGACCTGTGGCTGCACCAGGACTACAGCCTTACCGACTACAGGCGTGAGTCAGTAGTCTCCCTTGTTGCCATCCTGTTGGGAGACTGTTTCTACCTACTGACTGCAGGCGTGAGTCAGGAGTCTCCCCTGTTGCGTTCCTTTTGGGAGACCTTTGGGTCTATTCTCTGTTCCTCCAGTGGTGACAGAAACTACCAGCTGGCTCAGGCCTAGTCCCTCGCAGTTGTGGTTGACCTTGTGGTGGCTCCTATTCCTGTTAGAGTCTCTGCCTCTCTAGTCACCCTCTGCTCTAGATTTGCTGTTGTTATTCATTACTTTTATCATTCTAATAAAGGTGATTTTAACTATACCATCTGACTCCTGTCTTGTTTGCAAACCGTGACCGTATGTAAGGGTCATGACTACTGATGGTTATAGTCATCTACCTTTTCAGAAAATACTGGACATGATGCAGGTCCAAGATCAACATATTGATCATTTGTCTTTGGCTTTGCAGACCTTGCTTAGCCGTACTTCGCACTTAAAACGCTCTAACCGGCAACCGGTGGCCACCTCAACTCCTTCCTTGGCACCAGCAGTTCAGACGGCTTCTGATGCAGGTATGGTCAGAGGGTTGTCTTGACCCGCTCCACTCCCACAGCGTTACAGTGGGGATCCTGAGCTGTGTCGTGGCCTTTTGAACCAACTGGGCATATACCTAGAAATGATTCCTCATGCCTTCCCTAGTGAGCGCAGTAGGATTGATTTCGCTCTTGTCTGGCAAGGCACTGGCATGGGCTAATCCTTTATGGGAGATGGACAAACCCATAATCTACAACTATAATGAATTTGTGGCCTCATTTAAACGTGTCTTTGATGTGCCAGGTCGCAAGACCTCGGCTTCGAAACAACTTATGACCATCCACCAGGGCAATCGTACAGTGGCGGATTATGCAGTTGAATTCTGGACCCTGGCAGCCAAGGTCGGGTGGAATAATGAGGCTCTTGTAGCCTCCTTTTCCCAAGGGCTTGGTGACTATATGAAGGATGAGATTGCTGCCCGTGATTTATCCAAGGGTTTGAATGAACTAATATAATTTATCATCCTAATAGACACTCAGGTCCGGGAAAGACCCTCATTTAAGGAGCGCCTGCGGAGGCATCCTTCCAGAACGACACCTCACTTAACTTGCCCACCCAGTCCTCCCTCACTGCCCATGCCTCCTGGTTATGACTCAGTGGGTGGTGAACCGATGCAGGTTGGGGTTACCCGGATTTCTTTGGAGGAGAGGGCCTTTCGAAGGAGGGAGGGACTGTGTCTGTACTGTGGGAGACCTGGACACTTATTGAGGTCATGTCCGGTACGTCCAGGAAATGCCCGCATCTAAGATCCTGTTGGGGACAGATCTTAGGTGGTATCTTCCAGTCCCCTGAGGCCATGCAGGATAAACACATGCTTGAAGTGGTTCTTAATTTGGCCAAGGGATCTATATCTAGTTCGGGTGCAGCCAGTTACTTTATGGATGCAGCATTTTCAGCCCAGAATGGTATTCCGTTACAGTCGTGCACCCCTTCTACCATCACATATTACTCATGAAACTTGTCCGCTTACCCTGAGGGTGGGGGCCCTTCATAAAGAAACCCTGAAATATCAGGTAATTAATTCTCCTCATTATACCATCGTCCTAGGGTTTCCTTGGTTGCAGGCACATAATCCTAATATTGATTGGAGCACTTGCGAAATATTATCTTGGGGTCCACTGTGTGACGAGTCTTGTCTGTCGCTCCCAGTTAGACTGGCATGTGCCAAGTCTTCTGGCCTACCGGAGGCCTATTCTAATTTCACTGATGTGTTTAATAAAACCCAGGTTGGGGCATTACCTCCCCATAGGCCTTATGATTGCTCGGTGGAGCTACTGCCTGGTACTATCCCTCCTAGGGGCTGCATATACCCTCTGTCTGTGGAGGAGAACAAGGCCAAGGAGGAATATGTCGCTGATACCCTGGAGAGGGGCATTAGTCGCAAATCCATATCCCTTGCCGGTGCTGGATTTTTTTTTTTTGTAAAAAAGAAAGACAGAGAGTTGCGTCCATGTATTGACTTCTGTGACTTATCCGATACCTCTGATTACAGAATTATTTGACCGTCTTAAAGGTTCTAAGATATTCATGAGGCTTGACTTGAGGGCGGCTTACAATCTGGTCAGAATGAATGAGGGCCACGAATGGAAGACAGCATTTAACACCTGGAATGGGCATTATGAGTACCATGTCATGCCCTTTGGTCTCTGCAATGCTCCTGCTGTCTTCCAGGAATTTATCAATGACGTGCTGAGAGACCTATTACAGGTCTTGAAGATCAGTGAAAGGCTCTGTGAAGTTATGTTGGGAAATATGTTGAGGATGGGGATAGTATAAGTTATTATGTGTGTGATGTATTATGTATGAAAATATGTATATGTTGTGAGTGTAAGTGTTGCAGTATATTCAATGTAATGTCATTTCCTCAAAATCACCCCCTCCTTTGTTTAGGGCACACTTTCTTACTTGTTGAAGCAATGAATGCCAGTAAAGGGACAATGCTAAAAAGCTCCTATAGACCCCAGAATAAGATCCTCCTGATCAGTCCTGTGAATACAGTTCACAAAATAGTTGCCAAATCTGGTTCTTTGGATTTAGTTTATAGCACTGTTGGGGAATATTTGCAGGTCTTGCAAGGGCACTCCAGATGTTCCAGTGACAAGCACTTAATGGAAAAGCCACCTGTTCCATTTAGTCATCTTTTGATCTCAGATTCTAGGTAACCACTTGGATACGTATTTTAGCAAAATCACCCAAATTGTACTGACCAATTATAAGATTTTATCGGCTGTAATGTTACCTAGGCTAAAGTCCACTGATATTTACAAATACACTACTCTACTTGGACAGACACATACTGCTCATATGAGCAGGGTTTGATTGCCAGACAATTCTAGACTCCTATAAGTATCACCATTAGAATGGTTATTACATCATTTCCTCTGTTCTAGGGTGCAATACATTAATATAATCTCCGTAGATCTGAGTTCCCTCTTGTCTTCTCTGATCACACACAGAGTAACAACAGAAGGGAATTCTTAACCTCTTGAATTATAGAGATGTCTCATCTGCTGACAGAGGTGAACAAACACATAGCATAGCAGTGCACTTCTAGTTCCTACAACATTGGTTTGGGGGTTACATAAACATTAATAAAATCTTCCTGTTCAGGACTTAGAACCAGGGGATCTCATTAGGGACTTGATTCAATTCGGTCTGACGGCTGAAAAAACAGCTGACGGCATTTTTTATAGCACTGCAAGCTACTCAGTTACCTGTGCTATGAAAAAATGCTGGCAAACAAAAAACCTGTCAGGCGATAAAGTTAGCTGTATTTTCACTATTGAAAAAATTTAAAACGCTGTAAAATGCAATTCATTTGAATATGCTAGCCTTTAAGATCCATTAAGGGACCCAAATGAAAGTTAAAAAAAAAAAAAAAAAAAAAAGTAAAGAAAAAAAAAAACACAAGTCCCCAGTGGATATGTTGATGTGGAGCCCTAAGCCCCATATCAATACATCCAAAGCACTGAAAAAATGTGTCCAATGTTGGTAGAATTAACCCTATGAGTGCCAGTGGGGTATTCTTACCTGGCACTCACAGAGTTAATCTAAGTTACAAAGCAACAAACCCTGAAAACAAACACTTACCAGTAATCCTGATGTCCAGCGGGGTCTTCAATGCCCTGGACAGCTACTGCCATCTTGGTCTTCTATCTTCTTTTTTCTAATCTTCCTTCTTCTCTCTTGTTTCTTCTTTTGTCACCATTATGTCATGCCTGTGGAAAAAAAATAGAATATTTAATGTGTGTCCAAACATTACCCTGTCATCTGTGCATAGTTTAACCCGTTGGGTGTCAGTGGGTACCAACACATTGCAAAGCAATGTGTTGTTTACATCTCTGGCACTCACAGGGTTAAACAATGCACAGATGACAAGGATAGATAGAAATATCATTCATAAAAAGCCCTATAAATCCTGTGTACTGGCAAATTTGCTCCGGAAAGATAAAGTTAGTACTGGGGTTGCATCTATTCTCACCACTCTCAAAGAAAAACAAAGAAAGGGTCTGTCAGTAACTGGAGCTCTTGTGTCACTCCTAGCCCACTCTATCTCAATGTGAAAGTGATTTTCAAATTAGTTTAAATCACAGCAGTGATGTTAACCACAGTCTCTAAACACCACGGTTTACTTCTTATCTCGGTATACCTATTAAAGGATAGTAAGGAAAAAGAAACCAATTGCCTGTGCCTTAGGACAGTCACTTTGTTAACCTCACGGTTCGGCTTTCACCTTGCCGGTACATACCATTCCTGAGTTTAAAATTAGATCAAGATTGAGTGTATATGCCCAAACGCATGAAAGGTAAGATAGTGGTGAGTAGCCATCAGTCTTTTGTTATATTAAATTATTGTGTATAGCCATGTGACGTCTCAAGTGATCCACCAATAGTTATTTTTCCAAGATATATCCTCCAGTTTTGTTTTGCAAATGTTTCCCATCAAGCTGTCTAAAAAGAATGTGGACTTAGGACATAGAAACATCCAGGGGTTTATTTGTTGTGCAAGCAACCCAAACTAGGTCTAAAAAAATTACAATACAAGAGTAATGGTGGCTGTGGATTACTGGACATACGACTGTATAATATGGCTTACCTCCTACGCTTTGCAAAAGACTGGATATTGCACACACAGGTTTATGCTGAATGGGAGGGCGACCAATGTTTTACCCCTGACCTTGACCTTCATTACCTACTGCACACCCCATCCTCTAAAATTCCTGCTCCCTGCTTGTTGAATCCACTCCTCTCCTGCACAATGTCGCCTGTCAGTTTGCTATGCGGACTCTCTACCATAACCTTTATGTATCAAGAGTTTCTCCCCTTTCTCCACAATCCAGATTTTCAGGAGTGCATGGCAGAGGGGGTATGGGGATGGTGGGTTATCTGATCGACCCCTTAACTGAGAAATCTATCCCTTCTTGGCCCTTTTAGAGACATAAGGACTACCACCTCATCTACAGGCTAAGTCTTACACATACAAAATCACTCAACATCACACTTCCTTTACTGGGATGAGCACCTTTGACTCATACATGAAGCACACCCACACCCTGCTCTGACCATCTTGAAATTATACCAGTTCATATTCCCTGTCCTAGACTATTCTTGCCCATCTGGTGGCCTTAGTTCATGGTTGATGTATTCCCCATCCCTGACTATGGTGTCCCTCATGATTAATTTTAATAGGCAACTGAAATGCACCCCGGCCTCTTAGAAACTGCAGTACAGGCTATTCTGTAGGGCATATACTTCCCCAGTTCTGGCTCACAGGATTGGACTTGCTTCCTCTTTCTGGTGTCCCAAATGTGGGATGTCACAAGCTGATGTCATGCACCTCCTGGGGGAATGTCCTCTAATCAGTGCCTTTTGGTCTTGAAATCTAGTTTACATTGCGACTGTCTGTGGAGTTGACCTGGATCCTGCAGATCCCACCTTCCTGGTGAGGGGAATATGCCACTCCAACTACGCTCAGCAAGCACGCAGTGAAATGATTTGATATTTTGATTCCATTGCACTTAAATGTATCTTAACTACTTGGATGCTTAGCACCTCTCCACTGTAAAACAAAGGATAGATAGTGTGGTCCACTTCACCAAGGTGTTCTGGCTTTTGGCCACACTAAACAAGGAGATAGATGGGGAAAGAGTTATTTTAGCGTGGGAGCCTTTCATAAAAACATTACATTCTAACGAGCTTGGGGTGGAAGCCTTAGGGCAGTGCTGATAACACTCTGCAATTCACAGGGTGTCTGGTACTTCAGACTCCCTGCCTGGGTATATGGGGATGGGGAGAGGGGAGTTGGGGGAGTATACAGTCTGACTTTCTCATCCTCTTTGTTCACGGTTCCTTCTTGGTGAGGCTTAAACTTTTAGTCATACTGAGTCAGAGTTTGTGGATGGACTGTTCAGATATCCTGCTTTCTGAATCAGGATGTTATCTGACAGCCTGGGGGGGGGGGGGGGGTGGGGGTGGCAAGTGGGACCTAGGTGGCCTACACCTGAGATGTGACCATGTGCCGGGAATGGGGAATGTTGCTGCGGTATCCGATGTACAACTGCCTAGCCTGACTGAATCTGATAGTAATTCTCAATCCATTCTGCCAAGATGAGGACAACCAAGTCTCTCTACTTTAACCAAATTTAAGTGTGAATCCTTTCCCTTAAAAGTCTCATCAGACTAATGGTTAAGGCAACTGTTACGGAGGCTGTAGTGGTGGAGCTCAGGCAAACTGTCATAGCAACTGTTTAACCACTGTAGCTGTGTCAGCCCTTATACAACTCCAGGATGCAATCCGCTTTGATGGCTTCTACTGTGCTCCATCCACATGTGGGTCTAGCTGGATGTCTTGGAAATTGTATTTGTATGTATTGTATTGCTCTTTTTATGGAAACTTTTAATAAGAAGTTATTTTAAAAAATCATCTTTCCTTGCCATTTAAGATTTAGTAGGTTATGAGCTATCCCATGTTAAATTTGCTTATTTATATGATTCTATGTGTTAGTTGGGTGTTAGCAATGTTTAGTGTCCTGAAGAATTTAAGTTTTAAATCTGTTGCAAAAGGTTTTTAGTTGGCTTATTGCTACACAGCACTATGAATCACTAATAATTCTCTGTAATGTTACTGCCCAGAAGTGTCCCTGGAAGTTTGTTGAAATGTTTGCAAACATGGCTGTCACATTACAGAGCATCACTAGTTATCCATAGTACTGTACTGAGAGATTCCAACAGAAAACCTTGTGTGACATATTTACAGCCACACTTCTACAAAAACATTGCTAACCCCTAAATACTATATAAAATCATGTAAATATGCAAAATGAGCATGTGGGGTAGCTAATAACATATTAACTTTTAATGACAAGCACATTGAATGTGGTATTGAGACTGAATTTTAAAACAAATTCACAGGCTCTAGGGAAAGGAAGACAAAACTAGTGAGTGTCCCTGAGAATCAGGGACAGTTGGCAGGTATGCATTCCACTCGCATGTCTGCTGTATTTTGCCTTTAGCAGGACAACATACAAAAAGAAGAAAAGTAAGAAGCCAACTTCATTCTTGTCAAATAATATGTTTGAAGTAACATGGAGACCCTTGTGGCAACTAGGGTGACCACATGTCCTGGATTACCTAGGACAGTCTTGGATTTTAAATGTGTCCCATGTCCACGGTAGCCCCCTACTGGGATAATACAAAGTCCCAGAATGAAGGGTTTTGACCCAAATCTCGGGGTAACGGGACAGATTCTCAGGGGGAGAGTGCTAAATGTTAGCAACTATTTCATCTGCACCAAATAACTTGTTATTTATGCTCTAAATTGCTCTCATTTTTACCAGAAAGACGGTGGGAGATGCCATGCTTCTCCTATGTATGGTCAGGCTGCGGAAACTCTAAATTGCAGCCTGTTAAGTATTCCTTGAGGGCCAATAAGAGCACCTCCCCATACATTCCAACATTTCAATTGGACAAAGAGGGACACTTTTGTTTTAGGTGGTGTTGCTGGGGATGTGGCTGGGACATTACCAATGCATTTTAAGGTTATTTCATTGCATATTCACACCTCTTTGTGTACCACAAATGATTTATAGCAAGACCAAATTATTTTATTACACAACCTAATTTATAAACATATATACTTAAGTGTTGAAAACATGAACGTAAGTTGTATGACTGTGGAGCAGTGTGATACGCTTTTATACACAACACAGAGGCTGATCTCCTAAAACAGAGGAACACCAGGTTGGGAAAGAGGGACAGGGGGATTTGGCCCTCAAAGAGGTACTATCCCTCCTAAATAAGGACACTTGGGATATTTCAGCAAATCTTCGGGTTTTCTCATTTTGAAAATTCACAAGTATGGTAGTGACTTATACTGCATAAAACTGAGAACAAGTACCATGCTGCTCTCATCTCTCCAGTGTCCCTGAATCATACCCCCCAACATTTCAAATTGCCAAAGAGGGACACTTGTGTTTTAGGGGGGTGTTGCTATGGGTGTGGCTGGTGGGCAGGGCATTACCATACATGGGAACTCTCCGGTTTTGCCCCGGAGACTCCGGGTTTGACAATGAATTACCGGGTCTCTGGGCCAGAGTAAGATTCTCCGGATGTGAGGAAACCCTGCCCACTTGTGCTCAATCCCACCCTGTTCCACCCACTCCGCACCCTCTTCTACCGCTTCCCTATTCCATTCTATATGTTTTTTTTAATGTTTATTAGTCCCGCCCCTCTGCACGATTAAGCCCCGCCCCTTTTAATGATGCAAATCTCGTAATTTCTCTACCCTCGTCTGCAATAGAGGGCTGTCCTCCGGGCAGGCCCAAGTAAAAAGTTCCCAGGTATGGGCATTACCGATAATTTTTAGGCTATTTCACGACCTATTGATACCTCCTAAATGATTTATAAAATGACCAAAGTGTTTTATTTACACAGACTAATATTTAAACACATATACTGACATTTAAACAAAGATTAAGGTTAGTTTTATTGCTGTAGAGCAATGTGATGCACTTATATACATACCTGGGAACTTGAGGGCTTCCCGGAGGGGAGTCCTCTGTTCAGCAGGGGGTGACAAAAATGACGCTAATCGCGTCAAAAAGGGGCGGGGCTTGACGCGAGCGGGGGTGGTGCTTAACCCTTTGAGTTTCAGAGTGGTACGGATGCATTGCAAAGCAATGCATTCCGTACCACTCTGGCACTCAAAGGGTTAAAAATGTCACACAGAAGGCTGGGGACGGAGGAACAGCGGGAGAAAGAGTGTAAGTGGGTAGAGTTTCAATAGAAACTCCCCTCATCCGGAGTAATCAGCCTCTGGCAAATCCGGAGAGTTCCCAGGTATGCTTATATACACACCACACAATCTGATCTCCTAAAAAGAGGGACATCAGGGTGGGAAAGAGGGACAGAGGGATTTGGGTCTAAAAGAGGAACTGTCCCTCCTAAAGAGGGACATTGGGAGGTATGCGAATGGAAATGTGGACACCCCTAGCGGCAGACCAACTTTTTTATTTTCGAAAAAGTTTAAGATTTAATGTCCCGACTCCAGTGCTAAAATCCTACACTCAAATTCTAACACACGCTGAATTACAATTCCTCTGTATTATTCTTTCCACACATGAAAAATATACATTGTAGGTGGCAGCTGCGTTTGAGTCATTTTCATTCAATCTTTATACACTTGTTGCTTATTTGTATTTTTTAATAACTTTAATAAAGTGAAGAAAGACTCATAAAATGTGAGCAAGTCTATGTACCGTAGTACTAGTTCATACTATAATTTTGAAAAACAGTCAAGTCAGAGTTTTAAACACTAGAGGGAGAAGTGAGCACTACTACCGTAAACCAAACTAAAGCTGTCAATGCCATTTTCTTGTAGCGTGCTTCTATGATATGACATTTTCCCGTAGCTCTGTTAGGCGACACTTTCTTTTATAGCAATCACTGGACAGTTCTCCCTCTACTGTTTGGTTTTCAACGAGTTAATTTTTCTGGTTGCGTTCAACGTGTGACGCCAGCTCGCTAGTCCCGGAAGTGGCGATGGAGGCGTGGTTGCCGGGGTGACGGCGGGATGGGGAAGGAGCAGGAGTTGTTGGAGGCCGCCCGTACCGGTAACCGGGCGGCCGTGGAAAGACTGCTAGGGGGAAAGCGGTTGAGCGGGGCTGGACCGGGCGGAGCCACCGGGGGAGGGGCAGGAGGATCTGGCGGAACAGCGTCTAGTCACCCGCTAAGTAGCTTGTTAAGGTAATGTACACCGCATTATGAGTAAACTATAGGTGCAAAACATACACCCATTCCTGAAATGTATTTCTTAACGATTGCATATATACATTGTGTAACAGACAAATTGCTCCAGTAAAACACTAATTTTCTTTTATGATTTTATACCTGAGTGAACGTTTGACATGTATTGTCTGACTTTTCTCTCTGCTATCATATATGCAATATTTTATGTATTTCCTTCTTTGTATACGCTTTACCTCTACTCGCTCACACAAATACATATATATATATATATTATATTTTACTATTAACATTTAGTTTTAATTTGCGAGCAGATTCCAAGGAGCCTAATCTTTATATAAATTATACAATTATTATTATACACAGTTATTATTATACAATTGAAGCTGCAGTCCAGTGCATTTGTATTGATGGGTGCACGTTCCAAACGGATATGAAGAATGAATGAGACAGCACACTTGTGTTAAATACAAACCAGATGTTATAGAAATCTAGTGTTTTACATAAAACAGAATTTATTGCCATACACTAGTTTACAGAACTGATGTTCAAGACCCTGATGGGGTTTTTATCAAGGTCCCATCTGGGAATGAAACATTGGTTACGGAAACAACTATTTCAATATAATCTTTATTGGACAAGTGTGTATTATCATTGTCTAGCTGTATGTCCTGGAAATCTGGGCTTTAGAAAGCCAGTTTTCATCCTCCTTAATATTGATGTCATGCACATCAACCCTTCTTACAATTGTAGAACAAATAGTTTGTAACTGGCTTATTAGGAAAATTGAACCAAACACAAAGTTGTTATCAAAGTGATTAATGTTTTGGTCTTGTGATAGTGTTTAATGGCTGAGCACTGATTATTATTTTACATCTATTTTTTTGTTTGGATTAATATGTGCCAAAAATGTGTAAATGTACTCGCACCTTGCTGCTACTTGCTTTGCAGGAGTTTCCAACATTAACAAAAAATAATAAAAATTCAGCAGGCAAGTAAGAAATTGCACTGTTGTCAATGTAGATCATTGAGTGAGCTAGCTGATGAACATAGTTCATATTTTCCAGCCCTACATATATTATGTGAATGGAAAAATTTAGGAAGATAAAATTTTATTTCTACCTGCTACCTTTTGAGTGTAATTTATATTTGAGTACATGCACTGGCTAAAAAATGCAAATCTGGCTCCTAAAACTTTGTCTTGTACTTATACCTAGTTGCATTTTGCTCATCCTTGATATAAACATTTTTCTTTGTCAGTTTGTCATTCTGGTATATCAGTCAAACATATACATCAATGAAATTGTGTAGTTAATTGTAATGGCAGTTGTCCTTATTGTAATTTTTTTTTTAAGTTAACTGCAACATACTCATCCTATGTGACAGGAAAAGTGACTTATGCATGGGGCTTGGATTTTAGAATTTCAGTAATTTAATGGAAACTTGCCCCATTACAGAGCTTTTTTTTTTTTTTTTTCCCCCAGATCAGCATGTGTCATCGTTGTACTAAAACGGTGAGGCTGTCGAATAGGAAGAAATGGAAAATTTTGGGGCATATTAACTACACCAGGGCTTAAAATTTGAAGTCCTTTGCTACTAGCCAGACCTGAAAAGTTACTCGCCACTGCAAGCCATAACATAACCACCAGGGCTGAATTTTCACTCGCCATTGGCTAGTGGCAATTTTGAGCCCTGAACTACACCATAGTGGACTAAAACAATCCAATTGATTTAAATAGGGCTTTAACCCCCTGAATGCTAGAGATGTCTCCAATTCATTGTTAGCATTCAAGGGGCAAAAAGCTTTATTTAAATGAACAGGTATTTTCTTTAGTTTGACACCCCCCCCATGATGCCTTTGGATTGCTCAACATTACTCTAGTGCATCTTAGTATCACAGTCTTGGTGTCGGTGTTAAAGAAACAGTTATGGCCCATAAAAAAGTTTGCTGATTTTGTAGAGGTTTAAAAAATAAGTTATTTGGCACAAATCCTATATCTTAAACTGCTATGGTTTGAGAGATATTCACTTGTAAAGTTTCCCTTTTCCTGCTGTTAGCTTTACAGCTACAGAGCCGCCAGCTGGTCCCCAGACCGGGATCTCCTGCTGTCAGCTAGACGCTGGCATCAGGAGAAGAGGAAGGAGGGAGGAACTTTACATACAAATATCTCAAATCGTAAAAGTTTGAGAGATAGGATTTGTGCCAAATAACTTATTTTTGAAATTTCTGCAAAGCAAGTATAATTTTCATGGGACATTAGTGTCCCTTTAACAGCTGTATGTATGGTTCATTAGCAGACCATTGATGAGTTACTCACTGAGTATCCTGTCTCTGACACCCATCTTCATGATAGCGACTGCTTTTAATGAATGTTGATGCACTTGCCGATATGTAACAATACCATTGTGTGAGTGTCCAGTGTCAAAATATGCAGCTTGTATCAGTGTTCAGTGGTGTGTGTGGCTTTTGAAGGTTGTTAGAAACAGATTTTGATGTTATATAACAGTGTTTCACAATGTTAATCTTCAGAACAAGCCAGCAGTGAAGGTTTTCAGGATAACGCTTTTTAAAGTGATAATAATGCTTTAATATCAGGGGTGGGCATTAAAGTAAATATATAAGTGTGTGTGTGTGTGTGTTGAGAAGTACTTTCACCATCACAGATTTCTTGCCTGGGTGCAATTACTTGTGGGATCGATAGAGTTCAATGCACAAGTAACATACATGACCCAGCACTCACAGGACCTTTTGAAAAATAGAAATGTCTACTAAAAAAAGTGTCAGCGTTTCAATGTGAAATCACATTTTCATCAGGGCAAAGTGCAAACCCCATTCACCTCCTATATATACACATTTCAAATAGATCACCAAGTCCGTGGGTGATGTCACCTGTGACATCACGTGTGTCTCCCGCCCCTGTATACCCTACAAAGTGTTATATAGAAACAAAATTAATCACTTTTACAAAGTGTAGAATGTATGTCCTGCATAGAGTCCACAAGAATATTTGGAAATGAGACCTCTATTGAACAGAAAAGGAACTTAAAGGTATAGTAATGTTTCAAAGTAAAAACAGCTCAAATTAATCTTTGTGTTATATGGGCCATGGAGAGTGTTATTTCAATAATGTCAGAGTTGTGGTTCAGGAATAATTGAATGATAAAGTATCTCCATCCTGCCCCTTTTACCTAGTGTAAGCCAACTCCCCTCGGATGTGGAATCTTGTTTTAAGACCAGACAACTCACAGCTAGGGACAATTTTCTTACTGCAGAACAGTGAAAACCCTTCCCCCTTTGAGAGTTTTTTTTCAGACAGCGACAGATACAAGTTTTTCTCTAGTGTCTGGCAAACAGAACAGTGGCAATACAAGCAAAGTATGATGCACTACAGACGCTCTGTTAATCCAAAGCTACAAGTGTCCAGAATCAGTGTGATTGTGGGTGCCTCAATGCAAAGAGCAACAAGAGAAAAAGATAAAACAATATTTGCGGTAGTAAATCACAGGGAGACCCAGAGATTGGCCGGATCTCAACTGGTGTTAATCAGTAAGCTCAAACCTGTACATCACTATAACAAAAAGGGACACAGAGGTTATCCGGGTCTCAACAAGTATTACACAAATACTCTCCTGCAGAAACTAGAGTTCTTGGGAACCGCGATTAATTGTGGTCTGCATTCAAGTAAGGTCAAAACACACAGCATGATGATATATTAACAGTGCTATTAACAGGGATACAACAACACAGTGCACAACCTGCAATTACATTGATAGCTACAGAGATAAAGTAAAAAGGGAAGAGGCCCAGCATTAGACTGTGTGTGGTCTACTGCTAGGACTTTGGACAAGTAAACTAACATTGGTAAAAACAAGAAAAAGGAACTAATTAATTTAGTCCATTGGAATATACAGTTTTTAATAAGCTAGTCAAGTAAGTTTCCCTCTGAAGCAGAATAGAATTAAAATTTTCCCCCTTTTTTGAGTTGTGGTGCATGGTCAGTCAACACGGTTCTGATACTAACTAAAGAATGTCCCTTCACCAACCAATGTCTGGCTATTGGTTTGTCCAATTGAAGACTCTCAACTGCTTGCCAAATAGTACATCTATGATTAGTCATGCTCTCACGGAAAGTGGTTCTTGTTTTTCCAAAATAGTATAAGCCACTTGGATACATGAGTAAATAAAGTACAAAATCCAAAGTGCATGTGAGTTTGTGTTTAATAAAAATCTTCCTCTTGATTTGTGGATGTCTAAAAAGTCTCTCCATAGTGTTACAAGTGGTACAGTTTAAGCATTTGACACATCCTAATTTTTGTTTTGGTAACTGTTTAGTCTTTTCCTTCTTATTTTCTCTCAATCTAAGTTTTCATTAGAATATCTCACAGGCTTTTACCCCTTCTAAATGCTATAAAGGGAGGTGGTTTATTAAGAAATGGCAAGGTGCATGCAGTCTGTGGCAACAATGGGCCAACATTGTTTAATTGTCGTGCTGATCTTTGCATGTGATGAATGGTTACATACAAATGCCAGGTATAGCTCTGAGTCTTATTGATGTGTGTGTTCAGTAAATCACCTTGTGTAAGTTTTACTCTTTTCCAGTTGACTGTCAGCTAGGGTTTTCAAGTAGCCCCTCTCCAGGAACTTGCATAGATTCAGGGGATACAGTATACAAAACAATGCTATGGCACTATGGGTTCTATCATCACTTTCTGATCACTATAAAAATTGGCAAACATGCAAATATTTGTTATGTTTAGACAGAAAACCCCCACTGCTATCTTAGACTGAAAAAAAGACTTAAATTAGATGTCCATTCAGATATATTGTCCAAAAATCTTCTTTAAAGGGATAGTAATACTTAAAATGTAAAAAAAATTATGTTGTAGTGTTTATCCCCCTGAGTAAAACAAGAGTACTCCCACTGCTGAAAGGTGTTTCATTCAAAAGTTATTAATTTTCAAAGTTGAATTTTTTAGGTGCAGTATCACAGTGGCCTGAAATTGTAAAGTGGCGCTGTTGCTACACGATCCTATGGACAGCTCTGGTCCCGGGACCATAAATCTCCATAGGATGGTGTAGCAACAGTGCCACTGTACAATTTCAGGCCACTGTGATATTGCACCTAAAAAATTCAACTTTGAAAATTAATATCTTTTGAATGAAACACCTTTTAGCAGTGGGAGTACCCTTGTTTTACTCAGGGGGATAAACCCTACAACATATTTTTTAAAAAATTTTAAGTATTACTATCCCTTTAATGATTGTGGCGACCCAGAATCCTTGGTTTCACACTTTCTCAATCATATAGTATCAGAAATCCACAGGAGGTCGCTGCCCACATGGTTACTAAAAACACAAAAGAAAGGAAACAGACCCCTCTAAGAGAATATCTGTGTAGGTATACTTGTATTAAATGGGCCCCCAATAATAAAAAGCTCACCTTTGCAGTGTGAAGGTGTCTCACTGCGATGTAGCCGGGATGATTTGAATGGCTACTTTTCTCCCTTAAACCTCTTCTCTATATGACTTGTGAATTCCCTCATACTAGGTGTTAATAAATAAATATACTTTTTTTTATTATTATTATTATTATTATTATTATTTAGAATTGGCTTTAAGTTCCTTTTCTGTTCACTAGAGGTCTCATTTCCAATTATTCTTGTGGACTCTATGCATGACATAGATTCTACAAGTTGTGTAATGATTTGTTTCCATATAACACTTTGTAGAGTATACACGGAAAGGGGACACGTGATGATGGAATGGATGACGTATCACCCACAAATTGGCGAGCTATTTGAAATGTGTATATATAGGAGGTGAATGGGGTTTGCACTTTGTCCTGTGAAAATGAGATGCATATTGAAATGTTGAGTTATTTGATTAGACCTTTATATTTTTCAAATGTCCTGTGAGTGCTTGCTTGTTTGCTATAGATCTGTATCTCAGGTCTCAACACATCCTGGGTATCAGGTCACCTTGGCTACTAAAAACTGAGACCTGGTACCCAGCAAACTTGCCCAGCATGTAGGGGAAGAGTTTACCTGTGCTGCAGGGCAAGTTTTAACACTTTAAAATCTACACAGTCACTTCCAAGGCAGTGGGAGCGATTTGTATATAATAAATGCATATGATGCGATTTAAAGGGATGGTATTCTTTCATAATAAAAACAGCTCTAATTAATCATCATAGTATTTGGACTTTGGAGAGTGTTATTTCAATTCTGTCAGAGTTGTAGTTCAGGAGTAATTCAATGACAGTGTCCCCCTCCCGCTCCTTTTACTGATGTAACACTGCTCAGCCAATGCAGAAGGGAGGTGCCCAGGTGGATTGCACAGAGGGACAATCTTCAATTAAGATAAGGGAAAAACCTGAAAAGCTTGTCAAAGGGGGTAGGGCTTTCATTGTTTTCATATAAAGAAGATTGTCCCCTGCTGTTATCTGTCTGGTCTTACAACCAGATTCACATCTGAGAAGAGATGGCTTACACTAGGTAAAAGGGGCGGGGAGGGGAAAAATTTCTTGTGAATATCTCTTAAACCATAAAGGTTTGAGAGAGAAGACTTATATCGTTCTTCATGTTTTTTTTAATGCCTACAAAATAAAATAAAGTTAAAACGAAGTATTACTATCCCTGACATTGTGGGAGGCATCGGGACAACTCCGACTGGGAAGGCGATCACAGCCTTCCTTCCTTCTATACCCTTCTTCTCAACCCAGCATTCTATGAGTTCATTGAGTAGGAGAACCTTCAAGACACACATGATGTGAATGAGCCTTTAAGGTCCTCCTACTCAACCCGGACTTTCATATAACGCAAGGTAGATGCAAGGTGGCGATCGCTTTTCTGATGTCTCTCTTTCTCCCCAGTGATGTCTGAATAAAAAAAAAAAAAAAAAAAAAAAAAAGAATCCTTTGTTGCCACAGGGGTGTCCAATGCATTGGACTACCCTGGGGAACACAGTTATTTATTTATTTTTTTTATTCATACCTCATTGGTGGGCATCTGGACCCCTATTCATGCTCCCCCCCCCCCACACCTTTATGGTTTGAGAGATATTCACAAGCAAAGTTTTCCTCTCCTGCCCCTTTTACCTAGTTTAAGCCATCTCTTCTCAGATGCGGATCTGGTTGTAAGACCAGACAGATAACAGCAGGGGACAATATTCTTACAGTGAGAACAATGAAAGCCCTGCCCCCCTAGACAAGTTTTTCAGGTTTTTCCCTTATCTTAATTGAAGATTGTCCCTCTCTGCAGTCTACCTGGGCACCTCCCTTCTGCTCTGGATGAACAGCGTTACATCAGTAAAAGGGGCGGGAGGGGGATACTTTGTCATTGAATTACTCCTGAACTACAACTCTGACAGAATTGAAATAACACTCTCCAAAGTCCAAATACTATGATTAATTAGAGCTGCTTTTATTATGAAACATTACTATCCCTTGAAGAAAAAAAAAAATTCTTTGTGTGCCGCAGAGGGATATACCTTGGATCCCTCCCCCTGTGTCACACACAGTGTTAATAATTTTTTCCCATCACTTTGTATTCAGACCTCTGGTGCTGCATCAGAACACCTCATAACTACTGATCTTCCAGTATGATTGGCTGAGGAGTGGTTCTGATGCCTCCCCCAAAAAGGCTGACAATTTTTATTTTTATTGCGTCCACTTCATGACTGTGTACTGGTTTATGTAGTGACCACCATTCTGTGGTACAGCATAATGCTTTACCACAGCAGTAACAGTTTTCCAAGCCTGTACACTGTACTGTTTTGGCACTCTGGGGGCTTAACTGCTTAAGGACGGCCGATCGTGCATTTTTTTTTTTTATTAATATTATTATTTTTTTTCTTGCCATCCGCGCTCCCTGAACGGCGTGCAGCCGCGCGGGGAGCCTGGAATTCCATAACGGAAAACAACCCATGACGGACCTGGGCCTTCATGGGTCGTTAAGGTGTTAAAGTAGAGCTTGACAAGTTGGTTTGACTCTAGGAACCAGACCATTAACTTATGAGCCAGACGCTGCATCAGAGGAGCACCTTACTCCTGGCAAAGCAGACTGTGTGTGTTTTTCTTTGGCTACCAATGGAACAAGACTGGACTTTCAGACAGAGTAAAGTTTGATTCTGTGTCTACCAGTGGAACCAGACTAAGGGTGGGGGTCAGAATTGTATATGGGCGATCTGTGTCTGGCTGTGCAGTGGTACCAGCATAGCAAGTCACTCAGTGTATGGGGGATCATTAGTAGCCCATGTGCAAGTCAACAGTCTGGGGGATCAGACAATGTACGTGGAGATCTGTGGTTACCAGTGGGCAATTGAACAAGGTTGGGGAAGGGGGGTTCAGACAGTGTACATGGGAATCTGTGGCTAGTAGACAGGGTAAAAAGGGCGGTGGGGTCCTTCGGTGTATGCGGGGCTCTGTACCAGTGGTAACAGCTTGGAGGGGGGGTGGGGGGAGACACCACAGGGTATGTGGCACTTTGTGACTACCAGTGTGAGGAAGGTGTGGGACAAACAGTGTATGGATGCCATGGGGCCAGGATTGGGCGGTGGGATTTTATTTTTTTTTTTTTTAATTTTACTATTTCTTTATTATTTGTTTTCCCCAAAGTCAGACCGGGGGGTGGCATTGGGCGCCCCCCCCCCCCCATTTATTTCTTATTTAAAAAAAAAATGCACACAGTGCGGGATCTATTGGTTCCACAGGATGTGCATTAAAAGAAAAAAAATAGGCATTATGGAGGTGCATCAAGACCCCTCCTGATGCCCCTCTAGCACTGATTGCTTATCCAACTATATTTATGTCCATTTCCATACTATGAAAACAAAATGTGTCAAAGGCTTTACTAAAATACATATGCAGGTGCTGATGTGATACTCACTAGTCATTATAAACTACTTTACTTTTCTTCTGACTTATCTGTAACTACTGTCAACAGTGAGCAGCTGTATGGTACCATAACCCCTTGATGACCAGAATTTGTTGCACAGCTCAGTGTCACTCAAGGGGTTAAATACCAATCTAGGTTCTCTTCTGCATTCACCCCATCTGGGCCAACTGACCTGAATAGAGCAGAATTTCATCTGCTACAATCCAGTTAGTGTCCACTCCCTTACCATTAAACGTTAATACATTTAATCCTCTGAGGACCAGAAGGGTGCTCAACGCACCACTCTGACACCCAAAGTTAAATAAGTTCACTTGTATGCTGTCAGCTGAAATCACGGAGGCAAAACCATATATGTAGTGTGCTATTTCCTCATTTTCCACATTTCCACATTTCTATTTTTTCTTAAGTCTGACTGACCCCTTAACCCTTTCTGTGGGACATTTTCTGTACCCTTGTGGAAAGACATCTTTTCAGCATTTGTGCTATCCATAGAACACGGGAACCATGGGGTTGAGCTCATCAAAGGGGCAAAGCCCTTGGTCTTTGAGATGGAGTCTTCCTCCTTCTCTTCCAGCTCATCCCCTGCCTTACCACCCAGATGCAAGTGGTACTGCTTTTAGTTTTGAGGGTTTTTATTTTTTTATTTATTTATTTTTTTTAATTTTTACTTTCTTCTATGTGCTCCACGGCACCATTAAAGCATATGGGCTTATCTCCCCTCCTCCAGCTGGTCGGACTGGTCAAATTTATTTAAGGCGACTCCACCCCTTCCTCCCCAGTTTTTTCTGGTCTTACCAGCTGGAAGAACGGGAGGAAGAAGCCTCTGCTACTAAACTGATTATTATTTCTTTAACCCCTTAAGGACCCATGACGGTCCTGGACCGTCATGGAATTCCGGGCTACCCACGCGGCTTCACGCCGTTCCGGGAGTCTGGAATCGAATCCCGCAAAAAAAAAAATAAAAAAAAAAATAATGCTCCGTGGTCCTTAAGGGACTGCAAAGTATGCTCGCAGCTGGTTCTTAAGGGGGTAATCTGCGGTTTATCTGGATGATTCGAAGTATAAGTTTACCTGTGACAAGGCTCCTTCCTCCACTAAGCTCTGTGGACAGGAAAAAGCTTACTCCAATACCTCACTGACATCACTGGGGAATCACAAAGGATACCAGCGCTTTTCTTCAGAAAGACAGGTGAATCCAGATGGCTTCAGTGCGGTGTGCGTTCCATAGGTGGAACACACACTATACAGGAAATGATGGAAACGGAATAGGAGTACCTCCTGGATTATATTGAAATTGAAAGCGTAAGTGCGTGCGCGTCAGGGTTAAATGCACGCTGAATATAAGGCACAACGAGTGAAAGCAGGTAAGAAACATATATTGATATAACCTCATAATTTGTTGTTGTTAAGTTTGTGTAGTTTGATATATACATTTTATACATGTAGAGACAGAGAGAGAGATCAGTAGTACTGCATCATGTCCTCTTCTAAGACCCCCTCCTGCCAAAGATAAAAATGATAATTCTTCCAAGGATGACAAAATCCAGAAAAATTAAAATTGCTCTGGTTGTGATCAGAAAATGCCATCTGCTGATTCCTCTAGAACAGTGTTTCTCAACTCCTGTCCTCAGGACCCACTAACAGGCCAGGACTTAGGGATTTCTCTGCTAGAGCACAGGTGTGGTGATCAGAGGCTCATTCACATTGATTAACTCACCTGTGCTCTAACAAGGAAATCATCAAATCCTGGCCTGTTAGTGGGTCCTGAGGACAGGAGTTGAGAAACACTGCATTAGCCTATGTCAGGAATGCACAAAGATTAATATTGCTTCAGCTATGCCTAATCAGTTTCAAGATGCAGGAGACTTTCACTGCAATGCAAGAAGCAATAGTACTCAGAAAGAGACCAAGACTGGATGATCCTGGAGAGGGGACATCAAGTGGAGCAGTACATTCTGAAGACGCATTTAGTTTTCAAGAAATGGAATCGGACTTCTCATCTGAAGCAGAAGAAGGTGAGATCTTAGATAATTCAGGATCATTTAGTTGTGACAAGATTGACGGCTTTCTTAAGAACCTTAGAAATACACTTGGTCTGGTAGATGAACAAAAAGAGCTAGGTATACTTGATACAGCGTTGATGGGAAACAAAAAGTCAGTTCCATGTTTTCCAGTTAACCACTCAATCACTGACATTATCAGCTCTGAATGAAAAAGGTCAGATAAGAGATCTTTTACAACAAAAAAGATTGTCAAGAATGTATCCATTTGAGGAAACTGATGTTAGTACCTGGCTTACACCGCCTAAGGTCGAGCCAACAGTATCCAGACTAGCAAAGTATACTACTATTCCACTGGAAGATGGAGCAGCCCTAAAAGATTCCATGGATAAACGTATGGAATCAGCATTAAAATTACAGTACACCCTAATTAGTCAGAACATGAAGGTAGCAATGGCGATGGCTTGTATCGGAAGAACCATGCTTGTTTGGCTTTCTGCATTGGAAAAAAAAAATTGATTCATCAGTATTAAGATCTAAGTTGCTTAAATGGATAATAATACTTCGTTTTATCTTTATTTTATTTTGTAGGCATTAAAAAAACATGAAGAACGATATAAGTCTTATCTCTCAAACCTTTATGGTTTAAGAGATATTCACAAGCAAAGTATCCCCCCCCCCCGTTCAGCCAGATCAGAAGGGAGGTGCCCAGGCAGACTTCAGAGAGGGATAATCTTCAATTAAGATAAGGGAAAAAGCTGAAAAACTTGTCAAGGGGGGGGAAAGGGCTTTCATTGTTTTTATGCAAAGAAGATTGTCCCCTGCTGTTATCTGTCTGGTCTTACAACCAGATTCACATCTGAGAAGAGATGGCTTACACTAGGAAAAAGGGGCAGGAGGGGGAAACTTTGCTTGTGAATATCTCTTAAACCATAAAGGTTTGAGAGATAAGACTTATATCGTTCTTCATGTTTTTTTAATGCCTACAAAATAAAATAAAGATAAAACGAAGTATTACTATCCCTTTAAGGAGGTAGCTACTATTAAAGAGGCAAATAATTTTGTCTGTGATGCATCCATGGATTTCCCTGAGAGTGGCTGCAAAAACATCAGTGTTGTCTGTAACAACAAGAAAAGCCTTATGGTTGAGATCCTGGGGTGCAGACAGTTCATCAAAAAGCAAACTTCTCTATCTCCCATTCTCAGGTGGGAAATTATTTGGGGAACAATTAGAGGATCTGATTAAGAAGATGACCGGTGGTAAGAGCGCTTTTCTTCCACAGGATAGATCAAGAGCATTTCCATCCAGGAATGCCTCATACAAGTCAAGAAACTATTCCATTCATGAGAATAAAAGGTTCCAGGGAAAACAGCACAAAGAAGACACTCTTCTTCAGGACAGACAAAAGGGGGATTCAGGAAGGAGTTACCCAGAAGGAATCAATTTAAAAAAGAATTCTGAAGGACAGCGGATCCTGTCTCTATTACAGGTAGGGTGTCGTCTGCAGCAGTTTCAGTCATCTTGGAGAACAAATTTCAAAAGTTTCTGTGAACACAAAGAAAGTGCCTCTATTTCTTCAAGAACTCTATCAGATGTGGCAGTAGTAGGTGATAGAGCCGGTTCCATCACACCAGAGATATCAGGGAATATATTCTGTTCTGTTTGCTGTCCCAAAGCCTTCAGGTTATTACAGACTAATACTGGACCTAAAATGGCTCAATCAATTCCTGGTCAAGAAACATTTCAGAGTGGAGAGAGTATCATCCGTCATCTAATGCTTAGTTCCAGACAATTACCTGACAAAGATTGACCTTCAGTATGCATACTATCATATACTGGTAAAAACACATCATTGCAAATATATCTGTTTTGCCATAAAAGACATGCGTTTTCAGTTCAAAACCCTGCCATTCGGGCTGACTACTGCACCAAGGGTGTTTACAAAGATTCTAGCTGTAGCCCTGGAAGAAATGAGGGAAGAAGGAATAAACATCATTCCTTACCTGGACGATTTGTTGATAATAGCCTCATCATTTCATCTGGCAAAATTACAAACCTCAAGAGTCATGCAACATCTAACAGACCTAGGTTGGGTACACTTGCAAAAAAGCAAAATCATTCCATTCCAGAAAATAGAATTTCTAGGAATGATGATAAACTACAAGATGGCAGAAGTAGTATTGTCAAATCGGAGAATGAGAAACCTTCAGCAGACAGTCTCCTGATTCTTGACAAATTTCATTCAGCCCAGACAGTCATGAAATGTCTAAGGAACATGGTTTCAGCCATACAAGTAGTTCCATGGGCAAGGTTCCACATCAGGCCACTACAGAGTTTATTTCGGAACTCCTGGAACAAGGACTACACCAATCCACTACAGAGGATAGTCATCCCCAGTCAGGTAAGAAAAGATGGTCTCGTGGACAAAGAAAAGAAATCTGATGAAAGGAATGTCAATCATAGACAAGGAATGGGTAATGATCATGAGGGATGCCAGCCCATCTGGATGGGGGGAATTTGGGATACAAAGATAGTACAAGGCATCTGGTCAGACCAAGAGAGGAAAGTGCACATAAACCTGCTGGAAATGAAAGCAATAGCAAACATTTTAAAATACTTTAGGATGGATCTGAAAGGAGAGGCCGTGCACATTCGCTCAGACAACAGCAACTGCCTCCAGGAAGAAAGTCCTGGAGGCAGTAATCCCAACATAACTGGGTAGGAAGTATTTATTCTTTGATTCACCTAAGGTGTTAAAGTTAATATTAATACAATTACTTATTCACTATTTTTTAGGGGTAGGATGTGTTTTTTTTTTACCTACCCTGATTATTGCTTGGGAAATTCCCATATGCTTTAATGGTGCCTTGGAGTACACAGAGGAAAGGTTGAAATTTTCTTACCGGTATTTCCTTTTCCTTTGTGTATCTTCATTGCACACCCACCCTTAAACTATATCTCCTTATATTTTACAGCTTAGCTAAGAAGAAAACTGGGGAGGAAGGGATGAAGTTGCCTTAAATAAAATTTGACTGGTCCTACCAGCTGGAGGAGGGGAGATAAGCCCATATGCTTTAATGGTGCCGTGGAGATACACAGAGGAAAAGGAAATATCGGTACAAAAATTTCAACCTTTTAGGTAGAGGTTGACTTTGTTAATACTGTTCCTCATTGCTGAATCTCTATGAGGTTCTGTTTTGTCTAGATGGTACCCTGAAGAAAGATCGGCGAGTTAGCCTTTTGATTGCTATGGTCCGTTCTGTTATGGGTATGTGATAGAAACATTCAAATACATGAAGGGATTCAACAAAGTGCAGGAGGGAAGTACATTTCAAAGTAGTAAGAATGTTAAGACAATGGGACTGTAACGGTTTGTTCGAGACACACACACAGTAGGTTTGGATAAAACACAATTTTATTAAACAGTAAAGATCACAATAACCCTCACATTTCCTGAAATATATACAAAATATAGTACAGCCACTAGACAGGTTATACAGAGCTAAGCCCACACAGGTCCAGTATAAGTATAGAGTCCATAAACAAGATCTGCCTGACCTGTGTCAGTATATTGTTCTAAGTCCCAGTTTATCAGTATTGCATGGGTTAATAGTAGGCAGAGAATGTTGACAGGCCCTAGTGTAGCAAGGCCTTGTAAGAAGCTCAAACAGAGGTGAGAGCTTTAATTCGAGTAACGCCCAAGATAATAGATACCAGACAGTTGTGGGCTGCCGTAGCAGTAACGGAGACTGAGCAACTGGAGCACTGCCGTAGCAGTAACGGAGACTGAGCAACTGGAGCACTGCCGTAGCAGTAACGGAGACTAAGCAACTTGAACACTGCCGTAGCAGTAACGGAGACTGACTTGAGCACTGCCATAGCAGTAACGGAGACTGAGCCACGTGAGCTCTGCCATAGCAGTAACGGAGACTGAGCCACGTGAGCTCTGCCGTAGCAGTAACGGAGACTGAGCCACGTGAGCTCTGCAGTAGCAGGAACGGAGACTGAGCCACGTGAGCTCTGCCGTAGCAGTAACGGAGACTGAGCCACGTGAGCTCTGCCGTAGAAGTAACGGAGACTGAGCCACGTGAGCTCTGCCGTAGCAGTAACGGAGACTGAGCCACGTGAGCTCTGCCGTAGCAGTAACGGAGACTGAGCCACGTGAGCTCTGCCGTAGCAGTAACGGAGACTGAGCCACGTGAGCTCTGCCGTAGCAGTAACGGAAAACTGAGCAGCTTGTGCACTGCCGTAGCAGTAACGGAAAACTGAGCAACTCGCCCTGAGAGGCACCCAACCTGTAACGGCTCGTAAGGCAGACCAATAGGAATGTCGCCGGAGGCAACCGAGACCAATCTGCAGAGCTGACCAGAGACGGCGAGAGACCAACACTACCCTAAACCGGAGACCGGTCAGAGCGTGCAGAGGAGGCAGCAGCCCAACTGGGCAGAATACACACAGCACAGGAATGTAGAACAATCCAAGTCAGAACACGGAGCAGGAACGTCAGCCAATCCAAGTCTGTATACGGAGCAGGAACGTCAGAGCAGGAACGTCAGCCAAGCCGGGTCGGTACTCAGGAGATGAGAAGCAGAATGGTTAGGCAGTCCAGGTCGGTGCATAGGCAGGAAACAAGATGCAGAGTAGTCAGGCAGGCTGGGTCGATACACTGAGAGCACACAAGAATCAGGAACAAGCGCTGGTACTGGAACACCACGAAAGGGCACCGGAGATGTGCCAGAACCCAGTATTTAAGGACAATACTGGGCGGGACAATCACAGTGCAGTCAGTAGGCTTTAGGCAGGAGTGGAAACTGACAGAATGTTGCCGAATAGCACGGGCACCATGATAGGGACATAATCTAAAACTAGAGGGACAGAGGTTTAGATGCAATGTAAGTTTTACATCACTGAGAGGGTAGTAGATAAGTGGAATAGTTTACCGGCAGAAGTGGTAGAAGTTAATACAGTGACAGACTTTAAAGGGTTAGTAATGCCCATATTTAAAATGGAACTACCACCCCACAAAAAGTTTCCCACAAAGAATTACCCATCTGGCGACTAGCTGCTCAACAGTACTAGTTGCCAGAATTATTACCTTCTTATAGAGAAATTCTGCTGCTTCCGGGACTGATAGCCAGGAAACATTGCAGACATCTTTGCATAGTGACGTCTGCGCGCCTGGGCTCAGTCCCTTCCGGTACCATATAGTACCTAGCAACGCCTCCTAGAGCAGACTGGAATTGACAGTGAAGGCACGCAGGAGTCACTATGAAAAGATGTCTGCGCTGTTTCCTGGCTGTCAGTCCCATGAGCAGCAGAAACTCTCTATAAGGAGAAGATAATTCTGGCGACTAGTACGATTGAGCAGCTAGTCGCCAGATGGGTAATTCTTCGGGGGAAACTTTTTGTGGGTTGGTAGTTCCGCTTTAACTTGATGCCGTATCATAATTGTTAAAAATAAAAAAAAAAATAAAGTATCTGGAAAAAGTCCCATCTCTCAAACCTTTATGGTTTGAGAGATATTCGCCGCTAAAATTCTCCCTCCCTTATGTCAGCTGTATAGCTGACAGAAGGAGATCAGTGTCAGCCGACTCGAGGTGGCTACATATTTGCTTGCAAACCAGGCACACTTTGTAGATTGTTACAGTGAAGTCATTCATTTTAAATATCACTGTTTTGGCTCTGCTGAAGAGCCGCCGGCTGGTCCCAGGACCGGGATCTCTTGTCAGTAGAGCGCTGACTTCAGGAGAAGGAGAGTGAAGAGGGAACTTTAGAGGCAAATATCTCTCAAACTGTAAAGGTTTGAGAGCTGGAACTTTCTCCAGATACTTTATTTTTTAGCATCTACAATACTGCATCAAGTTAAATACGGGCATTACTAACCCTTTAAGCATGCATAGGAAAGGCATAAGGCTGTCCAGAACATAAGACAAAACCAGGGACCAAATAATGTTTGAGGCTTTTACAGTAGGAAAATTGGCAGACTACATGGGCCGAAAGGTTCTTACCTGCTCTAACAAGCACATCTTGTGGTATATATAGGTACTCTCTCTCTTCCTTTCTTCCCTTTTTTCTTATTATGACTGTGGTAAAGGTTGCTGTTCTCATTTTTAACTCTTTCATAGAAACAGATGTCCCATTGCATCGAATGATGGGTCTTTTGCTCTTCTTCTAGCCTGGTGTGCACAAAAGTTTCCAGAAGTTGGTGCTAAATGAAAAATAGGCTTTCTTTTTTTAACATTTCCACCACTTCAAAAGTACTGAAATCTTTTAGAATTATTACATTTTCTGCTATATTCACTGGCTATTACAGTTACGAGAAATATAGCTCCCCACTGGAATGAGAGAAAAATGTAGACAAAAAGAAAGACAAAGTGCAGGACCTTCTAAGAGTAGATCTGTATATGAAACTTAAACATACCCCCACTTTAAATGCATGCCTTATATTTATTTTATTCTTATTCCAAGGATGCTATATATATCCCTGCTTTCTCCAGGATAAACACTGTTAACTTCAGACTTGGGTATAAGTATTTCTATTTAACAGACTGTATTCCAACACATATTGTATTTTGCAGTACTTCGACAGGGAAAATGCAAGAATATAATAAGACATACTACTGACATACACATTTAAATACCTTTTTGCAAGTCTTCTTTCCTTGAGAAATTCTGGGCCTCTGAAATCCAAAGGGATTTTAAACGTCAGATATACTTCCTTCCTTGCCTACAGCAAACAGCCCCTCAGATTCTGGTACAACAGTTCCATTCAGGAAATTATTTATACTGAAGGGAAACAAAGTGATAAGCATAATCTATGTCCAGACAATGTCAGCACAGGTATCCTTTTGCTGATGAAGATACAGCAGACTAGGGCAACTCCATCTATGTTGACACAACAATAGGCCAGCTTTTCCTCAGCACTTACTGTCAGTCAGTGGAACCTCAACTGTTATGGCTTTCATTCCTTGTTCCCTAAGGTTTGGCTCTCCGAACTAGAAGTAAAATTGAATGATCTGTGTCCAGATCCCATTTATTAAAAGACCTATCTTCAATCAAAAATGCACTGAAACTTTTTATGTCGTGTTTCTCTTGATAAAACAAGATTCTTGCAAGTTCATCTCCTCTTCCCATCACTGCCAGACCAGAAGGACATTATGGATCAAGGTCTAGGAATCGGATGCTTCCTCAACTAAGTTGAAGAGATCATCAAAGATATTCTATCAGTGAGATTCCTTTTCTGCTTCAGCTAAGATGAGCTAAGGGTTTGTGGCAAGCTCCACTCAAGAAAGACGACTTGCCTTTCATGAGGCAAGCAGTTACAATACTGGCAGAGGTTGTGAACAGTGGAAGGAAGCAGGGAGCTTCTCAATACATCAGACCAGCATACAGGGAGACTTCAAAGGAAGACTCCTGCTTCCTCCAGCAGTCATCTATTGTTGTAGCTGAAAAATATAATATAGAAAAGGTTAATGGGCAGGGAGCGCCGTGGAGGGACACAGAAGATAATAAAATATCGGTAAGAAAAATTTCTCCCTTTCTTGTGTCTATCCATGGCGATAGAGACTAATGGGGCATACCCAAGCAGTAGAAAACATGGGTGGGAATAAGGTGTCCCTTGAAAAAAATAACAAGGATATATATATATCTAATTAAGGTGACGATATTGAAAATAAACAAGTATAAAGGTGCACTTTCCATAAGTATAGTAACATAAATGTACTCAGCCTGGGAATTCCCGGTTGCAGCAAGAAACAGCAACCCTAATTAGAGGGGTCAGGCACCTAGTTACCACAACATATTATTGACACTCCCTGTCTTTATAATACAAGAATGGACCTACATACCATTAACATTGACACTGTCTAAAATGAATGTGTCTGGGATTTGAAGTCTGGATTTTGATGGACCAACTCCATTGGTGTTCACCATAATGACATATCTGTGTAACAAAACTGATGGAGTTATATATTAATAGGAACATTGTGGATTCCAAATATCTAAATATTGACTTAATTAGATTAATCATCAGCACAATGATACTTGACTAAAGGACAGAACAATGGAGAAAATGTGTTTTGTCCTTTAGTATATGGGTACAAGTTATTAAGCACAAGGATACATTGGATGGCATGTTTACAATGATGCTCAACTTTAGGGATCTCTCAGCATATTTATACTGTCCTCTTGTTACTACACAGTGGTGTATTCCTTACAGTGGATTGCCACCCTGGTAATTTATTTGGACATACCTTTGTGATTGTAATTCATATCACAGCATGTTTTTAATGCCTTTATTTGTCTGTTTATGACATTTTCTTTAATGTGTCTGTTGAGTACTTTATCCAGTTTTTTCCCAGGGTTGGGACTTATGATCCTTGCTCAGCATAATTAAAGCTGTAGCTGCTTTCAGCCGGCAGTGCAGCTCTATCTGTATTGTGTGGGTACCGGTTGCTTAGCAACCGGCCACATGGCTGATGGTGACGGCACCCACCCCGTTGAGCACCAGAGAACGCCAAGTTTTGCATTCCAAAGGTGGTAACAATGGGAATTGGTGAGTACACCCGCTTTTTTGAGAATTTTTGGATATTCGTATAGCCAGTATTTGATCTTTGAACCCATTTGCCCTGAGGAAGGTCCAGCAAAGGACCGAAAATGTGTGGCAGCTCTTTATGATGCTACAGTAAAGAGTATCTATTCCTTTTCCGATAGAAGTGTGCTGTTTCTTGCTGCAACTGGGGATTCCCAGGCTGAGTACATTTTTATATATATATATATATAACCATGTGCCTGCCCTTTCACATTATTATGATAAGAATAGAACATAAGAGAGGAAAGACTTAAAGGAAGGTCTTACCGATCCTGAGTGGACTGCTGCCCCAAGGACTTTCCTCCCGAACTTTGCCTCTGAGGCATGTATGTCAATTTTATAATGTTTAATGAATGTAGATACTGAGTGGTTCAAACCTAGGGGATGAAAATAATTGATTCTGTACCATATTCAGATCCCAGGGAGGAATAACTCTTCTAATCCTTGGTCTAACCTTGGTTATAGCTTTTTAGGTATCTTTTGACCAAATCCTCCTCTGCAAATTGTCTTGCCAATAATGCTGATAATGCTGAAAGATGTACTTTTAGGGAAGATGGACAAAGACCCTTTTCAAATCCCTGTTGCAGAAAACTTAAAATATGAGTAGTCCTGACGCATGATCTTTCTATGCTTTGTGTTTTGCACCATCCTGAGAGAGTTTTCCATACTCTGCAGTATATTTTTGAGGTGGAAGACTTTCTGCCTGAAATAATTGTAACTATGACAGAGTCTGACAGGTCTCTTGATCTTAAGGAGTTCCTTTCAGCCTCCAAGCCATCAACTTCAAAAAGGCTGGATTCTGATGTAGAACTGGGCCCTGGTGGAGGACGTCTGTCCTGATTGGGAGGGGCCATGGATACTCTATGGCTAGGTTGATCAGCTCTGAGAACCATATTCTTCTTGGCCAATCTGGAGCGATCATGATGATATTCACTTTCTCTTGCCTGATTTTCTTTAACACCCTTTGGATCATTGGTACTGGAGGAAATATATATGCTAGGGGAAAGTTCCATGATTGTGTCATGGCATCTATGCCCTGGGCTCTTGGGTGTTTTGCCATGGAGAAGAAAATCTCGCATTTGCTGTTCCCTGATGTTGCCATCAGGTCTTTCACTGGCCTCTCCCATCTTCTGATGATCTGATTGTAGACCTCCTTATTGAGTGACCCCTCTCTTGGGTCCACTCTGTTTTGGCTTAGATAGTCCGCCTGGAGGTTTAGACTTCCTGCTTTGTGAATGGCTGAGATTGATACTAGGTTTTTCTCTGTCTATTTCAATATTTTTTCTGCCTCCTGATTTAGGGCTTTGCTTTTGGTTCCTCCCTGGTTTTTTATGTAGAGCACTGCTACCACGCTGTCTGATATGATTTGCACTGGCTGGTTTCTTATAAACTTTCAGGCCACTGAGAGAGAGGTATATTGCGCCGAGCTCCAGGATGTTTGTGTAGATTCTTATCCTGTTGAGACCATATTCCCTGTAGGGAAATGATGTTCCAGCATCCCCCCCCCCATCCTGTCTGACTTGCATCTGTTGAGACCTTCTGCCAGTGGAGGTCCTGAAGAGGGGTTCCTTTTTGCAAATTTCTTGATTTCGTCCACCATTTCAATTCCGACTTCACATGAGCGGAAAGGTGTATTTTCTGAGAGGTGTTTACTGGATTTCTGTTCCAGTGTGATAGAAAAATGTTTTGCAGAGGTCTCCTGTGAATCCTGGCCCATGGTACAATGCCAACTAAGGAGTTCATTACTTCTAATATCCTCATATATTCGTGGACTGTGTGATTCTGATGTCTTCTGAATCTCTTGATACAGTTGATTATACCCTTCTGTCTCTCAGAGGAAAGTGATACTGTGCTTTTGCTGGTGTCGAAGGTCATGCCCAGAAAGTCCAGACGATGAGAGGGATTCAGTTGGCTTTACTGATAATTCACTAACAATCCCAATACCTCCCAGATGTTGCAGGGTTGTCAAGGTATTGCATACTGACTTGGTCTTTGATTCCGACACAATGAGGAGATCGTCCAGATAGGGGAGAATTGTTATCCCTTTCATGCTCAAGGGCTCTAGCGCATCTGCTAGCATTTTTGAAAAAACCCGCCTGATGCACATAAGACACTCGTACGACAGCTTCCCCTGCAGTCAGCGTTCAGTCAGGGAAGGGGGAGGGAGGGGGGAACTTTGAGCGCTCATAAACCATAAGGGTTTGAGAGATGACACTGGGGGCAATAAGTTTCTTTTTAACAAAGCTACAATATGGGTATTAGTAATTTGCAAGTATTACTATCCCTTTAAGGCAATTTTGGCAGAGCTTAGCAGAATCATATACTAGTAAACTATCACATACCAAACAAGCTTTTACTTTCTGGGTATTTGTATCCTCCTTTTAGTACTTCCCTTGTCTTTCTCTTTATCCTTCTCCTTAACAGGGACATTCTTAGCAGCTGAAGACATTTTCCTATTCAGACAGTTTAAAACTTAACCTTTAATAATGGTAGCTTAAAAGGTAAATACAATGACTCTAACCTCCCAGCAAGCTGAATGAGGCTGTTTAAATAGATAAGGCCCTGGACGTGCGTTTCACCATGGAATGCCTAGGCCCCGCCAAATAATTCAAAACCAGGTTATAAAAAAGGGGTTGGCATACTGCCCTTGCCCTTACCTTTCCCTTTCTACCAATCTACTGAAAGAGCATGTTCCTGAAGTCACATACCTGTGTGACCTGGTGCTCTTTCTCTATGGCATCCATTTGCTGCTTCCTTCGGACGCATGCTGATGACGTAGGAGGTTCGATCCGGGCTCCAAATCTCAACCTACAGAGAGGGAGATTCAAGGTGCCAAATGGATGCTTCATCCCTTGCTGGCTGGGAGCAGCTCAAGGGCTTCAGGGTTCCCTCCCCCTGACTGGGCAGCAAGAAATGAGGCCTATTGACTGATCCATGACCAAGGAAAGAAAAGAGGGGAAAAAAAAAAAAAAAAAAAGTAGGGAGCCGACTGCCTTGAGCCCTACCCCAGCTGATGTAGGACCACAATGACTGCCGGCGGAAGCAGGAGGCTTCCTTTTATATTTTTGTTCGGTCCTACACCATCTGGGGGGTGCTGATATAATCCCCATTAGTCTCTGTCGCCATGGATAGGGACACAGAAGAAAAAATCTTTATTGTAAATTTAAAAAAAAATAAAAAATAAAATAATATAAGTATAATAAGTATAATATAAAAAAGTGAGAATGGGTGATGATACTCTGGTAAAGGTAATGAAGGAGGTCAATTCTACACCCTACATCTGGTAAATGATGTTTATTCCAGAGAGTGAATCATAGCCAGGAAAATACTATTGTGAATCTGTCAAACTTTTAAGTCTTACCTTAAAAGCAGAGCATTGTTGATGCTTCTAAGTTGTTCAGGAAAATCTCCAAGTTGTTGAGTTCCCTTTATAAAGCATGTATCTCACAAGAGTGTGTATGTGCGTGTGCCACAATAAATAGATCTCTAGTTCACTATTGTAGGATATAAGCTGACATGGTAGATCAACCATAATAGTAAGACAAGCTTATTAAGTCAAGGGAACCTCCAATGTGGCGAAAATCACATCAGATGAAAACACTGCTCTAAGTCACCACTTGAGTGATTCTTTGTGCAGTCAGTCTGTACTGCTTAATTGTGGTGCATCTGAACAGCGAGACCAAGATGTAGTGATTTGCAGGTTATAATTATGTCTGTGACATGGTGGAGAGTAATATGGCCTGAATTGTTGTGGAAGAATGGCTTTTCGTGTACATTAAACCCTACAGTGAAGCAAAGAGCATACACTGGTGTTGAGTAAGAGGGCAGTAGATTTACATAGTGTAGTAACAGTAACAGCTAGCCCTGTTTACCATGCTACTGAGCTTGCACGATAGCCCAAATAAATGCCACTACAAAGGAAAGCGTGAATGTGCTCCCTGGGGCAGCTGGGAAGGAGGTGGGAAGTCCAGCGGCGTTGTGTCGCACATACTGTGTGCAGCACAATGCGGAAGTGCCCGATTATAAGTCTTCATATCTTCAGTACTTGTTAAAGGAGCAGTAAACGTTTTTTATGAAAACACATTTTATAGAGCATTTCCTGCTGAATAAAACCCGGGCATCCCTGTCGCTGTCAGATGTTTTATTGAAAATTTATAGCAGTTTAAATCAGAAAGTGAATTTACTGTGTTTACTTCCTGATAGTTCTAACTGACAGGAAGTGACAGGCAGTTTCTATCACATTCTATGGAGGACTGTATGTCTCTGACGTTTCTGACTTTCCTCTCCATTAGAATCTAACAGGAAATCTAATTAGAATTTGACCACTAGAGGGCACTGCTAATGTAAAAAAAACATGGGTTTAAACTGTAATAACTCTGGAAATATAAATCTCTCAGCAGTGGGAGTACCCTTATTTTACTTAATAGGAAAATCCCTACAATATATATTTTTTTCATAAAAAAAAGTTTATTGCTCCTTTAAGTAAGATCTTAAAAAAAACAAACAAACAAAAAAAAAAACCCCACAACAAAACAACGCCAACTTAGTATTACTAATTAAAGCCAATGGACAAAAGTTTGTCTAATGCAGTGTTTCTCAACGTTAGTCCTCAGGGCACACCAACAGCGCAGGTTTTCATGTTGTTCCTTCTTAATCACAGGTGAGTAATTAGTGGCTCAGTCATTGTGATTGGTTCACCTGTGGTTAATTAGGGATATCCTGAAAACATGACCTGTCTGTGTGCCCCGAGGACTAGAGCTAGAGCTGAGAATCACTGGTCTAATGTGAATGTTCCGCTTTAATACTTAATCTCTGGTAGCTATAAATCTTACAGCTATATTAACACTTCTTTTCCATTAAGTCCACTTTTATAAATCTCCCCCTTGGTGCACTAATGAATAGAGCTGCAATTCTGGGACAAAAAGCCAGCACTAAAGGAAAGAGCTAAAGATTAACTTACCCACTAAATGCTAGCGAGGTCTCTAAAGGGGTTAAAAGTTCCATTTCAATATGTAGGAATGTATGTTTCCCATATGGTGAATTTGGTTTTGTCCCAGAATTCCTCATGTTTTCTTTTGTGAATAAAAACCTTGAATCCTTTTGTGGTGTAAGCCAAATTTACCTTCACGTAGAAATGAATCCTTTCATTTAAATAGGGCTTTTTTTTTAGTCACCTGAATGTTAGATCTTCAAAACATTGCTTAGTAGGTAAAAAGCCCAGTTTAAATCAGTGGAAATTTTTATTTGGCCCTTATGGCGCAGTCAGCTTGTTTGAGGATATTGCAGCTCTTACTTTCTGTGTAAGACCTTATGTATAAAAGAATAGTGGTGTAATTATGGGTAAATCATCTGCACAGTATGGTAGACATAGTACTGTACAACATTGCCATTGATTTCAGTTGGGATATTTACCCTCTTGAATGTTGTTGAAGTCTCCAGCTTATTGCTTTGCAATATGTTGTCGACCTCCCTAGCATTCAAATATTTAATAGCTCTATTTAAATCAATGGAAGAGAGCTTGTGATAAATACAACTCTACACTAACTCTGAATCTCACCTTTCTCTCTCTCGCTTCCCCAGCATCTGGCGTGGCCCCAATGTGAATTGTGTTGACAGCTCAGGATACACACCCCTGCATCATGCCTCCCTTAATGGACACAAGTAAGATCCATGTGATTTCTCTGCGTTTGTCATTGATGTGATATTTCCTGTCTGCTATTACAAACTGATGCCTTTTCTCAGTATTGTACAGTATGCTTATCGAATGTTGTAAGTTGCTTAACCCCTTAAGGACCAATGCCGTGCAAGGACCCTCACGGCTGTCATGGAATTCGGGGCTCCCCACGTGGCTGTATGCCGTTTAGGGAGCCCTGAATCGGGAACACACACAAAAAAAGCTCCATGGTCCTTAAGCACCGGCTTCGTATGCGTGCAAGTGTCCTTAAGGGGTTAAATAATGAAATGCATGAGAGAAGACCATTGTACATCATCTTTAAAATGTATGTAAAACTATAGCAAGTTTGAGATTCAGGCATTCAAATAAAATTCTGTGATGGTAACAACCAGTGCAAGCCATTCTATATTAGTGTCAGATGCTAATGACTCAACCTAGGGTACTTTTCTAGTTCCTTCTCCATCTGGCGATATCCGTGGGTATTACTCTAGGTGAATAAACAACAATTAGTTCTCCAGTTTTACTACACAGAGGTTCCCTTTAGACTGTCTTGTTTAACTAGGTATGTGACCGCATTTCTTTGTGCACCTTCTACTGAGATTTGCACCTTTACAGTGCATTAGGGCTATGCATCCCTATTTTTTTTAATCTGTGCATCTTGCTGCTGTCCTATTTGTCTCATTTCACACTGGGCACCCACTTACATAGTAGCAATGTAATTTAAGTTGAAAAAACACAAGTCCATCAAGTTCAACCTTTGCCTCATAACCCAGAGACATGTGGATTATATAGCTTTCCTGCTGCTAAATCAGTTAGTCTTTATCAGACCTTCCTGTTTTGCCTAACAATACACAGCATAACCCTGTATGTTCCCTTTTGAAAGAACTGTATCTAATCTTCTCTTAAATGTATCCATTGTATCTGCCATAACCACATCCTTGGTCAAGGAATTCCATAATTTAACAGACCTTGTTATAAAAAAAACCCCTTCTTATAATCTGATGGGGTGTCCCCTGGCTATTTGATCAGGCCTTGGAATGAGTTGCTCACCAGAAAGATATCTGTGTTGACCGCTCATATGCTTGTACATTGTGATAAAATCTCCTCTTAGTCCTCTTTTCTCTAGAGTAAATAAACCAAGTTTGTCTAAGTCCTCCATTCCCTTAATTAATTTTGTTGCTCTTCGCTGTAGTCTCTCCATTTCTAGAATATCCTTTCTCAGAATTTGTGCCCAAAATTGCACTGCATATTCGAGGTGAGGTCTTACGAATGATTTGTACAATGGAAAATTGTTATCCGCTCTTGCTTCACTACACCTTTTTATGCAAGACAGGACTTTGTTTGCTTTTGATACATCTCTTTGACACTGGACACTGTTTCCAAGTGAATCGTTTACAAGGATTCCCATGTCTTTATCTATCACCAAAACCCCTAAAATGATTCCATTAAGTTCATAAGTAGCATTGGGATTTTTTCTTCCCAAATGCAAGACGTTACACTTTTCCACATTAAAATTCATGTTCCATTTGGTTACCTAGTCTGCCATTTTATGTAAATCACTCTGTAGAGAACAAATATCCTTTTCTGAATTTATTACCCTGCATAATTTAGTGTCATCTGCAAATACTGTTTGAAGTTTGCTTTCTATATCAATTTCCAGATAATTTATAAATATGTTAAAAAGTGGTGGACCAATTACTGAACCATGAGGTACTCCACTCTCAACTTTAACTGTATTGGAGATTTGACTATTTACAACCACACTGTTCCCTATCCTTCAACCAGTTTTTTTTATCCAACTGCAAAGATTATCCCCTAGCCCCAATTTCCTTATTTTATACCCCAGCCTCCTGTGTGGCACTGTATCAAATGCCTTTGCAAAATCTAGATATAATATGTCAACTACCATTATCTAGGTTGCAGCTTACTACTTCATAGAAACTGAAAAGATTAGTTTGACATGATCTATTCCTCATAAAACCATGTTAATTCTGGTCTATAATCTTTTTTGCTGTGTAATCCCGAATATAATCTTTTATTCATCCCTTGCAGTTTTCCCACTAAAGAGGCCAAACTCACAGGTTTTAGTTCCCCTCTCCAGTCTTGTGGCACTGAGCCTGTGGTGGGAGAAACTTTAAAGAGTAAATACAGGGGAGATTTTATGGCTGTTTGAAGAGAGTATGTGTTACAGGAGCAGCCTGTTTTTGGAAAGTCCTACTTACAACTGTGTTTGAGGCAGTATAATATCCCAAAGATTCCTGTTTAGCTGTGTAGTACATAAGTAGAACCACAGCATCTACTCTTGTGAGTATCCACCTATTGGGTGTTTTTCAGTGGAAGTTTGTTTTAACAAAGCAAGCTACACAAGGAGGCTCCTTTGTTTTTCTCTCTCGTTTTTAATCACATTCTGGCATCCTATGTTCCTCTTGCAATGTGGCCCCTAATTTGCTTGTGTGGGCTCTCCACTGTGGCACAAGAGCCAACCTTGGTGAAAACTATGATTGTACTCTGTTGCCATCATTTCTTCATCCGTCCAGGGGGTTCTCCAGTTATGGTGCCTTATGACCCCATTAGACATATTGATCCCACTTTAGGGGCCACACTCTGATTCCTTTAGTGAGGAGATAGACACAGGGGAGGAGGACATGGATTATTTCTTGTCTTTTGTTTGAGACCCTTCAGGTGTCTGAGGCCTCTTATGTGGGCTCTTCCTCGCTGGACATCTTCCAGAGGCGCAAGAAAGAGTCTTCCATTTTTTCCTCCCAACATCACCTTAGATAAGGTTTTTTCCAGGAATGGAAGATGTCAGACAAAAGCATCTTCCTTAATAAACATTTTCAAATTATATCCTTTTTCTGTTGAGGATTTAGTCCGGTGGGCTTCCCCATCTGTGGTTGATGACCCTATATCTTGCCAGGCCACAAACAAAGAGATGCCATTGGCAGATGCTGCAGCCGTTAAGGACCAGGCTGGCAAATGCCTTGATTCCTTATGAAAGGCAAACTTTGCAGCCACTGGGGCTGCCCTGTGACCCATCTTTACTATGTCCTGGGTCACCAGAGTAATAGCCATCTGAGGCAGATAATTTTCAGAGGCTATCCAGAGGGATGTTCCTAATGAGGAACTTCTTGTTATGCTTACCTACATTTTGCAGACCAACATATATCTTACTGAATCAGCCTTTGATGCTGCCAGATTCTCTGGTAAGTCCTCCGCTTTATCTGATCTTGCATGTTTCACTTTGTGGCTCAAGATTTTGTCGGCTGGCCAATCTTCATAGATATCCTTGGTGTCCCATCGTTTTGTGGCTAAGCATTTCTTTGGACATGACCTGGGTAGGGTCATCAGTGATGGCAGTGGAGGCAGTAGCACACACCTGTCTCAGATTTCTTGGAAACATTATTTTTTTCTAAGTTTTGTCCCATCTCTAATTTTAGAAGCATAGTGCTCAAACCCTCAGTCGTCCCAGGCCTGTCCCACCCCAAAGTTCAAGCAGGCTTGGCAGAACAGGAAGCCTTCTTAGAAGCCTAAGGCTGACAAGTCCACCCACGCATAACTTGCAGGGTTCTGGTCAGTCCCTACCTGTTGGGGATCATCTGTCTTTTTTTTGAAACACCTGGGAGTTTTTTGTGATGGATTTGTGGGTCATTTCAGAAGGCTACCGCATAGATTTCAAGTCCCTTCCACCTCACAGTTTCTTCTATCCAGAGTTCCATGGGATCCATCTGTTCTTCACCACTCACATCTAACACGGTGATGCCCATTTGTACCGTATTGGACCTTGGTCACTACGCATGCCATCCTAAAGTCTGTGGAGTGATACTTTGTCCCATAACCGTTCAAGGGCACTGGACCGCAGAGGAGAGACTTTCTGTCAAGATCCTGGAAATTTTAGCTATTTGATTGGTGCTTCTTCACTGGTCCCGGGTATTGATGGAACTCCAGTGAGGATCCAACCAGTCAATGCAGTGGTGGACACATTAATCCACTGTCAGGGAGCAACAAAGAGTAAATGAGCCTGGATGGTGGTTTGTGAACTCCTTCAATTGGTAGATGCTTATGTACTAGTCATGTCAGTGGCCCACATCCTAGATGTGGAAAATGTAATTGCTGACTTAAGGTGGACCCTTGAAGAACTGAAGCCTCCCCGTGGCCATCTTTGCTCCGTTGACTTCTATGGGAAAATATCTCTACAATGGATTGGGCTACAACTGCCATAGAGGGCTCTGTCTTCTAGTCTCCTCATGCCCTGTCGTCCGGTCCACTTTTCGAGTGTCTAGGGGAAGGGCCATGGTTTGAGTTGTAGGCATTGCTAGTCAACAGGCAACAAAGAAGAGTACAGTTTCAATCAGGCCCTTTTCACTGGATCTCTTCTGATTGTCGCTTTTCTGGTTACTTCTCTATTGCATACCCTATACAGAGGCTAACTTTCCAAGCTCTCCTTCTTTAGATTAACCCATCACATACCAGATAAATGCATTTTCTCGGTATTTTGGACTCATCTCTGCTGTGGGGACATCTAATCTGGTCCCAGGACATCTGGTCCTGGGACCAGACAGCTCACAGCAATGAACAGTGTTCTTACTGTGAGTATAAGGAAAACCCTGCCCCCTTGACCGTTTTTTCAGGTTTTTCCTTATGCTCACTGAAGATTGTCCCGCACAGTGATCCATCCGAACAGTCTTGCTGCACTGAGGTGAGCAGTGTTACATCAGTAAAAGGGGCAGGAGGGGGATACTTTATAATTCAATTACTCTTGAACAACAGCTCTAACAGTATTGAAATAACACTCTGCATGCCCCAAATACTAAGAAGATTAATTGGAGCTGCTTTTATTGTGAAACATTACTATCCCTTTAAGATTTTCTTTATATAGATAATTACAGCTGATAGAGTGAACTTGTAGGCTTGTTATGCTATAACACATGGACTATAGTGATCTAATGTCTATACACCAACAGGGATGTGGTGGAGGTTCTCTTGAGGAATGAGGCTGTAACTAACATAGCAGACTGCAAGGGCTGCTTCCCCCTGCACCTTGCAGCATGGAAAGGAGATGCTCATATTGTTCGGCTGCTCATCAACCATGGACCTTCGCACGCTAAAGTCAATGAGCAGGTCAGTTTATAGAAATAATCCATCATTTCTCTACTTTTTACCTTTTTGATCTGTAAGTGTACTGTTTAGTGCAGATATAAAATCATACCAACGGTGCAGGTTTTAAGAATACCCTCACAATACCAAATAAGGTTCTCTTCAGCATGTGGTGGGCTGGTGGATTTTTCAAGATGAGTGAGCAAATGCTTTTTAACATGTACTGTTGGTAATGATGGAGACCTTAGTGGAAACCTAATGTTTCCTACTCTGAGAGAGAAAATGTTGATCACGTGAATGAATGTTTTACTTCTTCATAGTCAATTGGTTGTGTTTGTACATTCCTATTTATTTTCTGTGATGCATATTTTCCCATAATGCACCCAAACATCAAAGTTCAGTAAATAAAACTTAAATGCTATTGCTAAACTACTATGTTATTACATGATAGATTGTTGTAATATTATTACTTGCCAAAGGAAAATTGCTTCTTCCACCCTGGATAAACCACTTTTGCATTTCCAATATTCTGTAAGCTCCCTCAAGATAAAGACTTTCAGTGAGCACTGCACCATGTGTAAACTTAAGTTGCTCTACCAAGTTTATGCAATACTGTGTGTAGAATGTTCTGGTATAAAGAATCCAGGCCCCCACAGAGCTTACAGTGTCTGATACTGGAAGATAATGTGAGAAGTGAAAGGTAATGAGAAGCTCTTAGTAACTTGTGCAACTGAGCTACTCCTATGTGTTTCACTAAGCAGGAAAATATTTGTTTATTTTGCAAAACATTGGTGTACTAACTTTCCTTTACTAATGAGTCTATGTAAGCCTGTACTATGACTTTGTTTGCATTAAATCAGTTCGACATAGCTAAGTTTGATCCTGTTTACGAATAAATAATTCTCCTTATTAATTGTTAAATGGTGTACAGTATACTTTATTAGATATGACTGATCTGCAGTTGTATTCTGACTTTTAGGTAAACGGGGTTTGGAGGGGGACTATAAAATGTGGCTTTAATTTGTTTATTCTCTTATAGGGACATTGTCGTCTTTATACCTCGGGGAGCAAACTTGATAAAAAGCCATGGACTGTGCTTCTTAGTACCAAAACTATTTAAGACAACTGAATTCCCTGTCAGAATGCTGACCTCTTGGACTGTCCACAACCCAGACGTTTGTGACTTAGCCTCAAACATTGCCTAGTAGCAAGCACAGACTCTCAAATAGATATCCCTTCCCTAGCAGACTTTGGAAACTGTTGAGTTGCAATCCCTATGTCTAAGCTGACTGACTGGAAAACTCTCTGTTCAGACTCTTGTGGGAGCAGCTAGAGAACACTGGGGTTCCCTTTTATGGCCAATATGCAGCTCCCCAGGGGTCAATGCAGCCCTGCCTTCCTCTGCAGGAAGGCATTGGGTGGAAAATCTTTGTTCTTGTCAAAATGATGATTCAGGGTATTACCCTTAAACCTTTATTTAGTCTTTAGATCCAGAAACATATCCTTTTCAGACGCTAAGAGATATCCGCAAAGGCAGATGTATATAATGAGCGCAATCAGACTACTCCTCAAGAAATCTCAGGGGGTTTAAAGAAAGAATCCTCCTCTATGGTCCACGAGAATAGTTAGACCCCATCAACAGAGGGGTGACCTGGAACATTTCTTGCCAATTTGGAATACATCAGTCCCAGGCAGATGGTTATTCTTGAACCTAGATATGCACTACCTGCTTTAATATATCACTTTATCTAGACAGAATATTTTCAGGTTGAGGCATCCGCAAATCACAGGAAGGCTGCAGCAATGAAGGCAGCACTGCAGGTACTACTCAAGAAGAATGCAACAGAAAGTGTCGGTTTAACAGATTTTGGTATCTGAATTCAGTATCCCAAAATCATGTATGTTATGCACTTACAGAATGTGTAAAGCTAAAATAAAATGTTACTTTCTCTTTCTGGAGCCCTATATTCTAATTTTCAAATGATGTCTTTTCTTGTGAAGAGAATGTAATACATACATGGATATTTTAAAATAAGTCGCATCATAATGAATATGGTAATGATTCTTATGAAGATTGTGTGCAGTTATGGCCTAGATTTTTTTTTCAGTATTAATATGGGCCCGGTGGCATGTACATCAGTTAAATAAACTAGCCAAAATTTGAAATAAATTGAGCAAATGCTGATTCTTCTGTTAAGCTCTCAAGCCTCCATGATTAAATAAGGACACAAAACATTTCTATCTCTTCCAATGTGGAGCACAGGAACCATGGGGTAACATTTCCCCTGTTTCAGTAGGCAAGACACCTCTAAAAGGACAGGGCCTCTGAGTCAGATACTACTCCTCCCACCAACTTTACCCCTGCCTACTTAGTTTTAAGTAATCTGGCATCAGGAAAGGGTGTTTGGTCATGCTGTCTCTGTTAGACTTCTTTTTTTAAAATTGAATTCCTACTTATAAGAGTCTGTATAATCCCCTATTAGGTGGGCTCCCAAATACTGGTTTCCTTCAATATGGATTTCCCAGTTCTCCGGTGTTCTTCTGGACCTTTCCATGCTGAGTTGACTTGTTATAGAAGTATATTCCTTCCTGTGGAATATTTCTGAAGTTCTTCATTTTATGTAATGAGTCTTACCACTGAAGCTTGGTAAATTATGCTATTTAGTGCTAAGGTCCTTTTTCCTATGCCCTTTCTAGTTTTGCACACACACTGTTATGTGGTGTTACTTGCCTGTAATGCATTCTATTTTATTTCTGTTTGTGACTCCTGTGCTTCAAAGGTGGCCACTATATAGTTCCCTTAATCCTTTCTGTTCCTGGACTCCTTCCACACTATATTTCTTGTCTTTATTTTGTTCAGCTTTTCTTCTGTTCTGCTTGTGTATTATTCACTTTCCAGCCTTATTTGTTTTATTCATCATGTACTTTGTTAATATTGATGTGGCCCCTTTAAGAACCTGGTGCCTGCGTGGCAGTAGTCTTTGTTCCATTCGATCTACACAGGGGCATATCTCTGTCCCCGTTTACTTTCCTGGGGTCAGCGAGGGCTCTTTTTGAATGGTTATCCTGGGAAGTTTGTTTGGATCATAGCGGAGTGCCATTTTGAACAGCTGGAGAACTGCTGTTTGCTGAGCAGGTGAATTAAAATTTCCCGCAAAATCCCCTGTTTTATTTGTATTGGGCAAGGGTGCTTCTTTGGCATCCATTTTCTTGTCTCATTGAACATGCTTTGCCAAGGCTGGTCTCTCCTCTAACTTCCTACCAGCTTAATCTCTTGCCTTCAGGGTAGTACTTAAAAATAACACAATATAACTTTTCTCACTCTTTTATGCTGTTTGGACTACTTTTGTCCTATTTTGGTGAACTTTTCAGAACATGTAATATCCCAAAGGACACAGGGAAATTCAAAACCTGAGATTTTGGGGTCCCTTAAAAGTTAAGCACATTGCTCCACATGTCAAAACAGACTGACATAGAAGTAATCAGGCACCCTATATGTCTCTTGCACTATGAAACCTAATTCACCTCTGGGCCCTCCACTTCAGGACAAGAGCTAGCCTTGGTTAAGATTCTGTTCAGTTACCTCTATTTTTTTCCCCTTTCAAAGGGGTACTCCGTTCTTGGGACCACATATCCTCTGTCAGACACGTTAGTCCTATCTTTGGGGATCATTTACAGTTGGTTGGCGATTTCTCTGTGAAAGAAGGAGAGATTGATGGGGATGAACTGGATTCCTCTCCCTATGACGAGGGCCCTTGCCTCTCAGCTCTGGAGCTCATCAGGGTGGTCCTGGAGACGCTTCCAGTATCTGAGCCCTCTGACTCTTGATCCTCTTCTCCAGACAATCTTCCAGAGATGCAGGGTCTCGTGGAAGATGCTCTTTCTTAACAAGCACATCTCCAATCTGTATCCATTTTGGCTGAGGACTTGTTGCAATGGGCTTCCCACCTGTGGCTGATCACCCAATATCTTTCCTTGCTCAGAATACAGCCTTACCTCTGTCAGAAGCTGTGATTCTTATGGATCAAGCAGATATTTATTTAATAATTAATTTGCTTACTGAAAGCCAATATTTACCTCAGATTCCAGAAAAAAAAAAAAAAAAAAAAAAAAAAAAAAAAATTCTCTCTCTCTCTTCCTCATAGACACAGGGTTTCCGTTTCCCCTGCCAGTATGGGGGAGCATAGTGTTCAACGCCTCATGCTTTTCAAGCCTACTTTGCTCCAAAGTCCGAACAGGCTTTTCAAAACAAGAAGTCTGCTCAGTAACCTAAAATGTGTACGTCCTAAGGCTGACAAGTCCACCTCCACATGACTCCATCTCCTTATCGTCTGTGACCTTGGGGGAAGCCACATCTGTGTCTTTCGAGACATGTCAGAGACTTCAGTGATGGGCAAGTGAGTGTTTGAGGTAATTTCTGAAGGGTACTGCATAGACTTCAAATGGCTTCCTCGCTATTTCTTTCTGTCCAGCGTTCCTCTGGATCCGGTTCTAGGGTACCTGTTCAGGGATACAGTATCCTCCCTTCTAGAAAGATGGGTATTTGTTCCTGTTCCAGCCCAGGAACACTTCCCCAGACTCTACTATTTTATTTAGAAAATGTTTTATGAAAAATACATTGAGATTTCTCATGTTTTCAAGTATGTCCAGGCGAGATTACAGTAAAGGGTTTCATATTTGCACAAATAGAGAAACATTACATATACACATATAAACATACATACATGCTAAAATTATATACAGTTATGTGTTGTTTTTTAGATATAGAGAAGCATTTATTTTAAAGGATTTTAGACTGAGAGAAGATCTGATTTTTTTTTCAGGCAGGTTATTCCAGTCTTTCGGAGCTATGAAGCAGAAGGCAGATTGACAGGCTCCTTTTTTGTATTGTGATATACACAGTGAGGTGTTAACAGTGGAGCCAGAGTTTATAGTTGGTATGTGGAGCTGGGGTAATCATACTGCTCAGGTAGTCTGATAGCTTTGCAGAGAAATGGTTGTATATTAAGCAAGAAAGATGAAGGGCGCGTCTAGATTCGAGTGTTATCCAATTTAGATCTTGAAACATATCACAGTGATGGGTAGTGTAATTACAATGGAGGATAAAGTAGCATAATGAATTACACAGAGCTTCATGTTTACGAAGATTGATTTGTGGTACGGGAGCATATACCATGTCCCCATAATCTATGACTGTCAGTAACATCTGTTGTACAATACTTTTACTTACTGGGGACAGGATTTGTTTCTAAACAGAGTACCTATTTTAAGATGAAGTTTGCATGTTAATTTATCAGTATGGAGACCAAAAGTTAGGTTGGGGTCATGGTTTGTACCAAGATATTTGTAGGAGTCCACTGGAGCCAAGTTATGATTAGATTATTACTATTGATAGGGGGGTAGTGCAGAGTTTACGAAGTTTGTGCTTTGTACCAAATACCATCGTGACCATTTTGTCTGTGTTTAAGAACAGTTTGTTCTTTTCAATCCGTCTTTCAATTTAAGAGAAATCATGCTGTAATATGGCCTAAAACTGTGATACATTTGACTTTTTAGTGTAGATTATGGTGTCATCTGCAAATATGTGCACGGAAGATGCATTTCAGACTGTGGGTAGATCATTTATAAAAAGAGAAAATATGAGAGGGCTAATAACTGAGCCTTGTGGAACCCCACTTGTTACTTTGAGCACAAGGGAATTGTTGTCAGCAACTGACACACATTTCTATCTGATAAATAGTATCAGAAATCGGATAATGATGACGCAATATTGAACTTTGGAGTTTGCTCATCAGAATATTATGGTCTACTGTATCAAAGGCCTTTGCAAAATCTAGAAAAATTGCTCCAGTGAGTTCACCATTTTCCATGCCAGTCTATATATCATTGCATACATTTAGGAGGGCAGTGACCACTGAGTAATTTGGACATAAACCTGATTGAAGGGTGGTGAAGAAACTGGTCTGTCCATAATTCTTATATATTTGCACGTGGAAACGTTTCTCTAGGATTTTAGGTTATGTGGGGAGTAGGGATATTGGTCTGTAATTTGATGGCTGTGGCCCTATTCAGGACTTGAAGTGTTTCAACCATGTATTTGCTCTGCTCTTCAAAATGGTGACTCTACTCTTATCATGGCCATGTGTCCAGAGGAGTTTCTTGCCTGCCTAGACCTTTCAGACACATAACTGCACATTCCGATTCATCTGGCCCATCAGCGTTTCTTAAACTTTGCCTTTTAGGTCAGTCACTGCTAGTTTACATCCCATTTCTTTGGATTAGTGTCTGCCCCACAGATTGTTACGAAGATCATTTTCCCCTTGGCAGCTCACATCATTGCTCAAGGAATCTCCTTGACTTCCTATTTAGAAAACGTTTTACACAAGGCTCACAAATGCAGGAGTATGTCAGCATCTTGGAGCAACATGTTTGGGTGCTCAGCCTGAAGAAAGATTCAGTAAACTTTAAGGAAAGAGTTTCTGCTGGAGGAAGAACCAGTCTCTGTCCTTTCAGGTGACTGCAGCACTATCCTGACCCTTTGTTAAGGTACAGGAATACATGAGAATGTTATCCCACCTGGCTTCTGCTTTGGAAGCAGTCACCACCACTCAGTTCCATACAACAGCGTTTCACCTGGACATACAAGACAGTACTCTCACCTGTTTCATACCATGTCCGTCCATCTGACATTTGAATGCCCATTTGTCATATCAGAGTGGGTAGTGATCACCACTGACCCCAGCATGAAGTGCTGGTGGGTGACCCTGGATCATCTCATGTTTCAGAGTCTTTGGACTGGAGAAGAGTATTTTTCCAGTCCGTGTACTGGAGATAAGGGACTATTTTCTTAACCCTTAGCCAGTGGTCTCCTGTCTGACAAGGACACCGGCGAGTGTCCAATCTGCAACAGCAGTTGCGTACAGTGGGCTGAGACCCACGTTCTGGCCATCTCTGCAGTTCACATCCCAGGTGTGGAAAATGATTGCAGACTTTCTCACACCTAGATTGTGAAAATTGGGAAATCAAGTAGAGCGTGTTGTAATTGTTTGATGCTTGGGATTACAATTAGTAGATCTCATGGCTTCTTACGAGGACTACAAAGTCCCCCTGTTCTGTCTCAGGTCAAAAACTCTCTAGCTTTTTCAATGGATGCAATGCTTATTCCATGGAACTTAATCTACAGTATGCTTTCCCTCCAACCTCCCCTGTACCAGGTTGTTTAGAAAGGTCATGATGGAGAGAGCTCGGGTCACGTCATCTTGATTGCTCAATGTGTCCATCATTTAACCCTTTCACCTTCCTTTGAGACTGGATCTTCTTACCCAAGAAGTGGTTTGTCAACCTCAGGTGGAGAGATTGGCATTGGTGGCCTGCATCTTGAAGCCAACATCTTGAAGGGTTTTTTGGATGAAGTCATTTCTACCATTCTCCAAGCTAGGAAGCCAGTCTGGTCCCTGTTCTATCAGTGTTGTGCTGGTTGTGATGCTCTTCTACAGCCTTTCAGCTTTCCCATGGTTCTGGCTTTTCTTCAAGTTGGTGTCAACAAAGATCTTTATCAAGATGAGATTTCAGCGTGGTCAGTTCTTTTCCAGCAGTGCATTGCTGTTCTCCCTGACATGAAGACCATTGTTTGGTGGTGGTGGTGGTGGTGGTGGTGGGGTGCCTACCTTATCTTTAGAGATCCCGCTCCTCTGTGGGATTTGAATTTTGTTCTTAAGAAACCTTCATCTGTACCTCTTTCACCTGCTTCCTTGTCATCTGATCAAGATGCCCTTCCTTCTGGCCATTGTGTCTGTTTGCCGGTTAGCCAAACTACAACCTTTGTTCTGTAAACCCCCTTTCTCTTACCTCCAATATGGAACACAGGTACCAAGTGGGTTGAGTTCCTCCTCCTGGAGGGCAGGGCACATCACAAAAGACAGGGCCTCTGGGCAACAGACTCCATTTTTCCTCTAGCTCAACCCCCTGCCTACTTACCAGAATTCATGTGACTATAGGCTCATCAAAATCAACTAATCCTAGGAGGACTCCTCTGCCTGGGGAAGCAACGCAAGTGAGGTTTTCCTCTGTGTCCAGTCCACTGCATACTGTGGGCAATTGGTTCCACCTTCCAGCTGTCCACCTTCCAGCTGGTAGGACCAATCCAAAAATCTACAAATGTCCTTTTAGCTACCTCTCCTGTGCAGTTATTTTTTGTCCTACCAAGCTGGAGGATGGAGGTTTTCACCTCCTGCTCTCTTAAAATTTTAAAGCCTTTAATTGCTTGTTATTTTTCTATGTGGCCTGCCTAAACCAGAGTTACATTTACCCAGAGTGCCAATTCCTGCTTTGGGCAGCCTCTCAGCAGCATATCAAGGAGTATGCCTCTTTCTTCTGGGATCCTGACCAGCTACGTCAGCAAAGTACCCAGCTTCTCCTCCTCCCATCTGGCTACAATCACTTGTTTGTAAGCGTGCGCATGTTTGGCAGTATCCATGCAAGAGGAAACCGGAAGTTACCATTGTGCATTCCACTGCTGGAACGTATACAGAAAATTATTTTCCTGGAGTTTTGCATAAGATGTGAGTGGTCGGAGTGGAGTCCCAGGCACAGGGGGTAAAGTTATATTTCTCTGTCATCCAGTACAGGTTACTGGTAACTTTGGGTAGGAGATCTGCCCCTTTAAGTAGGCAGGAACAATTCTAGAAGTGAATGCAGGGGGTGGAGCCTACCTTCCCTCCTTGGCTGCAGCTAGCCAATCAGCCCCAGTAAGATTTGTTCTTTGGATGAAGATACAGGCAAGAGAACAGTTCTGCTATAGTTCTAGCTAATTTTTTAATTTTCTGTTAGAAATGGAATACCACCATTAGGTGGATTACCATAACTGACAATGCCCTTGGATGTGGCTAGCTTAGTATCCAGGTGCTTTTGTGGACCTTAAGCCCTGGAGGGAAAATCTTGGATTCAAGTTCTTTCCCCAGGAGTTGCCCACTAAGGCTTCGTCTTAATACATGGTGATCTGAAGACAGAAGATCTGCAGGCAAGGTGAGCAACCCTTTGAGTGCTGCAGGTCCACATGTCCCACAATGCCCCTCCACACAGGGGTTTTTCTTTGGAGCTCCTATTGCACACTCCTGCACTCATTGGATTTATCTGGATGTCTGTTGGGTGGTTTGGAGCAAGTTTCTGTGGTAACTTAACCCTTTAGCTGCTGGTTTTGCATCTTTTTTTGTGTTGGGGGGGCGGGGTTGTTGGCACTTTCCCTACTGGGTTCAGTGTTCATTGGGTCTAGTGACATGTTTTGGTAATGTCTAGTGCAGATTCACGTATCAGTTACAACTTTGCCAAATTTGTGGTGCTCGCTTTTACCGCGTAGACGCCATTGCTCCATTCACTTCTATGGGACTGTACAGTTTGGGACATATCTCTGCAACCACCCATCGTAGTGACTTCAGAGATGGCTCATTTTGTTTTGCCAAGCTTTACCTCTTCTCTGAGGTGGCGCTTGCTTAGTGGGTTCATCCCCCCAAAGTGGATGCTCCTGTCTCCAGGCTATCTGAGTCCACTACCTTGCCAGTTACTGATGCGTCAGCTCTGTAAGACTGGACTGACAAGAAACTTGAGCTCTCCCTCAAGTCCATTTATGCCACTGCTTTTACTGCCATGCGTCCAGCATTCGCTGCGGCATGTGTGGACCAGGCCACTGCGGTCTGGACTTGAACACCTCACCCTGGCTGTCCGTCAGGGTGCTCATACTTCGGATATGTTGCGGCTTCTTGCCAACATTTCTGAGGCCCAGCACTATGTTTCTGCTGCCTTATTTGATGACATCCCCTTGGGATCAAGGGTTTCCACCATGTCTATGGTTGCCAGACGAGCTCTTTGGCTCAAGATCTGGTCTGCTGACACTGTTTTCAAGAAAGCTTTGCACTCATTGCCTTTTCAAGGCACCTCTTTGTTTGAGCCAGATCTTAAGGATCTGATTAGCGAGACCACAGGGGGGCAAGAGTACCCTTCTGCCTATGCTCCCCAGGAAGAAGACGCCTATCAAATGTAATCGGCTTTTTTGTCCCTTCCAGACTGAGACATGTCCGGTGAACCAGGCGGTTCCCTCAGCTCCGTGTTCCTCCTCCAAGCCCAAACAACAATAGAAGCCCAAGGTCTCCCAGAAGACTAAGGCTTCCAAGCCTCCTTTGACATGACTCGCCGAACCCAGGTCCCCACTCTGCTGTGGATGGCCGTCTGAGTCATTACCACAGAGTCTGGGAGGATTCAGTGGCAGACCCGTGGGTTTTGCAGGTGGTGGCGGAAGGGTACAGTATCCCTTTCGCCTCTCTTCCTCCCTTTCGGTTTTTCCTCTCTCATACGCCCCAGTTTGTAGAGAAACGCCGTCTGTTCAGTTACGCTATCCAGGCCCTTCCGGACAGTGGCGCTGTTGCTACACCATCCTATGGAGATTTATGGTCCAGAGACCAGAGCTGTCCATAGGATCGTGTAGCAACAGCGCCACTGTACAATTTCAGGCCACTGTGATATTGCACCTAAAAAAATTCAACTTTGAAAATTAATAACTTTTGAATGAAACACCTTTCAGCAGTGGGAGTACTCTTGTTTTGCTCAGGGGGATAAACCCTACAACATATTTTTTTTACATTTTAAGTATTACTATCCCTTTAACCCTTCTCTAAATCACATTCTGAGATAATTATGTGGTTCTGGAACCCGTATTAATATTTTTGAACATTCTCTTCCTGTATGGAAGGTATAGAAAGGGGATTCCTTCTTTGAGAAATTCTGTAAATTAATATGGTGGCTAAGAACCAAGTATTCATTAGGGGTACACAGAAATGAAAATTCTGAACCGAATGTCAGGATGCACTTGGCAAAAACAAAACAAAACAGAAAATGACTTTTTTTTTTTAATTTATAGGGCTATGCCTAACAAAAGAAACAAAATATAGTAGAGCAAGTGCAGTAAAAGTGCATGTCCCATGAGCTGAAGGTTACCAGCTTGCCTGGAAAAAAAACTGACCTTTCTATTGTGGTTACATTATCCGCAAGTCCCATTTTTACTGATGAGCCAAACATATTGATCATGACACAGAAAAGGTTCAGCTAAATTCTAAGACACCAGAAGTTCAGGATACAAAAGTAAACATTCACATAATTTGTAATTAGTCCACTGAAAGGGAGAGAATGACACTATTTAAGCATATAATGCAAACATCTCTCTGATTTCTTTTCATAGTTATTTATGATTCTTTTAAGCTCTTAATTGTTCCCCACCAAACAGCAGGTTACTTGCTGTTGCAGCCACTCATAGTCCTCTGCTCTACCTACCTTTAACTCCAACTACCTATATCTGGATCCCTATCTCCTCTTTATTTGTTTACCCTCTTTATTCTCTGTATTCCCCCAGGGAAATTCTAACAGTAAAGTATAAATGAGAAGCTTGAACATACCGAAACTTGCTTGACATACCAGTAAATCATGGCATGCAGTCTTTGAATAAAAGCTGTGCATAGCAGTACATTTGTTTTGCTATAGTTATGTTTAGATGTTAACCCTCTATGTGTCTGAGTAGTAAGCAATGCCCACACCTTGCACCTTTTTACCCCTCAACCCCCGCATCTCTCTCTCTCGCTCGCTCCCCTCCTCTTGGTCAGCAAGTAGAGCAGGATGAGTGCCACCCCGGCCGTCATTGAGTTGCGAGCAGTCAGGTACTTGCTGAACACAGACACCATGGTCACTGTCAAGAGAAGGGGAGGAGAAGAGGCAGAAGGGAAGCCGGTCAAGCACCAGCATCATGCTGGGAACTGCTGCTATTCCCACCCGTCACCATAACAACGATCTATGACATTACTATGCTGCCTTCTAAGTCCTGCAGATATTTTTGGACTGAGCTTCACCCAGTGCTCAGCGGTGTTTTAATCAGCTGGATATGATGAGCGTTTTATTCCGATGCTGAAGGGCATGTGTCTGAATGTGGGATTTTCGGCCGTTTGTTTTATTTCGGCTTTTTGCTCAAAATACCATTTTCGGCCAAAACATTTCAGCTACCGAAATTTCGGAGCACCCGTAGTATTCATGTATCTTTAATAAGAACAATAGGGAAACCATGTTTATATTTTTAGTAAAGCGGAACTTTCAGATAATAGGGAACCCATGTTTATTTTTAGTAAAGTGGAACTTTCAGATAATAGCAAGTCGCCATGCATTTAATGAAAATGTCTTACCAAAAAAAAAAAAAAAATGTCTAAAGGAGTCCCGTTTGGAGACAAGAACTGAGGCTAGAGCGCAGACATCTTGTCTGTGCTCATGCTCCGTCAGTTCCGGTCTCCATAGAGTCAGTAGACTGCTTTGCACCATATGGTCACCAGAAGGGACTGACGGCGCAGGCTCACAGACCGCACTAACCTTCCAGTCAGTCCTGAAACGGGACTGATTCCTTTAGACACAAGTATTTTTTTATTATTATTATTTATTTATTTATTTTTTTGGGTAAGACATATTTTCAAGCTAGTCGCCATGAATTTAATGAATGCATGGCGACTGGCTATTATCTGAAAGTTCCGCTTTAAATACTAGCTGTGTGGGACGGCGTTGCCCATCTGTTTCTTTTTTTTAAGCTATGCTTAAGCCTTTGAGTGGCATAGGGGTACTCATTGCAATGCGGTGCGTACTCTTCTGACACTGAAAGGATTAATGTGAGTGTCGCTGATATATACTCACACTCTACACACATGACTGTGTACATTAATATAAATATATATATAGACTCCTGTGTGAGTCAGGCACACGTTAACCCTTTGAGTGCAATAGAACTATGCAATGCATTTCAATGTCTTGCATACCCCTGTGGCATTCAAAGGGTTAAGCATTGCTTAAAAACTAAACAGACAGGAAACGCTGGCCCACACTGCTAGTATGTAATAACTGAATTGTTCACTACAACACACCATCATTGAAAACATGTAACCCTTAGAGTGGCAAGGGGTATCCAACACAATTGCAACGCAGCAAACATGTAGCTTTGAACACGCCCTTGGCAGAAGATTCAAAATATATTTGAGGATTTGATGGAATAACATTGAAATGGACAGAAGTGGCCAGGGGTAGATGGAGAAATGAATTGAGTGAGGAACTGCAATGTGTTGCGTACCCTTCTAGTACTCAAAGGGTTAAGAACTGTGGGACACTACTTTTTCAAACGCCTTGTTACAGTGTGGAACACTGTTTGGCTGCTCTACAGCCGATCCGAGTGCTTGCAGGTGTCCCCCAGTAGGTGTTTCATGACCCGCTGTGGGTCAGTGTTATCTTGGGAAGGGGGTGAGGCAGAGGCTGTTGCTGAAGAGGCTGGATATACCCTGTGAAGTGTCTTGTTTTTCTGGCACTGACAAGTGACGATCTGCGCATTGGAGCGTGTGGGGTTGAATGCTTTTCGTCGGTCCCTATGTACATTTTTAGCCCAAAAACGGGCATAAGGCAGGAAGAAACGTAGAGGGGCTACCTAGCACTGTGAGAGGGAGACAGAAGGGAAGGTGTGGTATACACAGAAAGTTAAAATGTCACCAGTCGTCCTTACATTTGGCCAGAAGTAATAGTCGCTGTGAAACGGAGCACATAGCGGAGGCGGCGGTGCATGCTGCCGGGAGAAGCTGCGCATGTCGGCAGATTATGTAGGCATTGTGAAAAATGTGGATATGTTAAAATGTTATGTCAGTAGAAAGGGAACAGTATGAGGTGGCAGTTTAATTACTGATTGTGTGTTCAAGTGCTGCTCCTACTACAGATCCCAGCGTGAATACAGACCTAAGACCTCACTGAGAGTCATCAGAGATGTAGCCCAGTAAATGCTGTAGCGTTGCAGGTTCTGTACACCTGAAGTTTTATAGCGTTGACAGAATAAGTAACATTGAATGTGTGAAGCCTCAGTCCCCATCCTGGAGTAGGAGCTTGTGTGGGCCAACAGCAGACTGCAAGTAGTCAAAGTTTGTTGCTCAGGTGTGGTGTTGTCGTGCAAGTCCAGCATATTTTTAGTTTCTTCCAAGAGGAGATGGTGGGAAGGGGTGAAGTCCGCCCCTGTGTTTTTCTGGTTTAGTGCAATGTTTAGGAGATATGGTAATCTCCTGTAAGCTGTGCCCTGGGGTGTGCATCTTGGCCACAGGCAGTCTATAGGAGATCGGAATATGTCCTCTCTCTTTTGCCAGCCCCAGGGTGTATGTGTTATAATTTAGTTTGATAGTCAGGCTCAGGCAGTGCGAGGACATATGCAAATCTCCTCCTAGCTGCCTCCCTAGGGGTGGGTGTGGTACCGACATAGAATCTGTGTTCACATGACCACTTCTTCTTTTATAGTATAGATATATCTCTATCAATGGCTTATTTGTGTCTCTACCTGTGATAATCTCTGTTTAGACTTATCCAGTTAGTAAATATATGAATACATGAGACATACATTAATATAAGTACCACCTGTCTTATTCAGATTAACACACCTATTCCCTGTCTATACTACCTAGACTGAGGTTCTGCATGAAAGAGCCAGCTTCATTCAAAATTAACAGAAATTTATTAGAATACAACAAACAAAATATAATATATTAGTTTTGCTGTATAAGGTCCAATTATTCATAGACAATACAATTAACATATATTCTAACTACAATACAGTAACATAACCACCCCCCAAATATTTACAGTCTTATTTACATGTGCACGTACTAAATGGACATACCTGATATTGAGGATCCTCCGGTACTTCTTTCAGCTATGGCCCTGCTTCATCTACTGCAGTTCTCTGTTCTCTTCTTTCCTATTCTCAACGAGATGTGAATCCTAACTGATATATATTTTACCTGTATCTGCTAACATGCCTGTGGTTCTTGATTGGCTGTGGTAATACTGCTCCAGACTGATGGGATTTGTGTCTTGATCTCATTGAGTGACTTGGAGCTATACCAGTGATAAAGCAGTCAGTCTCTCCTTGGCAATATTTATTGACAGATGAAACAATACATCACATTCCCCCTGATCAGGAATACAGGGTGTGTGAGTGGTGTTTCTGATGCAACTAGAAGGTGATCATAATCTCACACCTGGACAAAAAACACTGCCTAGCTTTCATCCAAACAAACAGTACTGCACTGTCCATGTGCTGTGATAACAACTACCATGGCCCCATGAAATATCAATGACTTTGCTTTCCTTGATTAATCTTCTCCATACATGCACTCTCACACACCTTATATCTCTATGAACCATTACACTATATGTGCATATTCTATCTATATAAATATAGAGAAAATAAAGAAAATTCAAAAGACATTGACCATTAGGTAACAGTTGGGGGTTAAGAGTACATATTATACACTTTTTCCTCCCTAAAATCTTGGGTATCATCACCCGGGTATTATGCACAGGTGCGTATTATAAATCAGATTTTCATTTAAATCTAGGAGAATTGTTCTTTCTCTGTTGTCCAATACAGGTTACTGGTAACTCTGGGTAGGCGATCCTCTCCTTTAAGTAGGCAGGAACAATTCTAGAATTGTATGCAGGAGGTGGAGCCTACCTTCCCTCCTTGGCTGCAGCTAGCCAACTAGCACCAGAAAGATTTGTTCCTTGGTGAAGATCACACAGGCAAGAGAACAGTTCTTCTATAGTTTCAGAAATTTTTTGTTTTTCTGGTAGAAATGGAATACCACCCTTAGGCGGATTATCATAACTGACAATGCCATTAGATGTGGCTAGCTCAGTATCCAGGTGCATTTTGTGGACCTTAACCCTTTGAGTGCCAGAGGGGTTCGGAACGTATTGCTTTGCAATGTGTTCCGTACCCCTCTGGCACTCAATGGGTTAAACCCTGAGGGGGAAAATCTTGATTTCAAGTGCTTCCCCAGGAGTTACCCACTGAGGTTACTTCTTGCTACATGGTAATTTGAAGACAGAAGATCTGCAGGAAAGGTGAGCAGCCCTTTGAGTGCTGCAGGTCCACTTGTCCCACAATATAGATGACGTTGGAAGGATAGTGCTGCTGCAGTGGTACTGACAGAGTCCCAGAAGGCAAGTGGAGAGAAACCGACTCAGGTCCACACTTGAGGATCACTACAGGTCCGCACCTGTACAGACAAAGTTCCTGAGTAGGGTTACTGCACTACAAGTCTGCACCTGTATAGACAAGCTTCCTGAGTAGGCAGTAGCGTTACAGGTCCGCACCTGTATAGACAACGTTCCCAAGTAGGCTAACTGCGCTACAGGTCCGCACCTGTATAGACAACGTTCCCAAGTAGGCTAACTGTGCTACAGGTCCGCACCTGAATACCACTGTAAAAGAACAGAAACAAGGGGAGGTCTGCCAGAGCCACCAAGGGCACCCAATAAGTTATCCACTGGAACGTTGATATGCTGACTGTGCTGTGGACAACCCCAGGGAATGCCAAAGTGGGTAGTCAGACAAGCCGGAATGAGACAGAGCAAAACGTAAACCAGAGCTGCAGGTCTGCACCAGATTGGTTATCGGACTAGCCAGGGTCATACACAGAGCCGGTAGTCGGACAGAGCCACAGGTCAGCACCAGGATGGATAGTCAGCCAGGCCAAGGGTCATGTACGGAGGAGTTAGTCTACCAGAGCCGCAGGTCCACACCAAAAGGAATGTCGGGCAAGCCAGGGTCATTCACAGAGCAGGTAGTCAGACAAACCAAAGGTTGGCACCAGAACGGTCAGACAAATTCGGTCAAGCACAAAAACACAAGCCAACTGCACTGGACACCACGAAAGGGCGACTGAGCATAGTGTCCAGGCAGTATTTAAGGTTAGGGGCCAGGAAGAGGAGGAGTCACAAAATGTGCGTTGTACCTTTAAATGGAGAGCACGTCCATAATCATTACAGACCCGCGCTGGAAGCCAACTTGAAGTGAGCCGCCAGTACATGCGGTTCAGCTGCCAACAACAGTGCGGCTGAAGCTGCCGGGTCAGACTGCGGCTGGAGCCGTCGGAACAACTGCAGCTGGAGCTGCTGAAGGAAGCCGCTGTCGGTTCGAGCAGCCGCTGCCAGGTACACTGACACTTAGGTCCACATTGCATCTCTTTCCATCCCAGTTACAGGGGGTCTTTCATTCTTGGCAGGCCCCCCTCCTCAGTCAGGTCTTCTCTGCCCAAACCTCAGGGAGTACCTGACGTGTCGGATTCCTCTGAAGAGGAACTGCTGGTGGATTCGGATGTTGAGGAATGTGTTGGGCTTCTCTCGATTTTTTTTTTTTTTTTTTTTTTTTTTTTTGGGGGGGGGGATCCTTTTGAGGCTGATCCTGAGCACTCCGCTGAGGGCCTGCTCAGGGCTGTCTTAACTACTCTTAACATTCCCTTGGTTCAGGAGGTTCCTTCTGACCCCTCTGATGTGTTTCAGGAGCCTAAAAAGCCCCTTACTTTTTACCTAACCCCACTCTTGACCGCCTTGTGTCTGAGGAGTGGAAATCCCCAGACAAGAAACCCTCTGTGTCCAAGAAATTTTCCAGGCTTTATCCCTTTTCTGAAGCCACGCTTACTCAGTGGGTTCATCCTCCCAAAGTGGATTCTCCTGCCTTACCAGTCTCCGATGCCTCTGCTCTGAAGGACTGGACTGACGAGAAACTTGTGGTCTCCCTCAAAGTCCATTTTTGCCACTGCTGGTTCTGCCATGCGTCCAGCATTCGCTGCTGCATGGGTGAACCGGGCCATTGCGGTCTGGACTGAACAGCTAACCCCTGGGCTGTCCGTCAGGATGTGCCTACTTCGGATAACTTGTGCCTTCTCGCCAAGATTTCTGAGGCACAGCACTATGTTTCTGCTGCCTTATTTGATGCCATCCGTTTGGTGGCTAGGGTTTCCACCATGTCTGTGGTGGCCAGATGAGCTCTTTGGCTCAAGATTTGGTCTGCTGACACTGTTTCTAAGAAAGCATTGCTCTCCCTACCCTTTAAGGGTACCTCCTTGTTTGGACCAGATCTTAAGGATCTGATCAGTGAGGCCACTGTGGGCAAGAGTACTATTCTACCTTTGGTTCCCAGAAGGAAATTGCTGCTTAAATGCAATTGGTGTTTTTGTTCCTTTCAGAATGAGAAACATCTGGCGAACCTTCAGCTCCGCGTACCTCCTCCAAGCCCAAACAGTGGAAGCCCAAGGTCTCCTCCAAGCCCAAGGCTTTCCAAGCCGCCTTCGGCATAACTCACCGAACCCGGGTCCACACTCTGCTGTGGGTGGTCGTCTGCGACACTATCACTGCATTTGGGAGGGTTCTGTGGCAGACCCATGGGTTTTACAGGTGCTGACGGAAGGGTACAGGATCCCATTTGTCTCTCTTCCTCCTTTTTCTCTTTCATCCTTCTCACACGCCTCAGGACGCAGAGAAACGCAGTCTGTTTGGCACTGTTCAGGCTCTTCTGAACAAAGACGTTCTAGAGCCGGTGCTAGTTCAGGCAGAGGTAAGGGTTTTTACTCAAACCTCTTTGTGGTCTCCAAGAAGGACGGCTGTTGTCATCCCATTTTGGATTTGAAGGATCTCAATTCCTTTGTGACCCGGACTCAGTATCAGGAGTCTGTATGGATCATGATTGCTGCCATGTCTCCGGTGGAATTCCTTGCTTCAGGACGAGTACTTGCACATTGCCATTCATCCAGAGAGCCGGCAGTACCTCTGGTTTGCCTGAGACGGGGGACATTTTCAGTTTTCAGCTGATGACAGCTCCTCAGGTCTTCAACCATGTCCTGGGAGCCTTAGTGTCCGTCCTCCACCGGAACGGCATCAGAGTTACTCCATACATGGACGATTTGCTTCTGAAATGCCCTTCTGCGGAACTTCATCAGCAGGTTCAGGACTGCATTCATGCTCTCACCCACCATGGGTGGATCATCAACTTGGACAAGTCAGATCTTATCCCATCTCAGCGTCTGGTCTTCCTGGGCCTTCTCTTCGACACTCAGAAGAGATGGTGTGTTCCTCACGGATGAGGTGGCTCATCAGATCGCCCACAGGGTTTCTGCAGTTCTTGTTCAAGATCCAGTTCCAGTCAAGAAGCTGTCCTCTCTAGTGGGAAAATTCATCTCCACCATAGAAGCAGTCATGTTTCTAATGGCGAATACCAGGGAGCTCCAGAGGTACGTGATCCAGGTGTGCAAGTGTCATCCGTACCTTCTGAAGACGTCAGTGTCTCTTCCTCTTCATGTGTAACGGAGTTTGTCATGGTGGCTCGACCTTTGCAACCTGCTGAAGGGCAAGTCCATCCTGGTATCCTTCTGGACCATGGTGACGACGGATGCCAGCCTCTCCGGCTGGGGAGTGGTCCTGGGTCGCTTGAGCTCTCAGGGTTGGTGGTCTCCGGAGGAGTCCCTCCTTCCGATCAACATATTGGAGCTACGGGCGATATTTCATGCCCTTCGACTTTGGATATCTCAGTTGGAAGACTGTCCTGTCCGAGTAGAGTCCGACAACGCCATGGCCGTGGCTTACATCAACAAGCAGGGCGGAACAAGAAGTCTCACCTCTTGGTTAGAGGTCAAGTCTATTTTGTCTTGGGCAGAAGATCAATTTCCGCAGTGCACACCCTGGCATAGACAACGTCATGGCGGACTTCCTCTGTCGACTCACAGTGGATAGCGGAGAATGTGAGCTACACCCAGAGGTGTTCAACCTCATTGTTCAGAAATGGGGTCTTCCTTACATCGACCTGATGGCGACAAGACACAACAGGAAGGTACCAAGGTTCTGCTCTTGGTGGAGAGACCCTCTGGCTCTGCTGGTAGATGCGATGTCCATTCCTTGGTTATTCCCTTTGGCCTACATCTTTCCTCCCCTCCCAGAAATTACGACTGGAGCGTTGTCCCGTTATTTTGATTGCTCCGTACTGGCCTTGTCAGTCTTGGTTTACTGAGCTTCTGGATCTGTCTGTGGCGGAGCCATTTTGGCTCGCTTACCTTCCGGATCTTCTTCTACAGGGTTACCTGTGGAAAGAGAATGTTCATTGTCTAGCTTTGATGGCTTGGAAATTAAATCATCAATATTGAAGAAGAAAGGGTTCTCTATTGGTGTGGCGGCTACTATGCTCAGTGCCCGCAAACCTATTTCTTCCAAGATCTACCATCGTATCTGGTCGACTTTTCTGTCTTGGTGTGCTGACAAGGACCTGTCTCAGGATTTTGATCTGCCTACAGTCCTGGCCTTCTTTCAGGACAGTGTGGATAAGGGCCTCAGTTTGAGTTGCCTTAAGGTTCAGACTTCTGCACTTTCTGTTTTCTTTCAGAGGCACATTGCCATCCTTCCTGATGTCAAGGTTTTCTTCCAGGGCGTTGCTCATGCTCATCCTCCCTTTAAGATTCCTGATTCTCAGTGGGATCTTAACTTGGTTTTGGGCATTCTTCAGCACCCCCCATTTGAGTCTTTGGCTACTGTTCCTCTATGACTCTTGACGTGGAAAATGGCCTTTCTCCTGGCGATTGTGTCTGTCTGCCGTGTCGCGGAGTTACATGCTCTGTCCTGTAAACCACCCTATCTGGTGTTTCATAAGGAGAAGGCGGTGCTTTGCACTTCTCAGGAGTTTCTCCCGAAGGTGGTCTCTGAGTCCCACATCAATCAGGAGATTGTGGTGCCCTCTTTCTGCCCGGACCCCACCTCTGACAAGGAGAGGGATCTCCACTTATTAGACGTGGTGCATTGTCTCAAGTTTTACGTACATCACACTTGAGTCTGTCAGGCAATCTGATGTGCTGTTCGTCATTCCTGAGGGTCCTAGGGCAGGAAGACCTGCATCCAAGGTGACTATTGCTTCTTGGATCAAGTCCACTATTCATAAGGCTTATGAGCTGAAGAAGTAGTCTGTCCCTTTCAGGGTCACTGCTCAGTCTACTCAATCTATTGGGGCCTCTTACAAGAATCAGGCCTCTGCTGATCAGTTATGCAAGGCGGCCACTTGGCCGTCTGTGCACACCTTCTCGAAGCACTACCGTGTGGATGTGTTGGCATCGACTGATGCCAGCTTTGGGAGGAAAATCCTGGAGGCACTCTTGCCTGTCTAGGATTTCCTTCGGTTCTTGGTGGTTCCTTCACTTTTCAGCCCTGTTGGCTCTAGTTCAGTGGGCTGTGTAACAGTTTCTGGGGTGGTGTTTACCCCTGTTCAGTGTCCGTTGACACTTCATTTGTTTTTGTTGGGCTGTCTCTGATCTGGTGGTTAATATCTGCTCTGGTGACTTTAGGGGCCTTACGACTGGTCCTTGCCTTACTTCCTGCCTCTGGGAAACTCAATGGTTGGACATCCCAGAGTTACCAGTAACCTGTATTGGACGACAGAGAAAAGAGGATTTTAGTCTTACCTGTTAAATCCTTTTCTCTTAGTCCATACAGGTTACTGGTCTCCCACCCTGTCGAGACCATGCTTGGCTCTCCTGTGGCAGACTGTGGGGGTCCTTCGGGAGCTGGTTGGCTAGCTGCAGCCAAGGAGGGAAGGTAGGCTCCACCCCTTGCATACAATTCTAGAATTGTTCCTGCCTACTTAAAGGGGCGGATCACCTACCCAGAGTTACCAGTAACCTGTATGGACTAAGAGAAAAGGATTTAACAGGTAAGACTAAAATCCACTTTTATCCTCTATAGTATGTAATATAAATTACCTCCATTAAACATTTATTCTGAACTTTTACATTTATCTTTTTTCTCATTCTTTAAAAATATTGGTAAATATAATGTAACTGAATTGCTCTAGTTGCATCTGCTCCTCTTCTCTTTTTTCATCACCTGCTTTTATTTTGTCTATCTTTTATTTTTATTTTTTTTTCTTCCTCCTTTTTGTAGAATGTCCCAGAGGTGAAAAAGTACGGCCCCTTCCATCCTTATGTGAATGCCAAGGTGTGTACGCTTCTTTCCTTGTCCCTGCCAACCTTATATGCATGTGAACATACATCTTTCTCTCTGAAGTCTTCTCATATTTTATTTCAGCCCATATTTTCTTTAAGCTATGTGTTCCCTAAACTGGCAAAACGCCTTGTTTTCTTCTACCCTTAGCATGATTACCCATATATGTCAAATTCTATGTCACTGGAATGAATCCTATCCATATATTAAGACACTGAGACGCTAGTTTTTCTTTTTTTTATATGCTTTATTTCCATCTATCCAGTATGCCATGTTGTGCCATTGTATTCTCTCCTCACGTGTGCCATTGTACTCCACTTAAGTCGCCCTATATTTCTATCCACTGTTCAATACTGTTACCATCTCATACTCACCCGTTTCTTCATGGCATTATACCTTTTACCTACTTCAATGTCTTTTACTTCTATGATTATTGCTGTAAGTCTTGGGTTGTCAGCAATCCTTTCATTACCCTGCTGCTGTAAACCATTTATCCTCTTATCCAGGAAAAGCACTTTTTGTTTCTTTTCTGGGTGCCTCCTTGTTTGTGTCTATCTACTTGCGTGTTTCCCTTTCCCTGCCGTTTGCATGAATACCTTCACCATGCTACGTTATGCTATTTGCAATGTGACCAGACCACTCTGACTCCTTGCGCTAATTTCTGCTTCTTGCTCCAGGGTGCCTGATTTAACCCCTGGGTCATTCTCTTCTAATTTCTGGGTCCCCTTTTCTCTATTATTTTTCCACTTTGTCTTTTTTTTATTTTTTATTTTATTTTCCTTTACTTTTCTTAAAGGGACACTAATGTTCCATAATTTTTGTTTTGTTTTGTAGATTTAAAAAGAAATTATGTAGCACAAATCCCATCTCTCAAACCTTTACTGTTTGAGAGAGATTCGCTTCTACAATTCCCCCCTCCCTCCCCTTCTTCTGACATCTTGAGATCCCGGTCCTGGGACCATCCGGCATCTCTTCAGCAGAGTCGAAATAACTATATTGGAAAAAAATTATTTCATTGGAATGGTCTGCAAAGTGTGCCTGATTTGCAAGCACACTTTGTAGACCATTCCAGTGAAGTAATTATTTTCCAGTGTCGCTATTGCAGCTCTGCTGAAGAGCTACCTTGTTTCGGCTGACACGGATCTCCTTTTGTCAGCTTTACAGCTGACCTCAGGAGAGGCAGAACTTTAAATACAAATATCTCTCAAACCATAAAGGTTTGAGAGATAGGATTTGTGCTACATAATTTCTTTTTTAAAACTCTACAAAACAAGGAAAAAACATTCTGGGACATTACTCTTCCTTTAAGGCCTTGATGTACATGAACACAATGGTGAGGTGACATTAAACCGTTTTTGAGGTTTTGTACAATGCAACAGGTTTTGTACAATACAAAACTGACCTTAAAAGCATCACAAATTTTACGGGTACATTTTTAAATAATCTAACATCTCTCATTCCTGCAGAACAACGATAATGAGACAGCTCTGCATTGTGCGGCACAGTATGGGCACACAGAGGTGGTACGTGTTTTGCTGGAAGAGCTGACAGACCCTACCATGCGAAATAACAAGCTGGAAACACCACTTGATCTTGCAGCGCTGTATGGCCGTTTGGAAGTGGTGAAACTTCTACTGAATGCACATCCGAATTTACTGAGCTGCCACACACGGAAACACACTCCTCTGCACCTTGCTGCTCGTAATGGGCATCGGACTGTAGTCAGGGTGTTGCTGGATGCTGCCATGGACATCAATTACCAGGTATTTGATCCCAGATTTGGCATTTCCCTATGGATGGCGTTTTGTCTGCTTGTGCCTCAGATCACCTGATAGATGAGCTTGCACTGGTGACAAGTCTTTGCCCGTATCATATAGAGTTTATCATAACTTCTCTGTCATCCAAAACAGGTTTCTGGTAACTATGGGTAGGCGCTGCACCCCTTTAAGTAGGCAGGAACAATTCTGAGAAGTGAGTGCAGGGGTGGAGCCTACCCTCTAACTTTAGCTGCAGCTTCCTGTTACCTTCAGTAAGTTTTGTTCTTCGTTGCAAGCAACAAGGCAAGAGAACAGTTCTGTTTAGTTTTAGAATTTTATTATTTTCTGCTAGATATGGAATACTGGCATTAGGCGGATTCCCATCACTGACGATTCCCATCACCCAAATGTGGATAGCTCAGTTTACCAGGTGCTTATTTGTGGACCTAAGCCCTGGGGGGAAAATCTTGGTTGCAAGTTCTTTCCCCAGGAGTTGCCCACTGAGGCTTCTTCTTCTTGATATATGGTAGTCTGAAGAAAGAAGTCCTGCAAAAAAGGTGAGCAACCCTTTGAGTTCTGAGGTCCATATGTCCCTTGGAACCCCTCCGCACAGGGGTCTTTATCATTTGAGTTCCTATTGCATACTCTAGCACTCATTGGGTCTATATAAACCTTTATGGTTTGAGAGAGATTCATATTTAAAGTTCTGCTTCTCCTGATGTCAGCTGTAAAGCTGACAGAAGGAGATCCGTGTCAGCCGAAACGAGGCGGCTCTTCAGCAGAGCCGCAATAGCGACACTGGAAAATAATTACTTCACTGGAATGGTCTACAAAGTGTGCTTGCAAACCAGGCACACTTTGTAGACCATTCCAATGAAATAATTTTTTTCCAATATCGTTATTTCGGCTCTATCTGTATGTCTGGCTGGGTGTATGGAGCAGGTTTCTGAGGTACTTTAACCCTTTCACTGCTGGTTTGGCATGTTGTGCGAGGTTGAGAGCACTTTCCCTACTGAGTTTAGTGTTTTTATGATTTAATTACATGTTCTGGTATAATTTTAGCTTAAAATTTACCTTCATTCATTTTTTTGTTGAAATTGTGTACTGCACCTTTAAGACCGCGCTTTACTGCACAGACGCCATTGCTCAATTCACTTCAATGGGACTGTACAGTTGGTGCATATCTCTGCAACCGCTTATCACAGCTAGGTCAGAGATGGCTCATTTTTCTTGTGTGCCCTTGCTCTGTCATCCGGTCAACATTCTGAACATGCTGGGGGGGGCTTCCGGCACTGTTGGGGTACTTTTGTCATAAAAACTACAAATGCCATGAGCGCTTGCTTCACACTGTCGTTTCTGATTGTCTCCCATTGCTGCAGCCATTTTGTGCCTTTCTGCGAACGAGTATCCTTCGCAGGACCTGGACTCTTCCTCTCTCCTCAGCTGTTTAAACCCTTTCTTTGCCAGATAAGTTTATTATAACTTTTTCTGAGCTATTTTATCACTTTTAAACATTGTTTTTGGGTGATCAGTGTGTATTTATTGACCAGTTGACTTCTGTGAGAATGTCTCTTCCACTTGAGGCCGGGGTTTAAGACTAAGGAATCTGGGGTGTCTGTGTCCCCCATTGCTTCTCATGTCATGCAGAGTTACCTAGAGAATTCTCAGGTCATGTTTGCCCAGCATGCGCTGCTGCCCCTGAATCTCCTTCAGGGACCTCCAGCCATGTACTAGAGCCAGTCTGGATGCAGGAGTTTAAGGCTACAGAGACCTCCGGTCTACCTTACAACTCCTTTCATCCACTTTACAGGGCTTCTTTCCCTCAGGCCAAGCCCCCGCTCCCATCAGGTCTTCCCTGCCAAAACTGCCTGGTGTCCCTGATGTATCTGATTCCTCTGAGGTGGAACTGTTGGTGGATTCTGATGATTATGAAAACTGTTCTGCAGTGCATTCCTCTCAGTTTTATGGGGATCCCTTTGAAGCTGATCCTGTCCCTTCTGCTGAGGGCCTGGTCATGGCTTTTTTTAACCACCCTGAATATTCCCTTGGACCCCTCTGATGTGTTTCAAGAGCCTTAGCTCCCTTATACATGTTTTCCACCTAATCCCACTCTTGACCGCTTGGTCTCTGAGTGTAAGTTTCCAGACAAGAAGCCATCTGGCTCTAGGAAACTTGCTAAGCTTTACCCGTTTTCTGAAGCAGCGTTAGCTCAATGGGTCCATTGAGGTGGACGCTCCTGTGTCCGGGTTGTCCAAGTCTACTGATTTACCTGTAGCAGATGCTTCTGCTATGAAGGACTGGACTGATAGGTAGCTTGAGACCTCTCTCAAAGCTATTTTTGCCTCAGAGGGTTCTGCCTTACGCCCGGCATTTGCCGCTGTGTGGGTGAATAGGGCTGTTCCTGTCTGGACTAAACAGCTTACTTTGGCTATTCGTCAGGGAGCTTCTACTTCTGAAATGTTGAGACTTGTCGCCAACATTGCTGAAGCACAACATTATGTCTCTGCTGCTCTGTTTGATTCAGTCTGTATGATTGTTAGGACTTCTACTATGTCTGTGCTTGTCAGGCGAGGCTCTTTGGCTCAAGATCTGGCCTGCTGATACCACATCTAAAACTGCTTTTATCTTTGCCTTTTCAGGGTTCTTCCCTATTTGGGCCTGATCTTAAGGATCTCATAAGTGAGGCCAATGGGGTAAGAGTAAAAAAGTGTCACCTTTTCGAGGCTGCTACCCCATGCCCTTCTGGACAAGAGGTCTTGGAACCAGTTCCGTTTCCAGAGACAGGGTTGGGGGTTTTATTCCAACCTCTTTGTGGTCTCCAAGAATAGCGGAGGTTGTCGTCCATTCTGAATCTGAGGGATCTCAACCAGTTGTGGTCAAGTCTCACAATCGTCAAGAGTCCTTGTGAACAGTGATTGTGGCCATGTCCCCTGGGGAATTTCTGGCCTCTCTGGATCTTCAAGATGCCTATCTACACATCACCATTCATCCAGAGAGTCGGCAGTATCTCTGAGGGCCCTTCCAGTTCTCTGCCCTCCCCTTTGGCCTGACCAAGGCTCCTCAAGTCTTCAACAGAGTCCTGGAAGCATTGATCACTGTCCTACATTGGAACGGTAACAGGGTGACTCCATATATGGATGGCCTCCTTCTGAAGGCCTCTTCTCCGGAACTCCTTCGCCAGCAGGTGCAGGACTGCATTCATTCTCTCCCCCATCATGGGTGGATCATCAACTTGGACAAGTCAGACCTTGTTCCTTCTCAGAGGATGGTCTTTCTGGGCCTCCTGTTCGACATTCAGAGAGGGATGGTATTTCTCATGGATGAAATGGCTCATCAGATAGCACTGAAGGTCCAGGCTATCCTCTCTCAGGATCCGGTTCCACTGCTCCTCAGTGGGATCTTAACCCGGTCTTGGGAGTACTTCAGCATCCTCCTTTCGAGTCTTTGGCTACCATTCCTCTACATATGCTGATGTGGAAGATGGCTTTTCTCATGGCCAATGTTTCTGTTTGTCAAGTTGCGGAGCTGCATGCCCTGTCTTGTAGACCACCCTTTTTGGTCTTTCACAAGGACAAGTCGGTGCTTTGCACCTCACAGGAGTTTCTCCTGAAGGTGGTGTCTGAGTTCCACATTAATCAGGAGATTGTGGTCCCTTCCTTCTGTTCTAACCCTACTTCTGACAAAGAGAGGGATCTTCATCTTTTGGTTGTTGTGCGTTGTCTCAAGTTCTATGTGCATCGCACTGAGTCCTTGAGGTAGTCTGACACTCTTTTTGTCATTACTGAGGGTCCTAGGGCAGGGAAGCCTGCTTCCAAGGTTACCATCGCTTCTTGGATCAAGTAAACAATTCGTAAGGCTTACCACTTTTGGGTTCATGCTCACAGGAGTCTTCTGTTTCCTCTCGGATTACTTGTTGTAGTTCATTCCAAAACTTACTGAAGCTAACAGGAAGCTGCAGCTAAGGTTAGAGGGTAGGCTCCACCCCTGCACTTCTTAGAATTGTTCCTGCCTACTTAAAGGGGTGGAGTGCCTACCCAAAGTTACCAGTAACCTGTATGGACTAAGAGAAAAGTATTTAACAGGTAAGACCAAAATCCTATTTTGTTGCCATGCGAGAGGTTTCTTTCAGAAGAAGCCACATAAAAACAGCAGCTCCAATTAATCTTCATAGTATTTGAGCCATAGAGAGTTTTATTTCAATACTGAAGTTGTATTTCAAGAGTAATTGAATGATAAAGTTTCCACCTTCTGCCCCTTTTACCTAGTGTAAGCCACCTCCCCTCAGATGTGGAATCTGGTCTTAAGACCAGACAGCTCACAGCAAGGGACAATCTTCTTCCTGTGAGAACAATTAAAACCCTACCCTCCTTGACAGGCTTTTCAGGTTTTTCCCTTGTGCTAATTGAAGACTGTCCCTCTCAGCAAGCCACCTGGACACCACCTTTCTGTTTTGAAGTGAGCAGTATTACATCAGTAAAAGGGGCAGGAGGGGGATACTCTATCATTCAATTGCTCTTGAACTACATCTCTGACAGTATTGAAATAACACTCTCCATGGCCCAAATACTATGAAGATTAATTGGAGCTGCTTTTACTGTGAAACATTACTGTCCCTAAAGAGAACCATTTGGGACTCATAAATAGCACCTTCCTCCCAGAAACTTTCCTTAAACTTAATCATGTGGCTGCATCTGACCACCAAATGAACTGGCGGGTATAAGTTGTATAACAACATCTGTTTCCTTTTGCTCTGTAAGCTGTGTTTGAAGTGATTAGATAATTCAGAGGAAGAGGTCTTTGGAACCTTCTCCCTCCTGTTTAGAATACAGATAAAACTGAGGAGACAGCAGTGGAAGGGCTCGGAAGCATTTTCCCTCTTAACAATCAGTATGTGGTTTACAGTCACATTTACAAATGGAACAGACAGAGACCCTCTTGTACCTAAGAATTAGCAACTTTCCCAGACTATTTTAATAATATCAATTAAATATTTATTTGATTTAGGTTTTTCTTCTGTTTGCTCACTATGCATTTTAATTAAATAAAACTATTAACATGTCTATTTTTGAAAGCATTCTTACTTTACATAATTTTTTCACTCCTGCCTAAGACTTTTGCACAGTACTATATGTATATATATAATATATATTTATGTATGTGACTGTATAAATAGGAGCAATAACTCACACTTGGGTTTACCCAAATGTATACTAGAACAGGGCTTGACATGTTTGGTTTGATTTCTACAAGCTAGGAAAAATGTATGTGCAGAGAGAAAATAAAAACTCACAGCGCTTAAACACACCATTAAATATATCCTATATAATAATATATCCTATATAATAATTTGCTAAAATGTTTGTAACGATGCAGTCATGCGCAGTAAAGACTGCCCTTGCAGCGGCTGATACTTCAGAGCACCCCGCTCCGAAGTATCAACCGTGGCGAGGGCAGTCTCTGCCATGCATGACTGCCCAGTGACCAGCTGGAACTGTATCCGCTGTGGTGCAGGCAGTCTCTACTGTGCATGACTGCCCTGCGACCGGCTGGGACTGTGGCCCGTGCACTCTGGCTCTTCAACTTGTATAAATATAATGTAAATGAAGTTAAGATGCCTAGTGAATGAAATATGAGAAGCCACAAGGAAAGAGGGGACCTGTCAAATGCCCAAACGAGACGAAAACCTAGAACAAAAGAAAAATAAAACTACGCAAAAATTATGGTATCCCATGTAAAGTATATATTATACCTATGTGTTGATGTATCTCAAACCAATGAGCGTTTTGTAGAATAGATTACCCTAAATGTTTAAGCATGAACACCACGCCAAGGTACCTCTCTTCAAGATAGTCTTCTCAAATATGAATGCATATAAATATCATAACTTAAAATTAATAAAATACTCTTAATGAAGCAGTTTTGTGGAAATGTTGATCGATTGCTAGTTAAAACCTAATTAAAAACACAGTTTAAATCCCCCAACCAACCTCTCTATACTCTGTTATTTTTTCAGTTGTAACAGGCTCACTTTCAAAACTGAAAAGATTTGTAGTAGGTAGGTGGAGACCCAAAAGGACTGAACAATACACACCAGCCTCTTTATAGGTCTAATCCAATCACCACTGCAAACCACATGATACCTGTGTAAATCATTAAAGGTACACCCAAGCAGGCAAGCTAATAAGAAAAACAAAAGAAACAGGACAGCGCACCACTGCTCTAAGCGTTATCTGTATTATAAGTAGGGTCATACAATGTCAACTTGTAAATGGATACTCACAAATGGAGAGGCTACTACCGCCTTGGGGAACGTCACTTTCGCTGGATCAGACCTCCAGTCACGGGTCTCCAAATGGCACAGTCCCTCCCTCGTATTGTCCAGGTGTTCTCCAATTCTCCTAGATAGAAAGCGTATCTAGCTACACTGTAACCTCTATGAGGACACAAATGTTGCTCACACGCGTAATCTAAGTTTATGGAGCGTTCTCGTCTGTAATCTTAAGGGTACAGGACACCATATTCTTTCGCAAATATTTTAATGTTAGTAAAAAATATATATTGGACAAATATAAAATAAACATATATAATGTCTCAGATAAAAATATATTTCCTACAACGCCTACGGCCATACAAGCCTGAATGCACCCAAACCCATCTGAACTTGGAAGTGAAGCAGGCTCTGGCCTGGATAGTACCTGGATGGGAGACTGCCTGGGAATACCAGGTGTCGTAGGCTGGGCGTTGTAGGAAATACATTTGTGTCCTCATAGAGGTTACAGTGTAGCTAGATACGCTTTCTATCTAGGAGAATTGGAGAACGCCTGGACAATACGAGGGAGGGACTGTGCCATTTGGAGACCCGTGACTGGAGGTCTGATCCAGCGAAAGTGACGTTCCCCGAGGCAGTAGTAGCCTCTCCATTTATGAGTATCCATTTACAAGTTGAAATTGTATGACGCTACTTATAATACAGATAACGCTTAGAGGAGTGGTGCGCTGTCCTGTTTCTTTTGTTTTTCATATTGTTGATCGAGCACATATGTGGAGGGTGATTCTGACAGCCCGTGGGGAGTAGCTGCAAACTCCGGAGGAAGCAGTGGAAAAATCGATTAAGGACTTTACACACATCAAAGGTTTTTTTTGTTTTTTGATTTCTGATTTTTAATAGGATATCTATGTATTGTATTGTTTCCTTTTAGGAATATATGATCACTTTAGGAGTAGATTATTTGCAAATATATTTTTGAAAAGCAATTGTACTAGTTGTCAAAATTGAACTTATAATTTATGCAAGTATTTTATTCCAGTGTACGAGTAGAGCATTCAAATTAAGGGAAAGTGAGCGCTTTATTAATTTTTTTCTTTTACAAGCTAATAAAAACTTGGGCACATACTATACTGTTAAAACACCCCTTTAACCCTTTGAGTGCCAGAGGGGTATGCAGCACATTGCTTTGCAATGCGTTGTGTACCCCTCTGGCACTCAAAGGGTTAAGAAACTGTGCATATGTTAAGTATTATTACATTAAAATTATATATTTTCTGTTATAAGTGAAAAGTGAATTTAGATTAAATATGGTGAAAAAGCAGCTAGAATGAATGAAAGGAAAAGTTGTGTGCAAAGAGAAAAGAAAACCTCTGTGCTAAACACACCATTAAATATGCATATATATCATGTAAAGGAAGTTAAGGTGCCCTAGTGAATGATATATGAGAAGCAGCAAGGTAAGAGGGACCGTCCAAATCCCCAAACTAGGTGAAAACGTAGAAGAAAAGGAAAAGAAGAAAACAATCCTGCTCTAATTAATACAGACTACCCAAAAATTATGGTATCCTTTGGAAAGGATATATCATACCTATGTGTTGATTTATCTCAAACCGATGAGGGTTTTGTAGCATAGTTTGGCCAAAATATGTTTAAAATATGTTGAAGCTCACTCGCCACACCAAGGTACCTTTTTCCAAGGGAGTCCCATCAAATACATATAAATATATATATATAATTTATGTTTTATTTTTACACACTGTTCCATAATTTTTTATTAGTCTGTATTCATTAGCACAGGATTGTTTTTTCTCATACCAAAAATTTAGAATCCAGACTTCACATCAGAGAGCCTTGCCTCTGGGCCTAGTGGAATAGGGCTGGGGAAGCAGTGTGTGTATGTGTGTGTTTCTTTGGCTGCCAATGGAGCAAGGCTGAACTGTCAGAGTAAAGTGTAGTTCTGTTGCTGCCAGTGGAACCGGGTGGGGGGTCAGGTCAGACAGTGTATAGGGGGGATCTGTTGCTACCAGAACAGTGGAGCCAGTCTAAGGAGTCACTCAGTGTGGAGATCTGTGGCTACCGGTGAGCAAGGGAACAGTCATGCCATGGGGATTTTTGGCCACCAGTGTGGGAAAGAGTTGATGAGTGGACCATGCATTGTGTGCACCTCATGGGCATAGAAGGGGGTTACATGATGCCTCTGTAGCATAATTCATCAGTGAGTAACCCCTTCTACGCCAGAGGATTATTTGCAGCTGTGTGTCATGCAAGTGGTCAATCACTGATGAATGATTCCTTGTATATAAGTGTACAACACCTACATTGGGGAACCTCCCCCCCCCCCCCAAAAAAAAAAAAAAAAACCCAAAAAAAACATTGTGAACATAGAGAGACAAAAATAAAATAAACTGATGAAAATGTCCAAATGGAGACTGATAAATAGGTGTTAACTCTTTGAGTGGCAGATTACTCAACATGTGTGCAATGCATTGCATACCCCTCTGGCATCAAAGGGTTAAGCAGCCTTTGTAATGCAGTTGGGTGGCTGCAGAGAGGAATAATGTATGTGCATGAGGCTCGCTGTACATCAGCTCTCCCATACGCCACAGCATGTGGCTCACTTTCCCAGCCCCTGCCCTTGTTCACCATCACACCATTAAATTGTATGTTGTGATCTGTTCAGGAGCAGGCGCTGGGCACATAGTAGAGGTCCAGCTGGGCCCCGTGTGTGTGTTATCCATGTGTTTTTGTTTTTTTGTTGTGTTTTTGTTTTTTTTATATATATAATATTTTGAAAAGGTTATGGTGGGGGAAAAAAGTGAATGAAAACCCCTTCCACCTGAATTTGGTGGGTGGTAGATACAATGTTAAACAAAACTTTGACACACCAGTCAAGCCATAAGACTTGCTTTTCCCACAGAAATCTTCCATTTGCAGTGTTACTATTGCCAGGGATTCTGGGTAGGCATAATCAAATAAGTTTAACAAGGAATCACCTTTTTGCCTCAGATTCCACTGTATACATGGATTTCTTGGAGTATGTGTACGCTGAGCAACAGCTTTAAGTCACAACATCAAGCCTCAATAGCAAGCCAGTAAAACCAACCTCATGCTGATGAGTTGCATGTATAAAGTGGAATCTGAGGCAAAAAGGTGATTCCTTGTTAAACTTATTTGCATATGCCTACCCAGAATCCCTTGCAGTAGTAACAACACTGCAAATGGGAGATTTCTGTGGGAAGAGCAAGTCTTATGGCTTGACTGGTGTGTCAAATTTTTGTTTAACATTGTATCTACCCATATATATATAATTTTTTATATATATAATATTGCACACGCATACACACACACACACTTTTTCCCTCATGGGAGCAATTGCGTATATATTAAATATATAAAATGTTGAAACTTGCCCTGCAGTGTAGGGAAACACCTTCCCTAGATGCAGGACAAGTTTCTGGGTGTCAGATCCCAATTTCTATTCTCCATGGCAACTTGGCGCACAGGATCTGTCCAGTCCTGTATTAGAAGAATAAAAACCTTGCTACGTAACTTAGATAATCAGAGTAAATCATGCTTAAAGGTACAGTGCCTCCTAGGAGAAAACTGATAATAACCATCAAATTGTGTTATATGGTAAAGTAAACATACTTTACTACATTGAGACACTTGTATCACAGAACTCATGATCCTTAGCCAGAGTGTTTTATTCCTGTTTCTCAACTACAGGACTGTTTTCCTCGGCTCTTATCTATTGTTATACCCTTCAGTCGTATAGAGCTGATGATGTCTACTTGAACAGGCTAACACTACCACTATAATCCAATACTAGGAGAGAAAACAGTAATGTGGACTGCCTGAGTGCTCTCTTGCAACAGCAACTCCCTGGGATTGGGAGGGTGGGGTTATCTGGTGGGCTGCAACAACGAATCGATATTGATAAAAATCGATTATGAGAATCGTTGTCAACAATTCTCATAATCGATTAGTTGCAGCCCCAGACCGCCTCCGCCGCCAGTGTCAATATGACAAGATCCATCCGCCCGCATCATCACGTGCCCCTGCGGGCCGTGATGACATGCAGACAGAGAAGAGGAAGAGGGCAGAGGCACCGGAAGAGAAGCGCTTGTTGCCAGCTGATTGATCTTTACTGTCTGGCAGCAAGCGCTTCTTTTCCGGTGCCTCTGCACTCTTCCCCCTTCTCTGTATGTATGTCATCATGGCCCGCAGGGGCGCGTGATGATGCGGGAGGGCAGGAGGGACCGGATGCCACTCAAATTACCCCCTAGCCCGCCAACTCAACGCAGTAAGGCACAAGGGGGAGAAAGTACATGGGGGAGAAAGAGAGGCACAAGGGGGAGAAAGTACATGGGGGGAAAAAGGTTCAGGGGGAGAAAGTGGTACATGGGGGGGAGAAAGAGAGGCACAAGGGGGAGAAAGAGAGAGAAAGAAGTACATGGGGGGTGGAGAATACATGGGGGGTGGAGAAAGAGAGGCACAAGGGGGGAGAAAGAGGTACATAGACCCCATAGTAAAATAATAACAATGACGCTAATGTGTAAAGTTTTTTATTCTGCTGTTTGTTTAACACTCAGTTTGTTCATTAAATCATTTTAAATAATGAAAAATTAGCATATTGTTTTTTTTTTATCCGATTAATCGAAAAAATAATCGGCCAACTAATCGATTATCAAAATAATCGTTAGTTGCAGCCCTAGTTATCTGTTATGTTGTCCATCTAGCAGTGATAAATGAAACAGGAGGGGCATTATCTGAAGGGAAACTACAACTTGGAAAATATTGTCGGCCCAAGGAGTATGGAACGTCTGTTCATTTCATCATTGCTGTATAGTTTCACTCCCATTCACCCATCCACAGTGGCTAGTTGAAGCTGGTCTTCAACTCTCCTAATGGTGATTCACTGGTTGTGGGCCACTCTTTTGCAAGTGCGTGTTCTGACAGTCTACCGTCCCTTGCTCTTGGAATATAGTAGCAGTGTTTAAAATCTATGGATAACATCAGCCTTGAAGGACTCTAAGAATTCACAGCCAAGATCGAATAGATGAGAGCGGAGGAATGGATGAAAGTGGTCAAGGACATGAAAAAGCAGCAATACAACACAGGGGAACCGAACTTCCAGTGCTATATGCTGTACATGTGTTGGAATCTATTAAGTGTACATCTATCTTGCATTATAACCTTTTTTTAACCCCTTAAGGACCGGCCTCGCACGTACTTTGCGGTCCCTTAAGGACCACAGAGTTTTTTTTTTTTTTTTGTTTTTTTTTTGTGAGATCCGATTTCAGACTCCCCGAACGGCGTGCAGCCGCGGGGGGAGCCTGGAATTCCATGACGGTCGAGGACTGTCATGGGTCCATAAGGGGTTAAGGACTTTACTGTTAGATGGTGTCCCTTTTGCACTTTTTTCCATTTTAGTGTGTTTTATATAGTGCTATAAAATGCACTTGTATTAACAGCAAGGGATCTCATGACTTTGATTTCTACCATTACCTTTCATCCCATTAAATTACTATACCATTGCGTTTCAAATACATTTATCTCCTGTACGTAGTAACATAGTTAATGAGGCTGAAAAGAAACAAAAAAGTGTGTGGAGTCCAGCCCATGCCAAATCACCCCAGTTGATCCAGAGGAAGGCAAAAAAAAACAAAAAAAAAAAAAAAAAAACATTGAAGCCAAATCCATTTAAGCCCCAAGTGGGTAAAATATTTTTTTTTTCCTGACTCCAAATGGCAATCGGATAGTTCCTCAATAATATATAATGAATGGGTGCCCACATAATGAAATGAAAAACGAGCAAAAACAAATCTATTGTATAAAAAGTTTAAAACCTACAGCTAACCCTTTGAGTGCCAGAGGGGTACGCAACACATTGCAAACTTGAGTGGAGCTTACCTGCTTACAATGCATTTTTTTGTAACGAATATAAAATTAACCGAACAACATACAGTTGTAATCAAAACTATTAACCCCTTAACGACCCTTGATGGTCATAGTACGTCAAGGGTCGATTTGACTTAACGACCGATGACGTACTATGACCATCATCGAGTTCCGGGCTCCCCCCGCAGCTGCACGCCGTTCGGGGAGTCCGGAACGCAACGGAGCAATAAAAAAAAATTGCTCCGTGGTCGTTGAGTTGCTTCCGGATTCCCCGGTCGTTAAGGGGTTAAACCCCCATTTCAAATCAGGTTTATTGTCAAAATTTACAGACTTTCAGCTGTTTGCAATGAACAAATCAAACAAAAGCAATTGAAATAGCTCAACACGAGTGCTTCAAGTGGTTTCCCCAAATTCAGCTGAAAATGCAACTTATATTGACTTCTTCAGTCTCAAATTATTCAACTCCCTGAATAGAAACCCTCACAACAGCACAAATATGCAAAACAGCTGTTTACTCAGGCACACTTGATCCAACAAATCAAGAGCTTCGTTAGTTGTACCAGGTGTGCTTGAGCTGTAACACCTGAAGTACCTTAACTGGGTAAGGTTTTGTTGAGTGTCATGTTTCACTGCATGTTAGAAATATGGCAAAGTTAACAGAATGGTCCAAAAAGTTAAGAGATCATTATCCTTCACAAACAAGGAACAGGATACAAAAAGGTAGCGAAGGCACTGAATGTTCCTAGAGACACTTTTGGAAGTATAGTTTGCAAGTTCAAAGTCAAAGGAACAGTGGTTACACTACCTGGACAGGGCAGAAAAAGGAAGCTATACACGGCTGCATCCAGATTTCTGAGAAGGCAGGTTGAGAAAAACCCTTGAGTGCCTGCAAAAGACCTGCGGCAAGACTTGGTTGGCAACAACACTGAGGTTTCAGTGAGCACAGTAAGGCACGTTTTAAACACAGAAGGTTTCCATGCAAGAACTCAGACGTACACACGTGGACTGTTCAAATGAAGTATTTATTTGTAACTGCTGCGATCACGGCTCTGCCGAAGAGCCGCAGGATAGTCTATGGACTGCAAGCTCCATCTCTAAGTTTGAAAGCTGACGTCAGCACAAGGGGTGGGGGAACTTTGCAGACTTGTATCTCCCAAACCATAAAGTTTTGGGAGATTGAAAACGGCACAATTAATATATTTTTAAATTATCTATTTAATTAAATGTACATGTTTTCAAGTATTACTATCACTTTAACCTAGCAACTTCAGAGATGGCTCATTTTGTCTGCCCTTGCTCTATCATCCGGTTCATGTTTCTAGTGTGTTGGGGGCTCAGGGGGCTTCGGGCACTGTTTGGGTACTTTTTCTGGGAAAACTACATTTCCCATGAGCGCTTGCTTCGAACGCTCATTTCAGATTGGCTCCCGCTGCGGCAGCCATTTTGTGCTATTTCCAGAACGAGTATCCTACGCAGGGCTTGGACTCTCCTTATCTCTTCTGCTGATTAACCCTTCCACTGCCAGATAAGTCTAGATTAGCGATTTCTGGGGTGAAACTTTAATCCTACACACTGTACTTGGGTAATTTCTTTTATTATAAGGTTATTTGACACTGTGAGAATGTCTATACCGTTGAAGCTTGGGGCCAGACCTAGGACTAAGGATGCTGGGGTGTCTGTATCCCCTACTGTGCATTGCTCTTCCTGTCATTCAGGGTTACATAGAGAATTCTCAGGTCATTTATGCCCAGCATGTTCTGATGTCCCTGAGAGTCTCCCAGGGACCTCCAGCCATGCATTAGAGCCAGTTTGGGTGCAAGAGTTCAAGGCTGCTACTAGGGACCTTAGGTCCACATTGCAACTCTTTCCATCCCAGTTACAGGGGGTCTTCCATTCCTGGCAGACCCCCTCCTCCGTCAAGTCTTCCCTGCCAAAATCACGGGGAGTACCTGACGTATCAGATTCCTCTGAGGAGGACCTGCTGGTGGATTCAGATGTTGAGGAATGTTCTGTTGTGCGCTTCTCTCAGTTTTTTTGGGATCCCTTTGAGGCTGATCCTGAGCCCCTTAGTTGAGGGCCTGATCAGGGCTGTTTTGACTACCCTAAACATTCCCTTCGTTTAGGAGGTCCCTTCTGATCCCTCTGATGTGTTTCAAGAGCCTAAAAAGCCCCTTACTTGCTTTCCACCTGACCCCACTCTTGACTGCCTTGTGCCTGAAGAGTGGAAATCTCCTGACAGGAAACCTTCTGTGTCTAAGAAATTTTCCAGGCTTTATCCCTTCTCTGAGACAGCGCTTGCTCAGTGGGTTCATCCTCTCAAGGTGGATGCTCCTATCTCCACGCTATCTAAGTCTACTGCCTTGCCAGTTTCTGATGCGTCGCTCTGAAAGACTGGACTGACAAAAAACTTGAGGTCTCCCTCAAGTCCATTTTTGGCACTGCCATGCGTCCAGCATTCGCTGCAGCATGGGTGAACCGGGCCATTGCGGTCTGGATTGAACCGTTCACCCTGGCTGTCTGTCAGGGTGCTCCTACTTCGGAAATGTTGCGCCTGCTTGCCAGCATTTCTGAGGCACAGCACTATGTTTCTGCTGCCTTATTTGATGCCGTCCATTTGGTGGCACGGGTTTCCACCTTGTCTGTGGTTACCAGACGAGCTCTTTGGCTCAAGATCTGGTCTGCTGACACTGCTTCCAAGAAAGCTTTGCTCTCATTGCCTTTAAGAAGGCACCTTTTTGTTTGGGCCAGATCTTCAGGATCTGATTAATGAGGCCACAGGGAGCAAGAGCACTCTTCTGCCTATGGTCCCCAGGAAGAAGACACCGCTCAAGCGTAATCAGCTTTTTCTTTCCTTTCAGATTGAGACGTCTGGCGAACCAGGCGGTTCCCTCAGCTCCGCGTTCCTCCTCCAAGCCTAAACAGCAATGGAAGCCTAAGGTCTCCTCCAAGCCTAAGGCTGCCAAGCTTTCTTCAGCATGACTCGCCGAACCTGTGGGTGGCCGTCTGCGTCACTACCACAGTGTCTCTTAGTATTCCGTGGCGGACCCATGGGTTTTACAGGTGGTAGCAGAAGGGTACAGGATCCCTTTCGTCTCCCTTCCTCCCTTTTGGTTTTTCTCCTCTCATACGCCCCAGGGCGCAGAGAAACACCGTTTGTTCAATGGCGCTATCCAGGCCCTTCTGGACAAGGATGTTCTGGAACCTGTTCCAATTCAGGACAAGAGGCATGGGTTTTTTATTCAAATCTCTTAGTGGTCTCCAAGAAGGATGGCGGCTGTCGCCTCATTTTGGATTTGAAGGATCTCAATTCCTTTCTGATCAAGACACATTGTCACCAGGAGTCCCTAAGGACGGTGATCGCTGCTATGTCCCGGGGGGAATTCCTTGCCTCTCTGGATCTTCAGGATGTGTATCTACACATCGCCATTTATCCAGTGAGTCGGCAGTATCTCAGATTTGCCTGCGACCAAGGGCACTTTGTTTTCAGCTCTTCCCTTTGGTCTGACTACAGCTCCTCAAGTCTTTAACCGTGTCCTGGGAGACTTAATATCCGTCCTCCATCGGGACGGCATCAGGATTACTCCATACATGGACAACCTGCTTCTGAAAGCCCCTTCTGTGGAACTTCTTCATCAGCAGGTTCAGGACTGCATTCATGCTCTCACCCATCACAGGTGGATCATCAACATGGACACGTCAGATCTTGTTCTATCCCAGCGTCTGGTCTTCCTGGGCCTTCTCTTTGACACTCAGCAGAGCATGATGTTTCTTACCAGGTAGCTCCAGAGGTTTGTGATCCAGGTGTGCAGGGATCAGCGGGACTTTCTGAAGATGGCAGTGTCCCTCCCTCTTCATGTGGAAGGGAGTTTGTCGTGGTGGCTCAATCTCTCCAATCTGCTGAAGGTCAAGTCCTTCCTGGTATCCTTCTGGACCATGGTGACTATGGATGCCAGCCTCTCAGGCTGCGGAGAGGACCTGGGTCACCTGAGTGCTCAGGGTTGGTGGTCCCCTGAGGAACCTCTCCGTCCCATCAAAGTGTTGAAGCTTCGGGCAATATTTCATGCCCTTTGCCATTGGACACCCCAGCTGGAAGAATACCCAGTCCGGGTCCAGTCCGACAATGCCACAGCCGTGGCTTACATCAACAGGCACGGTGGAACAAGAAGTCTCGCTTGGTTAGAGGTCAAGGCTATTTTGTCCTGGGCAGAAGAACATGTTCCTTCCATATCCGCAGTGAACATTCCTGGCGAAGACAATGTCATGGCAGACTTCCTCAGTCGACACGTGGTGGACAGTGGAGAATGGGAACTGCACCCGGAGGTGTTCTTCCTCATTGTTCAGAAGTGGGGTCTTCCATGCATCGACCTGATGGTGACAAGACACAACCGGAAGGTTCTGAGGTTCTGCTCTCGTTGGAGGGATCCTCTAGCTCTAGCTGTGGATGCCATGTCCATTCCTTGGTTATTTCCTCTGGCTTACATCTTTCCTCCTCTCCCCATGTTGCACAATGTGTTACGGAAATTGAGACTGGAGCGCTGTCCAGTCATTCTGATTGCTCCGTACTGGCCTCGATAGGCTTGGTTTCCGGAGCTTCTTGATCTGTCCGTGGCGGAGCCATTCAGGCTCCCTTGCCGTCCAGATCTTCTTCTACAGGGTTACCTGTGGAAGGAGGATGTTCATCATCTAGCTTTGACTGCTTGGAAATTGAATCCTCACTTCTGAAGAAGAGAGGTTTTTCTTCTGGTGTGGTGGCTACTATGCTTAGTGCATGCAAACCTGTTTCTTCTAAGGCCTACCATCGTGTCTGGTCGACCTTTCTATCTTGGTGTGCTGATAGGGACCTTTCTCAGGATTTTGATCTGCCTACGGTCCTGGGTTTCTTGCAGGACGGTGTGTATAAGGCACTCAGTTTGAGTTCCCTTAAGGTTCAGACTTCTGCTCTCTCTTTTTTTCTTTCAGAGGCGCATTGCTATTCTTCCTGATGTCAAGATTTTCTTGCAGGGCGTTGCTCATACTCTTCCTGTTTTCAAGACTCCTGCTCTTCAGTGGGATCTTAACTTGGTTTTGGGAGTCCTTCAGTGCCCTCCCTTTGAGTCCTTGGCTACTATTCCTCTATGCCCGCTGATGTCGAAAATGGCCTTTCTCCTGGCAATCGTGTCTGTTCGCAGTGTCGCGGAATTACATGCTCTGTCTTGTAGACCACCCTTTTTGGTGTTTCAGAAAGTCAAGGCGGTGCTTCGCACTTCTCAGGAGTTTCTCCCGAAGGTGGTCTCTGAGTTCCACATTAATCAGGAGATTGTGGTGCCTTCTTTCTGCCCTGACCCTACATCTAACAAGGAGAGGGATCTCCCCAGGGCAGGGAGACCTGCATCATAAGTGCCTATTGCGTCTTGGATCAAGTCCACTATTCGTAAGGCCTACGACCTTTCGGTTCACGGCTCATTCTACTAGATCTATTGTGGCTTCTAGGGCTTTCAAGAATCAGGACTCCACTGGTCAGTTGTGCAAGGCTGCTACTTGGTCATCTGTAAACACCTTTTTGAAGCACTACAGTGTGGATGTGCTAGCATCGGCTGATGCCAGTTTTGGAAGGAAGATCCTGGAGGCAGTTCTGCCTATCTAGGATCTTCTTTGGTGCTTCCTTCACTATTGAGCCCTGTTGGCTCTAGTTCAGTGTGTTGTGTAACAGTTCCTGGGCTGTTAATAACACTGTTCAGTGTCCATTGACACTTCATTTGTTTTGTTGGGCTATCTCTGATTTGATGGTTCATATCTGCTCTGGTGACTTTGGGGGCCTTGCGCCTGGTCCTTGCCTTACTTCCTGACTCTGGGAAACTCAATGGTTGGACATCCCAAAGTTACCAGTAACCTGTATTGGATGACAGAAAAAAGAGGATTTTAGTCTTACCTGTTAAATCCTTTTCTCTTAGTCCATACAGGTTTCTGGTCTCCCACCCTGTCAAGGGACCATGCTTGGCTCTTCTGTGGCAGACCGTGGGGGTCCTTCGGAGTCATGCTCACAGGAGTCTTCTTTCCCTTCTACTATCTAGTCAGTAGTGTCTCATATCTTACTGGAGCTGATTGGCTAGCTGCAGCCAAGGAGGGAAAGTAGGCTCCACCCCCTGCATTCACTTCTAGAATTGTTCCTGCCTAGTTAAAGGGGCGGATCACCTACCCAAAGTTACCAGTAACCTGAATGGACTAAGAGAGAAGGATTTAACAAGTAAGACTAAAATCCTCTTTTAAAATGGTGTAATTTAAAAGATTAGTAGAATAAAACGACTCTGCCCACTTTCTGCGTTTGTAAAAATGTTATCTTGCAGCCAGTGTACTGCCTCTCCAACCATGCTTGCTATATTATAGTGTTCATATTGGGGAAGTTTATAAGAGTTTGGATTAATGGGTTTTGTATTTTGGGCAGATGGCATAGTAACATAGTTAATGAGGCTGAAAAAAGACCTGTATCCAAGTCCAGCCCATGCAAAATCACTCCTGTTGATGCAGAGGAATGCAAAAAAAAAAAAAAAAAAAAGTTTGACGCTATTTCCACTTAAAGTGTTAGTAATGTCCCATTATAAATAGCTTTTATTTTGTAGAGCTTCAAAAGTTGAATACGATGCCAAAAAAAGTCTCTCAAACCGCAATGGTTTGAGAGATATCGGCATTCAAACCGATGTGTCCTGCTGTCAGCTGTAAAGCTGTCAGCAGGAGATCCGTGTCGGCCGACATGGTGGCTCTGCAGCAGATACGCAATTGTGTTATTTAAAACGAATTACTTTCTTGGAATGGTATAAAAAGTGTGCCCGGTTTGCAAGCAAACTTTTTAGACCATTCCAAGGAAGTCATTCTTTTTAAATAATGCTATTTCGGGTCTGCTGCAGAGCCTCCGTGTCAGCCAACAAGGATCTCCTGCTGACAGCTTTACAGCTTACAGCAGGACACATCAAAGTTTGAATGCTGTTATTTCTCAAACCATAGTGGTTTGAGAGAGACGTGTTTTTTTTTTTTTTTTTCTCAGTATATTCAACTTTTGAAGCGCTACAAAATAAAGGCTATTTGTAATGGGATATTACTAACACTTTAAGGCCCAAGTGAGGGGGGGGACCTTTTTGACTCCAAGTGGCAGTCTGATTTTAATCCAACTGTCATGATTGTCAGTATTGTTCTGTGCTAGATAGCTATCCATTATTTTTGAAATTCGTTGTAGTATCTGCAAGCACAAATCAAATCATTCCACAGCTTTGCTGCCCTTACTGTAAAAAAATCCATGCCTTTCCTAATTTTCAAATACATTTCTGCAAACTTGTATTTTAGAATGTTAAGTCTGGTTTAGTTACCTCACACACGAATATCTCTTTTTCACAGACAGAGAAAGGGAGTGCATTGCATGAAGCTGCCTTATTTGGGAAGACAGATGTGGTACAGATGCTTCTGGAAGCAGGTAAAATAAATGTATCCTCATATCTCATTCCTATTTTTTTTCCTTCATTTCCAAATGGTGTTTGGCCTTTTTTGTTTTTACCGAAACAAGGAGACAATTGAAATATAGCATTACCATGCATGAGTGTACACTGCTTGTACTCATTCACCTGTGGTTTCTGTTAACCATTTGAGTGCCAGAGAAGAATCCAACACATTGCAATGTGTTGCTATATATTAGTACTTGCTTTTTTTTCCCAATAAGATGTTTTGCTGCTGTTTTACATTGTACCTCGACAATCAAGGCAGATTTTGTGACATGTCCCACTATGTCAGGGCTGCCAAATTAGTCCTTACCAGTGGGACCGTGCCTTTAGACACAGTGGTTCTTAATCTATTGTACATAAACACTTTCCTTCTTATTGTATTGTATTGTGGCTTATCAGAGCTGATTTAGAGACTTTGCAGGTCTCTGAGTGCGCTCATATGTGCGTGTATGTGTGTGGGAGCGAGTGTGCGCTCACGCATGTGTGGTTTGCATGCACACTTTGTAGACCGTTCCAATGAAGTATTTCATTCTACATAGCGCTATCTCGGCAGTGCTAAAGAGTCGCCGGCTGGTCTAATGACCGGGATCTGCTTCTGCCCAATAGATCGCTGACGTCTATGAATGTGGTGAGAGGGGGTAACTTTAAATGCTTCGATCTCTCAAACTGTAAAGGTTTGAGAGACGGGAGGTACAGTGAGGGAAAAAATTGTTTGATCCCCTGCTGATTTTGTACGTTTACCCACTGACAAATGATCAGTCTATAATTTTAATGGTAGGTTTATTTGAACAGTGAGACACAGAACAACAACAACAAAAATATCCAGAAAAGTGCATTTCAAAACACTTATAAATTGTTTTGAATTTTACTGAGTGAAATAAGTATTTTACCCCCTATCAATCTGCAAGATTTCTGGTTCCCAGGTATCTTTTATACAGGTAACAAGCTGAGATTAGGAGCACTCTCTTAAAGGGAGTGCTTCTAATCTCAGCTTGTTACCTGTATAAAAGACTCCTGTCCACTGAAGCAATCAATCAGATTCCAAACTCTCCACCATGGCCAAGACCAAAGAGCTGCCCATGGATGTCAGGGACAAGATAGTAGGCCTACACAAGGGTGGAATGGGCTGCAAGACCATGGCCAAGCAACTTGGTGAGACGGTGACAACAGCTGGTGCGATTATTCCCAAATGGAAGAAACGCACAACTGTCAGTCTCCCTCGGTCTGGGGCTCCATGCAAGATCTCACCTCGTGGAGTTTCAATGATCATGAGAACGGTGAGGAATCATCCCAGAACTACACGGAAGGATCTCATCAATGATTTCAAGGCAGCTGGAACCATAGTCATCAAGAAAACAATTGGTAATGCACTACGCCATGAAGGACTGAAATCCTGCAGTGCCCGCAAGGTCCCCCTGCTCAAGAAAGCACATGTACAGGCCTGTCTGAAGTTTGCCAATGAACAGTTGAATGATTCAGAGGAGAACTGGGTGAAAGTGTTGTGGTCAGATGACACCAAATTCGTGCTCTTTGGCATCAACTCAACTCGCCGTGTTTGGAGGAGGAGAAATGCTGCCTACGACCCCAAGAACACCATCCCCACTGTCAAACATTGAGGTGGAAACATTATGCTTTTGGAGTGTTTTCTGCTAAGGGGACAGGACAACTTCACCGCATCAAAGGCATGATGGACGGGGCCATGTAACCTCCTTCCGTCAGCCAGGGCATTGAAAATGGGTTGTGGATGGGTATTCCAGCATTACAATGACCCAAAACACACGGCCAAGGCAACAAAGAAGTGGCTCAAGAAGAAGCACATTAAGGTCCTGGAGTGGCCTAGCCAGTCTCCAAACTTTAATCCCATAGAAAATCTGTGGAGGGAGCTGAAGGTTTGAGTTGTCGAACTTCAGCCTTGAAACCTTAATGACTTGGAGAGGATCTGCAAAGATGAGTGGGACAGAATCCCTCCTGAGATGTGTGCAAACCTGGTGGCCAACTACAAGAAACGTCTTGCCTCTGTGATTGCCAACAAGGGTTTTGCACCCAAGTACTAAGTCATGTTTTGCGAAGGGCTCAGATACTTATTTCACTTAGTAAAATGCAAATTCATTTATAACTTTTTTGAAATGCGTTTTTCAGGATTTTTTTGTTTTTCTGTCTCTCACTGTTCAAATAAACCTACCATTAAAATTATAGACTGATCATTTCTTTGTCAGTGGGCAAACGTACAAAATCAGCAGGGGATCAAACAATTTTTTCCCTCACTGTATGTTATTATGTTGCTATTTTTGATATCTACAGTATTGCATTTGTTACAACAAACTATTACTCTCCCTTTAATACATAAATAGACCCTCTGAGATAGAAAAACCAATAAGTAATTTGAAAAGTAGTTCCAGTCCCGGCCCGGATAGCTTTTCAGATCTGTACTGTAAATGCTTTGTTGATGAACTGTTGCTATGTATTAGGAGATTTTTTCGAGAGACTATGGAAAACTCAACTTTAGATATGGAATCCAACCTTTCTTACATCTCAGTCTTAGAAAAGCCAGGGAAAGGTAAAGAGAAGGTTGAAAATTGTAGGCCCATAAGCCTGATTAACATTGACATGCAAATTTTATAAAAAAATATCTGTCTTGCAAAATTTTTGCCTTTCTTTGTTCAGAAGGACCAATGTGGATTTGTTTTGGGTAGACATACAGCAGATAATTTAATGTGTTATCAGTAAGAGAGAAAGCCTAGACAATGTAATAACTTTATATTTGGACATAAACAAAGCTTTTGATACTGTGAATTGGGAATACATGGATTAAGGTTTTATATCACGTTGGTTTAACGCCTTAAGGACCGGCGCTCGCACGCGCGGCCGGAACTTGAGGACCACGGGTTTTGTTTTTTATTCTTCACTTCTGGAGTGGCGTGCAGCCGTGCCGGGAGCCCTAAACTCCGTGACATACCAGGACCATCACTGGTCCTTAAATGCCAGATCGCTGTGACGGTCCTGGCACGTAAATGGTCCTTAAGGTGTTAGTGTTAGTAATGTCTCATAAAACTTGTTATAGTTTTGTAGAGGATGAAAAAATAAGCATAATGGCGCAAACCCTATCTCTCAAAACACTATGGTTTGAGAGAGATAAGCATTGAAAATTCCCCTTCTCCTGATGTCAGCTATAAAGCTGACAGAAGGAGATCCGTGTCAGCCGACACGAGAAGGCTCTTCAGCAGAGCCGATATCACGTTATTGCAAAAGAATTACTACTTTGGAAAGGTCTACAAAGTGTGCTTGCAAACCAGACACACTTTGTAGACCTTTCCAATTAAGTAATTATTTTGCAATAATGCGATTTAGGCTCTTCTGCAGAGCCGCAGGCTGATCCTCTCACCGGGATCTCCTTCTGTCAGCTAGATGCTGACGTCAAGAGAAGCTTATTTTTTCATCCTCTACAAAACTATAACAAATTTTTATGGGACATTACTGTTCCTTTAAATGGAATATTAACAAGCGATTTGGGAGCGGCCCATAGTTCTTCCTTTGGAATACTGAGAGTAATTAGAGAGTGAGGACAAAAACAGAAGTTAGGCAGGTGTGCCCTGCCCTCTCTCTCTCTCTCTCTCTCTCTCTCCTGTGTTATTCACTGTGTTTAGAGCCACTAGCCAAGTTCGTAAGACAAAATGATTTAATAAAAGGAATCAAAACTGGTATAAAAGTGTGCAAGGCAACGTGAGTATGTATGCAAATTACATGCTTTTATTCCTGACTGATCCACTAGAGAGTTTAAACAATTTGTGGATTGGCCTAGAAGTTTTTAGCAAGGTCTCTCACCTGACCATTAACACAAGAAATATCAGAATTCTTGTCATAGAAGTTGGATAAATGAGTTTTGCGGAGTGATATTAGTGAAGAAAGTGCCAACAAGAAATAACAATGTGTATTGGACCTAGTAATAACTAATAACACAGAAATGGTATCCAATATTAAGGTAAGAGAACATTTGGGAAACAGTGATCACAACATGGTTACATTTGAGATTAGTATGGCAAAGCAAAACTGTATAGGTTCAACCAATACTCTTAATTTTAAAAAAGCTAACTTCAAATTGTTAAGGGCTTCAATGCAACACATAGACTGGGATATTTTATTATAAAGGCAAAAATACGGAGTTAAAATGGTCAGAATTCAAATTTAGGTTGCAGAAATATACCCAACAGTATATGCACCAATGGGGAACAAATGCAAAAGAAGTAAGTCACAGCCAATGTGGTTAACTGCACATGTAAAAAAGGAAATGGCAAGGAAAAAAAACGCATTCAAATTATTTGTTTGAAGGAACTGAACAATCTTTCTTAAAATACAGGGAGTGCAACAAAGATTGCAAAAAGGCAATTAGGGTATCAAAAATAGATAATGAAACTTGAATTGCAAGGGAAAGCATGACTAATCAAAAAAAGTTTTTCAAATATATAAATAGCAAAAAACTTAAGAGGGAGTGCATTGCTTATTGCCCAAACTTCTATATCTTTCCCGTTCATTGGCCATTCCTCTTCGTGCTGGAGATGTACGATTGCTCCAGCGGCATATTTTCTCTTTCGTATGGTCTTCCAAGAAACCGAGACTTAGCTCGTCTTTACTTCACCAATCTTGGCTGCAGGGAGGTCTGTCAGTCCTGCATATTTGGTCCTACTATAAGGCAGCCCAATTAGCTAAAGCCACTCAATTTCACCAGTCTATTAATACTCCTCACTGGATTGACTTGGAGATCTCTCTATGTAATTCTCCTCCTGCTGGGGATCTTCTGTGGCTCCCATCAGTAACTAGGGGCCAATTAGCTGGTAGCTCGTTATTGTCCCACACATTGTCACTGTGGCAGCGTTTCCGGATATCCGAGCGTCTTACCACTCCTGCGTCTAGGATGTGCCCTTTACTCGGGAACCGAGATTTTCCTCCTGGTCTTTCTTCCACTTTCATTAATACCCCCCTTACTTGGGACCAATTTCGAGAGAAGTTTTCTGCTCCTCCTAGAGAATTCTACTGTTTCATACAAGCTCAGCATTTTGTTACTACTCATTTTCGGAATAATCCAGTTGCGTCATGGACGCTGTTTGAACAACTATGCTCAGATACCCTCCAGAGGAGAGGCACTATCTCCAAGCTCTATTCTCACTTCACTGTGACTGCTTTTCCTCACCCTCCAGCATACTGGACTCTTTGGGAGACCGATCTGGGTGAGGTTTTGGATGAAGAGGAGTGGGCCTCCATTTTGGCGAATTCTTCCAGTCTAACCCCCTGCACGCTAGTGAAAGAGAGTGCCTACAAGGTGCTGTCTAGATGGTATTATTGTCCTGCCTGACTACACCGTATTTTCCCATCAGCTTCACAAATATGCTATGTCCGTCTGTCACTGCTTTGTGGTCTCATGTTTTTGCGCTCCTGGGGACTGCCTTGGGAGTGACTTTGCAGCCTGATCCCTGGACTGCTCTTGTGAATCGTTCCTCTAGATATCCTCCCCTACCGCATCTCGCTAATAAGCTGATATTTAGAGTTGTATTCAGTCAGATTTGGAAGCTGATTTGGATGGAGAAGCTAACTGCCTACCTGCATGACTCTTCCTCTTCTTATTTCTGCCTTTGGGCACCATGGGTTGAGGCGGTGGCCCCTCCCTCCTTTCACCACGAATTGCTTCTTCTTTGAGGCACCTGTCTACATTTGCGTGGGGTGTCTGACACTGGCCCGGAATCACCCCCCCCCCTTTCTTTCACCATCTGTGCCTTCTTTTCGTATTATGTCCATTATGAGGTGGTATACCCAGGGTCCTCTGGATTTCATGCTTTGGGTGTTGTTTTTATTTTGTTTTTGTTTTTTTATATTTCCTTTGTTTCTTCTGTGTATTAGTATATCTGTCTTCTGTACCCCCCCCCCCTTTTTTTTACCTTGTTTTCTATATCCCCTGCATATTTAAAAATGTAATAAAAATTGAATTGGGAAAAAAAAAAAAGGGAGTGCATTGGATCATTCAAAAATGAGATGGGTGAGTTCGTTAGTGAGGATAAGGAAAAGGCCGATGTTTTAAACACTTTCTTTGCATCAGTATATACAAGGGAGCAAGGAATGGTAGAAGAGCCTCTGCAAGTAACAAATAAAAAATTACAATTAACAGATATTGGGTTAACTTAAGAAGATATCATGGGAAGACTGAACAAAATTTAGACCGACAAAGCACCAGGTCCTGATGGTATACATCCAAGGATTCTTCAGGAGCTTAGTGCAGTGTTAGCAAAACACCTATATTTACTCTTTAAAGATTCTATCACCACATGCTCAGTGCCACAGGATTGGCGAAGAGCTAACAAAGTGCCTCTATGTAAGAAGGGAACCTCTATGTAAGAAGGGAACTAAAACAGAACCTGGGAATTATAGACCTGTGAGTTTGACCTCTGTAGTGGGAAAACTGCTAGAATGGGTAATAAGGGACTATATTCAGGATTACAACAAAAAAAAAAAATAAAATCATTAGCACGAATCAACATGGTTTTATGAAGAGTAGATCATGCCAAACTAATCTTTTCAGCTTCTATGAGGAAGGCAAAAGGCAGTAGATGTAGTATATGTAGACTTTGCAAAGGCATTTGATACAGTGCTACACAGAAGGCTGGTGTATAAAATAAGGAAACTGGGGCTAGGCGATAACCTTTGCAATTGGATACAAAACTGGTTGAAGGATAGGGAACAGTATGTGGTTGTAAATGGAAAATTCTCCAACACAGTTAAAGTGGAGAGTGGAGTACCCCAGGGTTCAGTATTAAGTTCGCTGCTTTTTAACGTTTATAAATGACCTGGAAATAGATCTAGAAAGCAAAATATCAATATTTGCAGATGATTCTAAATTATGCAAGCTCATTAATTCAGAACAGGATATTTTCTCTCTACAGAGGGACTTACATACAATGTCAGATTGGGCAAACATATGGAATATGAAGTGTAATGCATACACTTGGCATCCGTGACACACCTCTAGAATGGATTTCCTCCCATCTCTCTAAACGTACTTTCAGTGTTTCTTTTTCTAACACTTTCTCGTCTCCCCTCGACCTCTCGGTAGGTGTACCTCAGGGATCAGTCCTGGGACCACTTCTTTTTTCACTCTACACACTCTCACTCGGTGACTTCATCTCATCTCTTGGATTTAATTACCATCTGTATGCAGATGACACACTAATCTATCTCTCTGTCCCTGACCTCACTCCAGCTGTGCAGTCTCGAGTCATTCAATGTCTCTCAGCCATTTCATCATGGATGACCCACCGCCACCTTAAACTTAATATGGCTAAGACAGAGCTGGTGGTGTTTCCTCCTAAAACCCATCCACCAACCCCCTTCTCCATCACAATAGAAAACTGTGTTATGCACTCAGCATCCAAAGCACGCTGTCTTGGGGTCATACTTGATTCTAAATTAACCTTCTCCCCCCATATCCAAGCTGTCACTAGAACTTGTCACTTCTTCCTAAAAAATATTGCAAAAATACGTCCGTTCCTCTGCTTATCAACAGCTAAAACACTATCTCAGGCACTTGTTCTCTCTAGACTTGACTACTGCAACATTCTACTCTCTGGTCTTCCTGCTTCTCATTTCTCTCCACTTCAATCTGTTATCAATTCAGCTGTAAGAATCACCACATTTGCTCCCAGATACCTTCCATCTCATCTCTTCCTGAAATCCCTCAATTGGCTACCTATAAAGTATCGTATTTCTTACAAGATTCTCCTCTTCTCCTGTAAGTCACTCTGTTCTTCAGCACCCTCTTACATTTCTGCCCTTATCTCCCGCTACACCCCTTCCCGTCCCCTACGGTCTTCTCAAGGGTTCTTCCTGTCCTCTCCCTACACAACTCGATTCATCTCTCGACTACAATCTTTCTCACTGGCTGCTCCTCGACTCTGGAATGCCCTCCCCATCACCGTTCGCCAATCATCCACAATCATCACTTTCAAGCAACTCCTCAAAACCCACCTGCTCAGGGAGGCATCTCAATAGCAATGTCCTCCTTCTGCACACTGACAGTCACATCAGAATCCTTCTGCACTTCTTTCACCACACCTTGTACCTGCACTTATAATACTCCTCCTACTGTCTCTGTTGTCAATATGAATTCAGCCTAGATTGTAAGCTCCTTGGGGCAGGGTCCCTTTCCTAGTGTATGATTCCCTTGCTGCACTTTCCCTCACAAATAATGTAATTATTGTACTTAACCTTAATGCTCTTAACCCCAGTTCTGTCGTTTTTTGTATTGTATTATTTCAACTTCTGTTAAGCGCTGTGTACATGTATGGCGCTATATAAATAAAGATACATACATACAAGTGTAAAGTCATGCATTTGGGAGGAAACAATCCCAAGGCTACTTATGAGCTTAATGGAATCATTTTAGTCGACTCATTGCTAGAGAGACCTGGGTATCCTTGTCAACTACAAACTTGGAAACAGTGACCAGTGTCAAACAGCAGTAGCAAAGGTAAACAAAATCCTGTCTTGCATAAAAAGAGGTATCGAAGCAAGAGTGGATAACATTATTTTGCCATTATACAAATCATTGGGCACCAGTTCTGAAAAAGGATATACTAGAACTAGAGTGGGTACAGCGAAGAGCAACAAAATTAATTAACCCTTTTCTGACAATGGACGTACATGTACGTCCTCTGTGGCTGTCACTTAGTGACAGAGGACATACATGTACGTCCAGGAAATCCGGATACCCGCGCGGCTGCACGCCGTTTGGGGACTTCTGGATTCGTCTTAAAAAAAAAAAAAAAATGTTAGACGGGCGTTAAGTGACGGCCACGTCTGCACGTGGCCGTCACTAAGGGGTTAAAGGAATGGAGGACTTGACATATGAGGAACAACTAGACAAACTTGGTTTATTTACTCTAGAGAAAAGACGACTAAGAGGAGACCTTATCAGATTGTACAAGTATATGAGAGGTCAATACAAGGATCTCTGCGTGAGCTATTTATTCCAAGGCCTGATCAGGTGACCAGGAGACACCCCTTAAGATTAGAGGAAAGGAGGTTTAAACTTCAGCAGAGGAAGGGTTTTTTTTTTCGGTAAGGTGTGTTAAATTGTGGAATTCATTGCCCAAGGATGTGGTTATGGTAGATAAAATGGATACGTTTAAGAGAAGATTAGATACATTTTTTTCAAAAGGGAACATACAGAGTTATACTGTTTATCAGTAGGCAGATCAGGAAGGTCTGATAAAGACTTAAGACTTAATTGATAGCAGGAAAGCTATAAAATTCTCAGTTACTCGCGTATGAGGAGAAGGTTGAACTTGATGGACTTGTGTCTTTATTCAACCTAATTTACTATGTTACTGTGTAATCCTTGAGATGTTTAAATTTAGGAAATGTCAAGAATTTTGAAATTATTTAGGACTGAAGGTTTCATGGGACCATGGGAAGGTATTTAGTTTAAATTATGGGGAACTCATTAGAAGCATAGATTATTTAATAGGTCATGTTAATGCCACCAAAATGGTAATCCTACCTAAGTTCTTATATTATTTTTGGACTCTTCCTATAGAAGTTAAGAAATGTAACCTTTTTAAAATTTTGTAGCCTGTTTCCTATCACATCCTATATAATAATTCGCTAAATGTGTGTTTGTCAGAAGCCGCCATGAGCAGTAGAGATGGCTGCGCACTGCAGTCTTGTGCAGTAGAGACTGCCCGAGCCCCGGCTGATACAGAGAGGGAAGCTTCGAATTCAGACCGGAGTCCTCTCTGCGCACCGGTCTGTATTTGGAGCGCCCCGCTCTGTGTCAGCTGCAGTGCGAGCAGTCTTTACTGTGCATGGCTGCACAGCGGCTGTTGCTGGGTGGCAATGTGGCCCATGTACACAGGCTCTTCAACTAGTGTATTATATTTGAGTGCTAAATAGGCTGATCCTTAGATTATTCCCAGATGGGTAGACCAGGAATTGAGTTATGTTAGTAATCGAGACAATATTATAGATATGTGCCAGTAAATCCTTGAGAAGTAGTCTAGACTCCACATAAGCATCTTTAAAAGTTTGGGAGAAGAATAAACATTCTATGAACTTAATAGATTTCAGGACAAAAATTTTACCATTATCCAGTATAAGTTTATTTAACTGGAATGCTAGTGAGTTGATGGAAATATAAAGGTTCTCTTTAAATGACGGGATAGATTTGCTTAGGGACATAATTTTCAGATATATTATTATTGAGTATGAAGATTTTGTGAAAAAAGCAGGAGGCGATTTCCCTTAGACTAAAATCTGTTACCACAGTTTATTTAGGTAACTATATTAAATTTCCCTTACTTCCATTTGAGCATTTTTAAGGCATTGGAAAAATGGGATATACCTCTCAGATTTACAACATTTTACATTTGCAAGATATAAGAATGGAAAATATGGATATATGGGAGAACATGGTGGGCCAGGTTTTGAAAGAGGAAGATTGGTTTGATATTCTCAATAGAATACCAAAATCTTGCAGTAACTCTAACCTAAGGGATCAGCCCCTTAGAATGCTGTACCTGACATTTTTAGTCCTTTCCAAACTATCACTGATGTTTCCAGAGCTGTCCGATATTTGCTTTAGAAACTGTGGTGAAAAGGGTACTTTTATAAATACTTGGTGGCATGCAAAGTAGTTAAAAGCATATGGACAAATATTAAAAGCATTTTATCTAAAAAAAAAAAAAAAAAAAAAAAAAAAAAAAAAAAAAATTTGAAAGGATTTCTCTAAATGTATGGAAGCTTTACTGGAAAAAATGGCTGAAAACACCTTAAAGGGGAACTACCACCCCGCAATAACTTATCCTGCGTTCATTCTTCATCTTGCGACTAGCTGCTTAGTAGTGCTAGTCGCCAGAAATATTACCTGGTTCCGAAGATTTTGCCGTTTTACCGATGCTCACAGGACCAGGAAGCGCGGACATCTCGTCACAGTGACGTCCGTGCGCCTACGCTGTCAGTCCCTGACAGCGCAGGCGCACGGACGTCATTGTGACGAGATGTCCGTGCTTCCTGCTCCTGTGGGCATCAGTAAAACAGCAAAATCTTCGGAACCAGGTAATATTTCTGGCAACTAGCTCTACTAAGCAGCTAGTCGCCAGATGAAGAATGAATGCAGGTTAAGTTATTGCAGGGTGGTAGTTCCCCTTTAAAATATGAAGACAAATTAGTCACTTTTATATGCCTGTGCACAAGAATGGTTATAGCTTTGCACTGGAAAGATCAAAATATTCTTTGGGGGAAGATTTTGGAAATAATCAAGCAGGTATGCTACAATGAGCACCTCATCTCAATCGAGAACAATGTATATGATAAGTTTCTTTTAATATGGTCTCCTTGGCTGAACCAGTAACTTTGGTAAATATCTTGATAGGCTTAAATATGCTTAGATAATTTTTTAGGGATTCCTTTGCGATCCTTTGTATTGATGGTAACACTGCCTCTAGTACAAATACTTAATTCTTTGAAAATGTTTTCAACAAATAATTTTGAAATTGATTTTAAAGGGATAGTAATATCAGGAAAAGAAGTAATAGCTATATTGTAGATATAATTAAAAGAGATTACTTGCGCTTATTTGTATCTCTCAGACTGTTATGGTTTGAGAGATATACGAAAATTAAATTCTCCGCTCCCTCCCCTTTCTGCTTGATGAGCTGTAAAGCTGTCAAAAGCAGATTCTGGTAGCTTGACCAGATGTGGCTCTTTAGCAGCGCCGACATAACAATATCTAAAAATAAATACTTCATCAGAATGGTCTACGTGTGCTTGCAAACCAGGCACACGTTGTAGACCATTCCGATGAAGTATTTATTTTTAAGTATCACTATGTTGGCGCTGCTGAAGAGCCGCTGTCTGGTCCTGGAACCAGAATCTCATGCCATCAGGTATACAGCTGACGTATGAGAAATGGGAGGGAGCGGAGAACTTTATTTCTCTGTCGTCCAAAAAAACTAAAAACTATAGCAGAAATGTTCTTACTTGTGTCTTGACCAAGGAACAAATCTTACTGATTGGGGATTGGCTAGCTGCAAGCTAAGTAGAGGAGGTAGGCTCCACCCAGCAGTCACTTCTCAGAATTGTTCCTGCCTATTAAAGGGGCTGATCGCCTACCCAAAGTTACCAGTAACCTGTATGGACTAAGAGAAAAGGATTTAACAGGTAAGACTAAATTCCTATTTTTCGTATAGCTCTCAAACCATAACAGTTTGAGAGATATGAATAAAAGTAATCTCTTTTAATTGTATCTACCATATATCTAATACTTTTTTGCTGACTACTGTCCATTTAAGTTAAATTAAGTGCATGTGGTTCATGTGTCCGTGTGTGTACATTTGTGTGCGTGTGTGTGCATGCTGGTATTGGTTGGAAGAGATACACAGACAGACTGTCCAGTCTTCTCTCTGAACACCCTTGATCAGATTCTCCTAGAAGAGTGGAAAATTCCAGACAAGAGACTTTTCCTTAGCAAGTGTATCTCTAAACGCCATCTGTTTTCTGCTGAAGTGTTAGCACAGTGGGCTTCTCACCCAACAGCTGACCCATCTATATCTCGCTTAGCCAAAAACACACCTCTTCCATTGGCAGATGCTTCTGGCCTTAAGGATCAGGCTGACAAACACCTTCATTCTCTTCTGAATGTTAACTTTCCAGCCACGGGGCAGCTCTGTGGCCCATCTTTGCTTCAACATGAGTGAACAGGGCTATAGATATATTGCATGAAGGTCTTTCTGAAGCTCAGTGCTCTAAGACTTCTAGTGAAGATCTTTTAATTGAGTTCTGACATTTTGGAAGCCAATGAGTATATTATGAAGCCCTTTTTGATGCAACAAGGCTCTCTAGCAAGTCCTCGGCCTTTTCTGTTGTGAGGTTGAAGATTTGGTCTGCAGACCAATCTTCCTAGAAATCGCTGTTTTCCGAGCCATTTGAGGGTAAAACTCTGTTTCTCCATCGTCCAATGTAGCTTACAAGTACCATGGGGAGGCGACAGCTCCTCCCACTAGTCTGGAACAATTCTTCAATAATTGCAGGAGGCAGATCCTCCCTAGCAGGATGTCTAGCTGTGCTCCCTTCCAGTTAGATTTGTTTCATCATCCTGGTAGGAAGGCTGTGAACAGTTATATTTAGTTTTTAATTATTTTATTATTTTCTTTAGATAGGTAGATTACCATTACTGGCCTCCCCTTGGTGGATTTGCCCAGTTTATAGGAGCTGGTTGTGGACCTTTTTCAGTCCTGGGAGAGAACCATGTAACCCATGTCTCTCCGAGGCTTCTTCCTTACAATGGTAATCTGAAGAAAGGAGATCTGCAGAAAAGGTGAGCAACCCTTGGAGTGCCATGGCCTTCTTGTCCCACAGCTCCCTTCTGCACAAGGGTTTATTTGGAGTTCTCTAACTCCTGCACTCATGTTGGGTACTTTTAATTCTGTTCTGAGGGTCTCTGGAGTAGTTTGAGCAGTTTTGTGGTATTTTAAACTGGAACTTTCACCATAGTTAGACTCCTTGCAATAATTAGGCAGATGACAACTAGCTTAATAGTTATCTTACCTCTCAGAACTAGAGGATTGTAAAGAAATCCTTAATCTTCCGAGACCGGAAGCCAGACAGCAGCACAGACATCTTGTCTGCGTGCCTGCACTGTCAGTCCTGGTCTCCCTGTAAGAAGCATTGCAGTGTGCCACAAGGTAACTGTAAGGGACTGACGGCGCAGGCATGCAGACTGCATTAACCTGGCCGTCAGTCTCGGAAGATTAAGGATTTCTTTAGAATCGTCTAGTTCTGAGAGTTAAGATAACTATTATTAAGCTAGTCACCATCGGCCTGATTTTTGCAGGGCGACTTTAACTATGGTGAAAGTTCCGCTTTAACCTCTTCCCTGCCAGTATTTGGGCTGTTGAAGGACTCCTTTCTCATTTTTTCCATTGCTGTTTTGATATGTATTTGTTTTAGTGTTAATATGTGTTTTTACACTTTATAGACACTTGTGTTTTAATTCCCGCATGATTTACCACATAACCTCTATGCTCCATTGCTTTCTATGGGACAGGCATATGTTGGTCTTCTCTTGCCCAACTATCTGTTGAACAGTTTCATTGTCTTGGGAACTTTGGGGAGATTCAGTTCTGTTGTTTTACACTCTGTATTGAGAAAGTACGTTTCCCATAAACACCTGCTTGCGTGCAGTTTTCAGATTGGTTCCCTTTGCGGTAGCCATTTTGTTTTTTCTCTCTACCAAGTATCATATGCAGGGCTTGGTCTTCTCAATTCTCCTCCTCTGGTTAACCCTTCTCTTGACAGATAAGTGTATGTTAGGCTTTCTGGGTTGACCTCTAATCTGAGTGACAGTATTTGGGTATTCCTTTACTGTATTGACACTGTTCTCCAGTACTATGTTCTCCTGTACTAGGCCTAAGGCTTAAGGACTCAGGGGTGTATTTGCCCCCCCCCCCTTACTGTTCCTCATGCCAATCAGGGCTTACCATGGGTTGCTCTGGTCACTTATGCCCCTCATGAGCAGTGGCCCCTGCGTCTCCGCCAGGGCTTTCCAGCCATGATCAAGAGTCACCTTGGGTTAAGGACTTAAAGTCCTCAATGGCACAGTTTCCTCATTCTCTCCAGGGGGTTCTTCAGTCCTGGAGACCTCCCACTTCTTTCAGGTTTGTGGCCCCTAAGGCCCCTGGCATTCCTGATCTATCTGATTCTTCCCTAGAGGATTCAGATGGGGATTCTGAGGATAGTGTGTGTTCTGAAGATGCTTCTTCCCAATTTCATGATGACCCCTTTGAAGCTGCCCCTGAACCATCTGCTGAGGGTCACATAAAGGCGTGGTATTAACTACCTTGAACATTCCCTCTACTCCTGTAGAGCCTCTGGCTGCTTCTGGCGTCTTTCAGAGGTGCAGGAAGTCCTGTACCGTTTTTCCTCCTAATCCCATTCTAGATAAAATTATTTTGTATGAGTGGAAAACTCCTGACAGGCGTTTGGCCTTGTCTAAGAGATTCTCTAAGCTGTATCCCTTTTCTGAAGCTGCCTTGGCACAATGGGTTGATTCTCTCATCTCCAGGCTCTCTAAATCCACTGTTTTGGCAGTTGTGGATGCTTCAGCTCTTAAGGATGTGACTAACAGAAAGCTTGAAGCAGTCTTGAAAGCTAATTTCACGCGTCCTTGAGACCTACCTTTGCTTCGGTCTGGGTCTGACCTTTTATCCCTTTTGGCCAACATTTCTGAGACGCAGCACTATGTTACTGACTCTTTGATAATGTTAGCTTGAAGCTAAAGCCTCACCCTTTTCTGTAACTGCTAGTCGTATGCTGTGGCTGAAGATCTGGTCTGCTGACTTGATCTCTAAGAAATCACTGGTTTCTCTTCCTTCCTAGGGTACTTCTCTTTTTGGCCCTGAACTGAAGAACCTCATCAGTGAGGCCACTGCGGGTGAGAGCAAGTTGTTGTCTCAGGTTCCTAAATGTAACCTTCAGGCAAAAAGACAGTCTTTTTTGTCCCGAACAAGGTGAAGTGTTTAGGGTGAACCAGGTGGTGCCTCAGGTCCCGCGTTCCATCTCCAAGCCCAAACTGCAGTGGAGGTCCAAACACTCCAAATCCACCAAACATCCTTCGGCATGACTTGCTGAACCCTGGTCCGCGCCCAGTCTTCAACAAAAACACTTTTTGAGTGTTTGGACAGGCTCTCTTGCAGATTAGTGGGTATTACAGGTGGTTTCAGAAGGCTACAGGATTCCCTTTAAATCCCTACCTCCTTCAGGTTCTTCCCTTGTCACTCCCCTCAGGGATAGAAGAAGCTCAGGCTTTTCAATGGAGAGGTTGTCCAGTCTCTCTTGGACAAGGGGGCTCTGGCCCCTGTTCCTCAGCAGGAAAGAGTGTCAGGCTTATATTCCAACCTCAAGGCTCTCAACAAATTTGTGGTCAAGACCCACTACAAGATGGAGTCCTTGTGTTCTGTCATCGCACCGATGTGTCCAGGGGAATTTCTGGCATCTTCAGGATACGTACCTGCACATTCCTGTCAGTCAGCAGTACCTCAGGTTTGCCTGTGACATGGGACACTCCCAGTTCACTGCTCCTCCCCTTCAGGCTCACTACTGCCCCTCAGGTGTTCAGTCAGGTTCTTGGTGCATTGATTGCCTTCCTTCACACCAAGGGGTTTTCAGGTGACACCTTACATGTATGGCCTTCCAGGGACCTTCTGGAGCACCAAGTTCAGGAGTGTACTCAGGTCCTTCTCCAACGTGGTTGGATTCTGATTATGGACAAGTCTGCCACGGTTCCCTCACAGAATCTTTGTCGAATTCGATTCATTAGATCATCACCAAGGTGTTGTCTGCTCTGGCGTGGATATCGGCTCCAACAGGGAAGTTGTTCTCTATGGTGGTGAAGACGATATCGACCATAGAAGTGGTACCCTTTGCCATGGCTCATGCCAGGGAGCTTCAGAGGTTTGTGATCCATGTTTGCAGGGGAAACCTGGACCTTCTGGATCATCCTATCTCCTTTCCGGTGGGGGTGAAACAGACCCTTCACTGGTAGCTGGATCTCTCCAACCTGGAGAAGGGGAGACCATTTGTTGGACCATTGTGACGACAGATACCAGCTTACTGGGTTGGGGCACAGTATTGGGTCACCTGAGTGTTCAGGGTCATTGGTCTCCGGAGGAAACTCTCCTTCCCATCAACATCTTGGAATTCAGGGTGATCTCTCATGCTCTGAGGTATTGGTCATCTCACCTGATGGGATACCCAGTCCGAATACAGTCCGACAACGCCATGCCGGTGGCTTATATCAACAAGCAAGGCGGCACAAGAAAGCCCCTTGAGGCTTGGTTTGAGGTCAAATCTATTTTGGCTTGGTCAGAAGACAATGTGCCTGCTATCTCCACCGTGCACATCCCCGGTGTAGAAAACACCTTTGCAGACTTCCTCAGTGGACACACAGTGGATCCGGGAGAGTGGGAACTTCACCCAGAAGTATTCAACATCCTGGTACCGAAGTGCGGTCTTCCTTGTATAGACCTAATGGCCACAAGGGACAACCAGAAGGTTTCGAGGTTCTGCTCACAATGGCAGGATCCCCTAGCGTTTGCAATGGATGCTCTGTTGATTCCATGGAGGTTTTGGCTGGCCAACGTCTTTCCTCTGCTTCGCAGGGTTCTGTGGAAGGTCCGGATGGACAACACCTCAATCATCCTGGTAGCACCTCATTGGACCAAACGGCCTTGGTTCCCAGAACTACTGACCTTGTCCTCTCAGGAAAAGTTTCCTCTGCCACACAGAACGGATCTCCTTCGGAAGGAGGATGTGGATCAACTGGCTTTGACGGCATGGCTCTTGAGGCCTCCATCATGAGGAGGAAGGGCTATTCTTCTGCAGTGGTTTCCACCATTATTCAGGCAAGGAAGCCAGTTTCTTCTACGACCTACCATAGAGTTTGATCTGTTTTCTATGCTTGGTGTGTGGACAGGGATCTAGCCTCACAGGAACTTGATCTTCCGGCTATCTTGTCTTTTTTGCAGGACGGTGTGAACAAAGGTCTTAGTTCCCTAAATGTTTTGACCTCAGTTGTTTCTGTCTTTGTTCAAAGACGCATTGCCACCTTACCGGATGTCACAATCTTCTTTCAGGGGATTGCTCATGCTTTCTCTGCCTATAAGGCTCCCACTCCTCAGTGGGACCTTTAATTTGGTTCTGGGTGTTTTGCAACGGCCTCCTTTTGAGTCCTTGGATATCATCCCTTTACGTTTTTTGATGTGAAAGATGGCTTTACTTTTGGCTGTGGTCTCCGTCCACAGAGTTGCTGAGCTGCAGGATCTGTCCTGCAAGCCTCCTTTCCTGGTGTTGCACAAGGATAAGGCTGTTTTAAGTACCTCTCAGGAATTTCTTCCTAAGGTGGTCTGAGTTCCACAGCATTCAGGAGATTGTTGTACCTTCCTTTTGTCCTGACCCTAAATCTGACAAGCAGAGAGATCTTCTTGGAAGCGTAGTAGCTGTATGTTTAATAGATATAAATGTGAAATGGCTAATTTTTTTTTTCTATAGCACCACCTTCTGGAAACAGCTGGGCAGACCAGCCTAGGGGTAAAAAGACAAGTGTCCCCTCATTTTCATTTGATGCAGGTGAATGTCTACTTTCCAAACTGGTATACCTTGCTTACCTTTCCTGTGTATCTAATGGTTGTGACCATGTTATTGTAGGCAGTTAATTTCAATAACAAAAGTGGCAGTTGTAGGTCAGTTTCCCTGGCAACCCCATAGTGTATTTTAACCCACACAAATGGGGTACCATTTTCCTGAGGCTTGTTGTAGGTACTTAATACAGTAGAATATTCTATGGTTTTCAAATATTTTAGTATCTTGGTAGAAATGTAGAAACACAGGTATTTTTTCTTGAGGTGCCACCTTATGGAAATGTTTGTGCTGTCCAGCCTAGGGTTAGAAGGGCAAGTGACCCTCATTTGATGTGGATGAATAGATAAACAAAATTGCACAATCCTGCTGGGTGACAACAAGAGCAAATACTATTCAAATGTATATCTGAGATACCTTAGTCAACAAGATAGAAAAATAGGAAAAATAAAAGGAAATCCGTGGAGAATATACGTACGTACATGGAATAAAATCCCTACAACAAAAAATATATACTGAACGTTAAACTATAACATAATTAAATAAAAAAATGACAGTATTATAAATAAAAATGAAAAATAAACTAAAATGAATTAAAATGCAATAATAAAAGCTAATAACATGAAATTAACAATTAAGAACAAAAGCAAAAAAACAAAATAATGCTCATATGAGTGTCCAGAAAATGTCCAAAACACGTCCAAAAGAAAAATCCACACACGTCATTTATCTTTCTAAAATGACAAATGTGATATGTCCTACAGCGAAACGTGATAAAATAGATGACATAATCAAATGAAGAATGGAATGAAGAGGAAACCGCTTCAAACATCCATATAGTCACACTTTCTCCAGTGAATTCCATTATCTTATACATTGTTCCCCTGCTGCTCTCACCCTTGGGATCTCCAATCCCCTTGTGGAAACCACCAAAAGAATAGGTAAACAATGCAAAAAGAAAAGATCTAAAAGTAGTGTTTATTCAGTAAAATCACACACAAGGCACATAAATGCACTTAAAAGATAGAAATTGCATAAATTGCTCATCTCCCTCTCAGCTCAATAGCCTCATTACTATGTTGCCACTGGTCCTTATTTCCCACGATTGATGATTCCTTGTTTAAGATTATAGAGCACCGCCTAAGAACTAACAAGGAGAAGTCTCTGGAATCACCAGTCAAGGGAAATAAGGACCAGTGGCAACACCGTAATGAGTCTATTGAGCAGAGAGGGGGAGATGAGAGATTTATGCAAGTGCTGTCTTGTAAGTGCATTTATGTGGCTTGTGTGTGATTTTACTGAATAAACACTACTCTTAGATCTTACTTTTTGCGCTGTCTATTCTTTTAGTGATGTGGGCGAATAGCTACTTGGTATAACTTGCATACCTTTTCTTCCCATCTCTAATTGTTATAGTAACATAGTAACATAGTAGATAAGGCTGAAAAAAGACATGCGTCCATCAAGTCCAGCCCATGCCAATAACACCCCTGTTGATCCAGAGGAAGGCAACAAAAAAGCCCTCTGGAGCAATTTCCAATGTAGGTGTGTGTGTGTGAGTGTCTCAATTAGTTCCCCGGCTCAATATCCTATTTGCTTTGAAGCCATCTGTCATAACTGTCAATATTGTTCTGTGCTAGATAGGCATCCATTGCTTTTTTGAATGCAGTTACATTATCTGCAAGCACAGCATCCCGAGGCAAAGAATTCCATAGCCTTACCGCCCTTACTGTAAAGAATCCCTGCCTGTGTTTTAGTCGAAAGCGCCTTTCCTCAAGTCTTAATGGATGACCTCTTGTTCTTAGCTCAGCTCTTTGCATAAATAATTCATTGGATAGTTCTTTGTATTGGCCTTGAATGTATTTGTAAATGGTAATCATATCACCCCTTAGACGTCTCTTTTCTAATGTAAACAAACCCAGTTTGGCTAGTCTCTCTTTGTAACTCAGATCCTCCAATCCCTTTATCAGTTTTGTTGCACGTCTCTGCACCTTTTCCAGTTCAGTAATGTCTTTTTTTAGAACAGGCACCCAAAATTGTACTCCATATTTTAGTACAGACAGCCATTTTCAAAATAAGAAAACAGGTGTAGTTTTGTACTTTTGTTACCCCTACCCCCTCTCGTAAGAGCATTACCTTATGAATATATCTGGAAATTCCATATTTTTCAAATATTTCAGCACATTTGAAGGGGTGCGATTGTTAAAATAAAATGAAAAAAAAAATAATATTTTTTTCCTTTAGCACCATCTTCTGGAAACAGTTGTGCACACCAGGCTATGGGTAGAAAGGCAAGTGACATCTCATTTGATGCAGATGGTTATCTTTTTTTTCCCCAAAATGGTATGCTTTGTGTACCTTTATTTTTGTATAGGTAAGTCCTGTTTGAAAAACTAAGAGAAATGAGAGGTTGTAGTAGGTGTAGTTTTGTGCTTCTGGCACCCCTGCGGTTTGTCAGCTCATACCATTGAGGTGCCATTTTTCTTGTAAGACTAGTAACTAATGATTTCAGTTGGAAATTCCATCGTTTTCAAATATTTCAGTGCATTTCAGAGGGTGGAAGTGTAAAAACCAAATACATTTTCTTTTCCTTTAGTGGCAATTTATGGAATCATTTGTGCACACCAGGCTAGAGATAGAAAGGCAAATTACCCCTCATTTGGTGCAGTGGGATATATACTTTCTGTAAATATACAGTTTTCTATTATTATGCTGTTGTTTAAGGGAAGTTTTACCATGTAACCAATGGAATGTGAAAATACCACTTTGTGCTCGTGGGAATTAGGGGTCTGCACAGGCCATGCATGTAGGTAAAACTATACATATCTGGTATCTTTGTTGGAAACTTTAACAAGCAACATAACTATTTTTGATATATAGTGTGTGAATTTAGTTTATTACTTTTTTGTAACTATGACATCATGGCATGTTGCAAAATGTACTTTGTTCCTTATTCAAGCCAGAATACCTCCGAAATCCTGGCATTAGTGGAAGGTCTGGGGATCCTGCTGCCTCATCACTATCGTTATTGCTGATTTCAGTAAGCATTCCTTCTCCACAAACTCGAACTTGAGGGAACGCTGGTTAGAGGAGGAAGGGAAGGAAGGCAGTGATTGCTTTTGTATGTCGCCAGTATTGATTACCTATCACAATGCGATAGGCGATCAATGATGAGATGTGTGTGGGGGGAGCATAAGGAGGGTCCTTAACCAGGCCAGAGTTTACTTATTCTTCATTAAGCACAGGTGACAGGCCTTGAGAACATCTTTGACCGTCTGTGCCCTGTGTATTTCATTTATCTGAAATCTCCTCATCTTTTGTATTCCTTGCACATTGGGTTTTACAATTTCTTTTCCACTCATGTGCCTCATCCTTTCTGATTTAAAAATTATAACTTTAATTTCAATCTCTTTTCCTGTATTACAGGGATAGACGTTAGCATTACAGATAACAAGGGGATGACTGCTTTAGACATTGTGCAGGAGCTACCGTCACAGAAGAGCAAGCAGATAGCAGCACTTATCCAGGGTGAGACATAGTAATTGTTTTACAGTTCTGAACAGTCATGAATGCAGAACATCTGTGTAGCTGTAATGTTTTGTTGTGCCTACATTTTCATTGAAACATTCTCATTTTCAATCCATTTTCTCCACACCATATATTCTTCCTGTTCATTTCCATAACTTGTCTTCATCACTTTGCCCCCTCTCATGCTCTCTTCCTCTGCTTCAGATTACAGCTCAGCTAGACCAGCAGCCAAAGAAATAGAACAGGATTCTGTTCTGCTCCTACCTTCACAACTGGTCACTGATGCACAGGGAGGTAATTGCAGTGCTTAATAGAAATCACCCTGAAACCCCCTGTTCTCTTGACCTGTCTTTCTGACTTTTTTCTCTTGACCTGTCTTTCTGACTTTTATTCCACCACATCTTTCTCCTCTTTATCTAATGTAGTTGGTGTACCCATTGTGCTTTTACACTCCCTTTACACAATGTGTTTTTTACAGGGGGTATTCAGAGAACACTCTTGGATCTACGGTTGGATCTAGAGAACATATCTCAGTCAGAATCTCCATATGAAGCTCTATGCAATGCTTCCTCCTGTCATTCCCTCGACAGCATCTGCAGCGGACACTCATCTGACAGAGATTCACTGAGCCGCAAAATCACAAAGGCACGTCAGGTGAGTGTTCCTAGCATTTTCTTTCCTCCTTTTACTTTGTCCGTTCAATTTTTTTTGACACATCTTTCATTAAAGAAGGAGCGTCCGCCACCCCCTGCAAAACCTCCACCAGAAGACGAAGAGGAGTTTGAAAGGAAGAGAAGTTTAGGCAATGTCTGGGAGGTAAGATTATACTCAAAATGGGAGTGAGTTATTTATGTTTTTGCTTATTTTAGGCGTAATTGAAGTAATCGTATTGATAAAACCTATTAAGTATGAAAACCGTATGTCGTAACTGCATCTTTTGCAGCTCATATAAGGCTATTTGTATAAAGACAAATGTGGAGCAACTTTAAAGGAAACCAACTTCAAGAAAAAAAGTGGACATATGACTTTAAAATTAACTTTCTCTGTCGTCCAATACAGGTTACTGGTAACTCTGGGAGGCGATCCACCCCTTTAAGTAGGCAGGAATATTTCTCTAAATGTATGCAGGGGGTGGAGCCTCCCTTCCCTCCTAGGCTGCATCTTGGCCAGCTAGCTCCAGAATGATTTGTTCCTGGGTGTGACAACACCAGGTGGAGAACATTTGTCGTTAGTTTTAGTTTCTTTTTTATTTTCTGTCAGATATGGAATACCACCGTTAGGCGGGTTACCATGACTGACAAATGCCCTTCGATGTGGCTAGCTCAGTATCCAGGTGCTTTTTGGTGGACCTTAAGCCCCGAGGGGGAAAATCTTGGGTACAAGTGCTTCACCATGGATTACTCACTGAGTTAATTCTTACTACATGGTAACCTGAAGACAGAAGATCTGCAGGAAAGGTGCCCACAGTGCCCCTTTGCTGGGCTTGTATTTGGGGGTTCTCATTGCGCACTCCTGCACTCATTGGGTATATATGTGTATGCCTGTTGGGTATTTGGAGCAGGTTTATGTGGTAACTTAACCCTTTGTCTACTGGTTTGACACGTTTTGTGGGGTTTTCTGACACTTTCCTTACTGGGTTAGTGTTTTCTTAGTATGCACACATGCTCCCTGTATGTTTTTCATGTTTTTAACTCATATTTTAACTTTTATTAAAATTGTGTACCGTGCCTTTAAGGCGCACTTTACCGCATAGACGACATTGTTCCATTTGCTTTCTATGGGTCAGCACTGTTTGGGATGTATCTCTGCAACCACTTCACACAGCAACTTCAGAGTGGGCTCATTTTAATTGTCTACCCTTGCTCTATCATCTGGTTTATAGTTCAAGTGTTGGGGAGCTTCGGGCACTGCTTTGGGGTACTTTTTGGGAAAAACTACATTTCCCAAGGAGTCTTGTTTCGCGCCTTTTTTTCTGATTGGCTCCTGTCGCGACAGCCATTTTGTGAGCTTTTCTCAGCGAGTATCCTACGCAGGGCTTGGACTCTCCTTCTCTCCTCTGCAGATTAACCCTTCTCCTGCCAGATAAGTCTATATTTAGTGTTTCTGGGGTGAAATATTAATCTAACACACTACAATTGGGTGATTTATTGTACATTTGGTTATTTTGGCACTGTGAGAATGTCTGTACCGCTGGAGCTGGGGGCTAGACCTAAGACTAAGGGGGCTGGGGTATCAGTATTCCCCATTGCGCATTTCTCTTCCTGTTACACAGGGCTACCTAGAGAGTTCTTTGGTCATTTATGCCCAGCATGTTCTGAAGTTCCTGACAGCAACCCAGGGCCTTCCAGCCATGCTATTGAGCCAGCTTGGGTGCAAGAGTTTAAGCTTGTGACTAGGAACCTTAGGTCCACTCTACAACTCTTTCCATCCCAGATACAGGGGGCTCTTCAATTATGGCAGACCCTCTCTACTATCAGATCCTCCCTGCCTAAACCGCAGGGGGCACCTGATGTGTCAGATTCTTCTGAGGAAGAATTGTTGTAAGATTCGGATGTTGAGGATGGTACTATTTTGGAGTCTTCTAGTTCCCTTGGGGACCCTTTTGAGTCTGATCCTGAACCCTCTGCTGAGGGCCTGATCAGGGCTGTATTGACCACACTCAATATTCCCTTGGTTCAGGAGGTCCCTTCTGATCCTTCTGATGTTTTTCAGGAGCCTGCTAAGCCCCTTTACTTATTTTCCTCCTAACCCCACTCTTGACCGTTTGGTTTCTGACGCATGGAGAAATCCGGACAAGTCTGCTTCTGTGTCCAGGAAATTTGTTAAACTTTATCCCTTTCTGAAACAGAACTGGCTAAATGGGTTCATCCCCCTAAGGTGGACGCACCCATATTTAGACTGTCTACATCTACTGCTTTGTCTGTTTCTGATGCTTCTGCTCTGCAAGATTGCACTGACAAGAAACTTGAGGTTTCCCTCAAGTCCATTTTCGCTCCTATTGGCACTGCTATGTGTCCAGCTTTTGTTGTTGCGTGGATTAACCAGGCTATTGCAGTCTGGACTGATCAACTCACTACGGCTGTCCGTCAGGAGGCTCCTTCTTCGGAGAAATTGCGTCTTCTTGCAAATATCTCTGAAGCGCAACACTATGTCTCTGCTGCTGCTTTTGATGCCATCCGCATGATTGCAAGGGCCTCTACTACCTCTGTGGTGGCCAGGCATGCGCTTTGGCTCAAGATTTGGTCTGCTAACACTGCTTCCAAGAAAGTCTTGCTTTCTTTGCCTTTTCAGGGTACTTCCTTGTTTGGGTCTGAACTTAAGGAACTAATTAGCGAGGCCACAGGGGGTAAGAGTAGACTTCTACCCTTGGTCTTTAAGAATAAGTTGCCGTTTAAACGTAACTGGTCCTTTCGTTCCTTTCAGACTAAGACACGTTTGACAAACCAGGCGGTTCCATCAGCTCCACGTCCCTCCTCCAAGCCCAAGCAGCAATGGAAGCCCAAGGCTGCTTCAAAGCCCAAGGTCCCCAAGACTGCTTCGGCTTGACTCACTGAACCAGGGTCCGCATCCTGCTGTTGGGTGGTCATCTCCGCCTCTTTCGTGGGATTTGGGACAGAGGGGATACAAGATCCCTTTCTTTTCTCTTCCTCCTATTCGCTTTCATCTTTCTCATACTCAGGATGTCGAGAAAGGCTGTCTATTCGAAGGCACTATTCAGGCTCTTCTGGATAAAGATGTCCTGGAGCAGGTGCCTCCTTCAGACAGGGGTTCGGGGTTTTACTTGAACCTCTTTGTGGTGACCAAAAAGGACGGCGGATGCCGCCCTATTTGGATTTGAAAGATCTCAACTGCTTTTTGATCACTCACTATCGTCAGGAGTCTCTGCGCACAGTGATCGCTGCCATGTCTCCGGGGGAGTTCCTTGCTTCTCTGGACCTTCAGGATGCGTATTTGCACATCCCAATTCATCAAGAACAGGCGGTGCCTGAGGTTTGCGTGCAACAGGGGTCGTTTTCAGTTCTCAGCTCTTCCATTTGGTCTGACAACGGCCCCTCTGGTTTTCCAACGGGTTCTGGGGGCATTGATATCCGTCCTCCATCGGGACGGCATCAGAGTGACTCCCTACATGGATGACTTGCTTTTGAAAGCCTCCTCTGTGAACCTTCTTCATCAGCAGGTTCAAACCTGCATTCAAGTCCTTACCCATCACTATTGGATTGTCAACTTGGACAAGTCAGATCTTGTCCCATCCCAGCAACTGATCTTCCTGGGTCTTCTGTTCGACACTCAGAAGTGCATGGTGTTTCTAAAGGACGATGTAGCCCATCAAATTGCCCACAGAGTCTCAACGATTCTATCCCGGCATCGGATTCCAGTTCAGAAGTTGTCTTCTCTGGTGGGGAAGTTCATTTCCACGATAGAGGCGGTTCCATTTGCCACGGCACACATCAGGGAACTTCAGAGGTTTGTGATAAAGACATGCAGGGATTGACCAGATCATCAGAAGATGTTGATCTCACTTCCTCCTCATGTAGAGTTGAGCTTGGAGTGGTGGCTTGACCTTTCCACTCTCCTGAAGGGGAGATCCTTCCTGATTCCCTACTGGACCAAGGTCATGACGGATGCCAGCCTCTTGGGCTTGGGAGCTGTACTTGGTCGCTTCAGCGCTCAGGGGAAGTGGTCCATGGAGGAGTCCTTTCTCCCTATCAACATCCTGGAACTTCGAGCGATATTTCATGCTCTCCGTCATTGGGTGTCTCAACTGGAGGACTGTCCAGTCCGAGTGGAGTCCAACAACGCTATGACAGTGGCTTACATCAACAGACAAGGTGGAACAAGAAGTCTCGCCGCTTGGTTAGAGGTCAAGGCCATTCTGTCCTGGGTAGAGGTCCATGTTCCTGTCATTTCCGCAGTGCATGTTCCAGGTGTAGACAACGTCATGACAGACTTCCTCAGTTTTCACACAGTCGACAGCGGAGAATGGGAGCTACATCCCGAGGTGTTTCAACTCCTAACACAGAGATGGGGGATGCCCCAAGTGGATCTGATGGCAACGAGACACAACAGGAAGGTTCCGGCGTTTTGCTCTCGGTGGAGAGACTCTCTAGCTCTGGCTGCCAATGCAGTGTCCATTCCCTGGACATTCTCTCTGGCCTACATTTTTCCTCCTCTCCCAATGTTGATAAGGGTGTTACAGAAATTGAAAGTGGAACGTTGTCCAGTAATTCTGATTGCTCCGGATTGGCCTCGTCAGTCCTGGTAACCGGAGCTTCTGGCCCTATTCGTGGCGGAGCCTTTTCCGCTCCCCTCTCGTCCAGATCTTCTTCTGCAGGGTTACCTGTGGAAGGAAGATGTTCATCAGCTCAATTTGACGGCCTGGAGGTTGAATCCTTGATTTTAAGGAAGAAAGGGTTTTCTTCTGCTGTGGTGTCTGCTGTGCTTAGTGCCTGTAAGCCTGTTTCTTCCCAGATCTATCACTGTGTCTGGTCGACATTTGTGTCTTGGTGTGCTGACAGAGGTCTGTCTCATGACTTTGATATTCCCACTGCCCTGGCCTTTTTGCAGGACGGTGTGGACAAGGGACTCAGTCTGAGTTCTCTTAAGGTTCAGACTTCGGAGCTTTCTGACTTTTTCCAGAAGCGCATTGCTATCCTTACTTATGTCAGGGTTTTCTTCCATGGCGTTGCTCATGTGCGTCCTGCCTTTCGGAGCCCATCTCCTCAGTGGGACCTTAATTTGGTATTGGGAGCTCTCCAGCGTCCTCCCTTTGAGTCTTTGGCTACTATTCCTCTGCCTCTCTTGACGTGGAAGATGGCCTTTCTTCTGGCGATTGTGTCTGTTCACCGTGTTGCGGAGTTGCATGCTCTGTCCTGTAAACCACCTTATCTGGTGTTTCGTAAGGATAAGGTGGTGCTTCGCACCTCTAAGGAGTTCTTACCTAAGGTGGTCTCTGAATTTAACATCAATCAGGAGATTGTGGTGCCCTCTTTCTGCCCTAACCCATCCTCTGACAAGGAGAGAGATATCCGTTGTTTCAAGTTTTATGTCCATCGCACTGAACTGAATCAGGAAGTCTGACGCTTTGTTCGTCATTCCAGAGGGTCCTATAGCAGGAAGACCTGCATCCAAAGTGACTGTTGCGTCATGAATCAAGTCCACTATTCTTAGGGCCTATGAGTTGAGGAATAAGCATGTTCCCTTTCGGGTCACGGCTCATTCCACCAGGTTTATTGGGGCCTCTTGGGGCTATAAGAATCAGGCTTCTGCTGATCAGCTGTGCAGGACGGCCACTTGGTCCTCTGTGCACACCTTTTCAAAGCACTACCGTGTGGATGTGCTGGCTTCGGCTGATGCCAGCTTTGGGAGAATGGTCCTGGAGGCAGTCTTGCCTGTCTAGGATCTTCTTCTCAGGTTCTTAGTGCTTCCTTTGCTGTTGAGCCCTGTTGGCTCTAGTTCAGTGTGCTGTGTAACAGTTCCTGGGGTGTTTTTCCCCTGTTCAGTGTCCGTTGACACTTTAGTTTTGTTGGGCTTCTTTGACCAGTTGGTTCATAGGGGTTCTGGTGACTTTGGGGGCCTTGCGCCTGGTCCTTGCCTTCTTCCCGCCTCTGGGGAACTCAATGGTTAGACATCCCAGAGTTACCAGTAACCTGTATTGGACGAAAGAGAAAAGAGGATTTTAGTCTTACCTGTTACATCCTTTTCTCTTAGTCCATACAGGTTACTGGTCTCCCACCCTGTCAAGGGACCATGCTTGGCTCTCCTGTGGCAGTAAGTGGGAGTCCTTTGGGGCATGCTCACAGGAGTCGTCTTCCCTTCTATTTTCTAGTCCGTTATTAAGGTCTCAAATCGTTCTGGAGCTAGCTGGCTAAGATGCAGCCTAGGAGGGAAGGGAGGCTCCACCCTCTGCATACATTTAGAGAAATGTTCCTGCCTACTTAAAGGGGCGGATCGCTTCCCAGAGTTACCAGTAACCTGTATGGACTAAGAGAAAAGGATTTAACAGGTAAGACTAAACTCCTCTTTTGCATATTTGAAAACGTCACTCAAAATTATGTATCATGATCAGTAGAGATGTAGTTTTTGGAGAAATTTATACTTTCTTTCCTGAAAGTTAGTCTGAGTACAGTATCCCTTAAAGGGCGACCATCACTCAGGTGGTTCTCTATCTGCAAATCTTCAACCCTGGCAGCAAACCTGCTGATGAAGCCATGGTTGCATTGGGAGCTCCAGTGGACCAAGACTAGAGCTGAACAGCGATCTGAAAATGGACCTCCAGGCCTCACTCGTTGGTCCAGCAACTAACTGCAAGACCGAGAGGGACAGTGTCTTGTAATGTGGTGGTGGGAATATATATATATATATATATATATATATATATATATATATATATATATATATATATATATATATATTTATTTATTTTTTCCCTTTGAGTTCCAGAGGGGTACGGAATACTGGCACTCAAAGGGATATATATAATATATGTATAGACAGAAAAGCAAAACTCACAGCGCTAACACCTTAGTATATACGTATAATAAACAAATAATGAAAGGTGAAAAAGAAATGGAATATGCAGCAAGGAATATGAGGGTTCTCCAGACCCCCAAATATTGGACCAAGGCCCAAAAGAAAGACAGACAACACTAAACAAACCATTGCTCCTCCATTGTGAGTGATAAATGTGCCCTATATCGGGCATACATAATACTTCATTAGTGGTAAGTGTGCCCTGTCTCATCCCTTGCTGCACGTTCCATTTCTTTTTCACTTTTCATTATTTGTTTATTATATGTATATACTAAGGTGTTAGCTCTGTGAGATTTTTCTTTTCTGTCTGTCTTTTATATCTACAGTAGTTTCTTGGCCATGGAGATACTGCACCCAAAAAGGCACTTTTGAGCTGTAATAACTTTTGAATAGAACATCTCTCAGCAGTGGACTGACCTTGCTTCTCTCTGCTGGACAAACCCTACAATATATATTTTTCCATATCAAGACATAGTATTCCTTGATGTTTTTCAGTTCAGTTCAGTCCATTCTGAGCTATGAATTTCCTGTAGCTAACCTGTATTTGGGCTTGAAAGACTGACATGGGTATGTTGAAGTTGAACAAGTAAGCCTCAGAATGTATTGCTGAGCACCACATACTTCTGGGTTGCATTTCAGTCAAGGAGCCATTTTTGGGCTTAACCACACAGTCTAGGCTTTTTACAAAGTGTTCTGTCATAGGCGGAAAGATCCAACCAAGTAATTATAGACCTGTGAGCTGAACTTCCACAGTAGGTAAGATACTCGTTCTGTATGCTGTCAGTTAGTAACCCTTCTATGCGAAAGCAAACAGTATTATTAGTAGGAGCCAGCATGGTTTTATGAAGAATAGATTATTGCAGAAATTATAGACCTGTGAGCTTGACTTCCGTTTTGGGCAAGATATTACAAGGGTTACTAACTGACAGTATTCAGGACTATGGGAACACCAATAATATTATTAATAGGAACCCAGCATGGTTTTATTTAGAATAGATCATGTCCCAACTAATTTACTTTCATTTTACCAAAGGGTAAGTAGTAATTTGGACAAGGCAATTGCTGTTGATGTAGTATATTTGGATTTTGCAAAAGCCTTTGATACAGTGCCTCAAAACAGGTTACTGCATAAATTAAAAGGCTTCGGTTTGGGCTGTGTTATCTGTATATGGATAGAGAACTGGTTAAATGATAGATGGCAGAGAGTTGTTGTAAATGGAACCTTTTCAAGTTGCTCAAGTTTTAGGTGGGGTGTCATAGGCTTCAGTCCTGGGATCATTGGTTTTTAATGTGTTTATTAATGATCTAGAAGTGGAAATTGAAAGTAGTGTCTCAATCTAAGCTGTGTAAGGAAATACATACAGAACTGGATGTTTTTCTCTGCAGAAGGTTTTAGAAAAGTGGCAGATGACATTTAATGTAGATACATGTAGGTTTATGCATTTGAGCTGTAGAAACACATGCTACATATACCCTAAATGGGAAACAACTGGGGAATCCTCATTAGTGAGAGAATTAGGAGTACTGATAGACTTCACAGCAGTGTTCAGTCACTCACCTACTGCAGAAGCAGATAGGGTACTGTCCTGCATAAAAAGAGATGAGGTCTCATTTAGAACATGGAGCACAGTATTAGGCATAATTTCTTAACCCCTTAAAGACCGGCTGCACAGGCATGCGGCGGTCACTTAAAGACCACAGAGCTTTTTTTTTTTTTTTTTTTTTTATAAACGATCAGACTCAGGGCTCCCCAAACGGCGTGCAGCCACGCGGGTAGCCCTGAAATCCATGACGGTCATAGTACGTCATGGGTCGTTCAGGAACTTTTTACCCATGATGTACCATGACCGTCGAGGGTTGTTAAGGGGTTAAAAATACATTATTGAACCCGGAAAAAGTGCAGGGATGTGCGACAAAACTGATAAAGGTATTGGAGGATCTGAGTTATAAAGAGAGACTAGCCAAACTGTGTGTGTTTACATTAGAGAAGAGATGTCTAAAGAATGATATGATTACCATTTACAAATATATTCAAGGTCAATACAAAGAACTATCCAAGATACAATTTCCTCAAAGAGCTGCTGTCATCCATTAAAGTGATAGTAATGTTTCACAAAAACAGCAGCTCCAATTAATCTTCATAGCATTTGAGCCATAGAGAGTGTTCTTTCAATACTGTGAGAGTTGTAGTTCAAGAGTAATTGAACAATAAAGTTTACCCCTCCTGCCCCTTTTACCTATTGTAAACCCCCACTCCTCAGATGTGGAATCCATTCCATATACCAGACAGCTCACATCAAGGGTCAATATTCTACTGTGAGAACAATGAAAGCCCTTCCCCCCTTGACAGGTTTTTTCAGCTTTTTCCCTTATTTAATTGAAGATTATCCCTCACTGCAATCTACCTGGACACTCCCTGCTGCTCTGAGGTGAGCAGTGTTATATCTTTAAAAGGGGTGGGAGGGGTATATTTTGTCATTCAATTACTCTTGAACTCTCCAAGGCCCAAATACTATGATGATTAATTAGAGCTGCTTTTATTATGAAACATTACTATCCCTTTAAGACTAGAGGAAAGGTGCTTTCTACTGAAACAAAGGCAGGTATTTTTTGATACACTAAGGGTGGTAAAGCTCTGGAATTCTTTGCCTCCCGATGCTGTGTTTGCAGATACTGTAATTGCTTTAAAAAAAGTAATTGATATCTAGCACATAACAATAGCCGTATTGAGAATTATGACACTTGGCTTCAAAGCAGGTAGGTTGTTGATCTAGGGAACTCTGACTGCCATTTGGAATCAGGAAGGATTGTATTGGTGCTGCACTGAAAGAAACATTCACTTTTCAGAAATGTTGTTAGTCTTTTCTATTCATGTGCTGTTTTTTGGTTTAATATGATTCTTAGGAAGTTTTGAATGACTATTTAGAATTTGCAAACTGGAATTTAAGACATGCCCACTTTTACCCCCAAATGCTAAATTGGTTGCCAGTGCATTGCTTCTTTTTTAAATATTTTTAATCTGTTTTACCAATGTGTGTTTTTAATAATACTTATTATTTCTCTTTCATCCAATATTGAATACAGGAACCACGGGGTAAAGTAGCTTCCAGCCAGGAGGTCAGGGTACTTGCCTTAAAAGGCTCTCTGGAGTTGGTGACTCTCCCTGCTCCACTTTACCCCACCAATCCAGCTCCGTTAAATTGACCTCAAAGGCGGTACTTCAGGACAAATATTCTCTCCTAGCTGCCTTTTTTATTTCCTTTAGAATGACTGTGTAATTTCCCCCCCCCATTAGGCAGGCTCCTATCTCTGGCCTCCTTGTTTGTGTGTCCACACGTTCCACACCTTAGAGGAGCTTAAAGGGTCAGTAATGTCTCCTAAAAAAATATTTAGATTTAGGCAGAGATTGGTTTGAGAGATATAGGGATTCAAAGTTCCCCCCTCCCTCCCCTTCTCCTGATGTCAGTATCTAGCTGACAGCAGGAGATCCCAGTCCGGGGACCAGCAGGAGGCTCTGTAGCAGAGCTGAAATTGCGGTACTTAAAAAAATAATTTTTTGGAAAGGTTCACAAAGTATGCTTGCAAACCAGGCACACTTTGTAGACAGTTCCAGTGAATTAATTATTTTTAAGTACCGCGATTTTGGCTCTGCTGCAGAGCCTCCTTGCGTTATATGACTTGAATCTCCTGCTGTTTGCTTTACAGCTGACATCAGGAGAAGGGGAGGAGGGGGGAACTTTGAATCCCTATATCTCTCAAACCGTAGCGGTTTGAGAGATAAGGTTTGTTGCAATTAGTTTATTTTTTTTAATCTCTACCTAAATCTAAATATTTTTTATGGGACATTGCTGTCCCTTGAATGATTAAATGCCTCTAAGGTGTGAAACGTATTGTACTTTATAACTTGCACCGTTTACCATCTTGCCATTCCAAAAGTTTCCCTTTGATACCATCTTTGTATGAAGTAGCAGGTATGATTGTAATTATTCTATGCTGAACTGCTATTTTCCAGTGAGATACATGGTTTTGTTTGTGTATTTACATTGGATGGAGTTGGAGACACCCAGGATCAGCACGGTTACACACACACACATCAAGTACTCCCCTATGATAAAGGATAAATAAGGGGTCATGTTTGGTCATCCCTCGTATGGGTACATTCCCTGAGGTTACTAACAAAATCCTAGATACGCAGTGGTGCAGCTGCTTCTTGTTCTATTTAACATTTCCAGTACGGCCTGGTTTACTGGGCTTCAGGGAATAGAAAGGGGATGTTCTGTTTTTACAATGCTTCCTTTAATGAGTCAAATGAGTTTGGATTCTCCTTCCCTGGTATCCTGCTTTAAACCCGTCAAGTAGATAAGTGGTTTATATTAGATTTCAGTATTGTTTTATTTCTGTGGGGATCTCCTGCCCATATATCTAAGCAAGGGGGATATGGGCAGATCTTAAACTGCCAGGGTGTCAGGAGTTTCCCTGTTAACACTTTGTTCCTCATGCCCCACCTAATGGACTTTGCTGCTGTTTCATGCCCCTCTTATTCCGTGTCCCCTATACTGGGCCTGTATGGTCACAGCCCTAATTTCATCTATGAAGAAATTCTCTTCCTCTGTTATGGGGGTCTCTAAGTTCTACAATGACCATCCTATTCCTCCCACTTTGTATGTGGGGGATCCTTCTGATGATCAGTGAGATATGAATGAGGATGATTTTTTTTTTCTCCTTGTCCATTCCTGGTGTTTCGTTTTAGGGGGTGACCCTGCATCACCTGCTGAGTAGCTTAATTTAGCAATATTTGGAAACCCTTTGAGAGACTGTAAACCCTGACTAAAATTATTTTTCCCAGATATGCGTTTTGACTGCTGCTAGTGGACCATTGATCCCTGTTTGTTCTGAAGGATGGATCATGTGCTGCTGCCCTACTGCACTGGGCTTTCTGTGCCCAGCAGGGGCATCTCCGATTTCTCGCCTTTCTCTTGAGCTCATAACTCTGTCACTTGAAGATGCTGTGGCATTTTAGGATCTGCAGATCAGCATCTGGATATGGACTGACTGTGAGATATTATCTGATCTCCTTGGAAGTGCCTTAGCACTCTCTGGTGCTACTTGTCATACCCTTTTGGCTATCAGTTCTTAAGTTTCTTTGATATTCCTGTGCTGGATGTTGTTTTTCACCCAGACTTGGGTCATTAGCTGGAGATAAGAGTGCACTATTATTTCAGAGTACCTCCAAGCCCATGGTAGACTTGTGTGTTTTGTTTAATCCCCACCCCTCACCACCCCTGCTAGTATGGGTATGAATCTAGGGTGTCTACTCCTATATTGGTTCAGGCGCACACTTCCCCAAAACCCAAATTGGCTTGGGCAGGCAGGAAGGCTAGCCAAAAGCCCCAAGCTGTCAAGTCTACCACTCCAAGACCCACAGGGAACTGGTCCACCTTAGATGATCAGAGTTCATCTGCTTGCTCTTTCATGATGCGTGGATGTTTACTGTGGTGTTTTCCTTCTTCCTTGTTTTCTCTATAGTCTGATATGACATATGTACCATATGGAGGAGAATTCCTTCCTAGTAGGCTGGAACATTTCAAAAGACAAGGTCTTGGAGGTGAAGCCTTCCCTTTTCCTTATCCGGCTACCCTAGCTCCGCCTGTCCAATTTTGACATGTTTCAAGTAGCGTGAAGAGGTTAGGAACATTTCTGCTTAGTTTTTGGCTTATTTTTTAATTTTTTGCTTAGCTGTGGGGATGTCACAGTTCCCCCATTAGGTGTGTTACCAGTCCTGGTTTCCCCCGGAGGATTGTCCAGCATGCTGGTGTTGTTGTGGACCCTTGCAGCTCACGTTTTCTCTCCTAACTGGGTCTCTCTGAGCCTCTGGTTCTTCTTAATGGTAACTGAAGACAGAAAATAAAGGTTGATGAGCAACTCTTTGAGTGCTATGGTCTACTTGTCCCACTTGCTCCCCTCCCTACAGGAGTTATCTTGGAGTCTGGAACTCCTGCACTCGTGTTGAGTATTTTATTTTGAGCTTTCTGGAGCTTGGATGGCTGCATTTTGGGTAGTTAACCCCTTCCCTGCTGGTTTAACTGTGTTTGGGAGCTTTTTCTTTTCAGGGTTATGTAGTTTTATTACCACACGTACACGCACACACGTACACACACACACGTACATACACACACACGTGCACACACACGTGCACACACACGTGCACACACACGTGCACACACACGTGCACACACACGTACACACACGTACACACACACACACGTGCCCCTGGGTCTTTGGGTGTTTACGTAAAATTTTAGAAAATGTAGAATTATTAATGCATGGCGCCTTTAATGCGAACTTCCAGCGTGGCCGCACTTGCTTCATTGACTTCTCTGCAACAAACTGCTTTGGGACATATCGTTTGTCATACAGAGTTGAGAGTGGTCTTATTCGTCTTGTCTCTCCCCATGCCCTGTGATCGGTTCACATCCCCAGTGTCTCAGACCAGTGCAAGTTCAGGCGTTGCTAGGATACAGCAACTGGGAAAGACTACAACAGAATGCCCATTTCCCAGGCTTCCTTCCAATTGGCTGATGGCTTTTACAGATGCCATCTTATCCTTCTTGCTTATCCTATGCAGAGGATTGGCTTTCCTTGCTCTCCTTCTCAGATTAACCCTTCACCTGCCAGTTAAGTACCTTTTATTGGGCTTTCTACAGTGAATTATTTTTCTGGGACACAGTATTTGGGTTTCTATACACTGCTCCAGTTAGGATGTCGGTTCCAAAGGGACATGGGGCTAGACCTAAGGCAAAGGACACTGGTGCATCTCTGCCCCCCCCCCCTTGCTTATTGTTTCTCATGGCAAATGAGGCTCCTTAGAGCGTATTCAGGACCCCTGTGGCCCTCGTGTGCTTTGGTCCCCACTACATCACTGGGACCCTCCAGCCTTAAGCAAGAGCCAGTCTGGGTGAAAGATTTAAAGTCTACTGTGGCACAATTTCCTCTATCTATCCACGGGGTTCTCAATTCAAGGAAACCCCCCTACCATCTTCAGATTTGTGGTCCTTAAGTCCCCAGGTATATGTGCGCTCATGAAATCCTCTGAGGACTCCTCCTTTGGGGGTGACACGGAGGAACAGGAGTGTGAAGAAGGGGGTTCTACCTATACATTTGATGACCCCTTTGAGGCTAACCCTATTCCATGTGTGGAAGTACTCATTAAGGCTGTCCTTCAGGTCACTGACACTCCTGTTGAGGGTCTGTTTTCATCTGATGTGTTTCAGAGGAGTTAAAGGTCTTCAACAGTCTTTCCACCCAGTGCCACTCTGGTGCCGGTTTCTCTTTAAGAGATTCTCTAAGCTGTTGTACCCCTTCTCGGGGACAGCTTTAGCGCAGTGGGCTTCTCCTCCTGCTGTTGATCCCTCTATATCCAGGCTCTCTAACTCCACTCCTCTGCCTTGGCTGATGCTATAGCCCTTAAGGACATGATATATAAGAAGCTAAAAGTTACCTTCAAGTCCGGTTTCGTGCCATTTGGCTCTGCGTGAGGCCTATTCTAGCCTTTGGCTTGCTCACCAGAGCTTTATTGCTGTCTGAGGTGAAAAATTACTGATGCCATTAGATGGCACCCCTAAGGAGGATCTTTGAGCCCTCTTCGCCAACATGTCTGAGGATCAAACATATGTCACTTTTTTTTTTTTTTTTTTTATGCTGTCAAGCTATCTGCCAAGGCTTATGCTTTTTCTGTGACGGCACAATGTACTCTGTGGCTCATGATTTGGTCTGCGGACCTTTCATCTAAGAAGTCACTGGTTTCTTTTCCTTTTCAGGGCAAGTCTTTTTGTTCCTGAGCTTAAGCAGATCGTAAGTGATGCTACTGGGGGCAAGAGCACCCTGTTATCTCAGGTCTCCAAATGCCCTAACATGGAGAGTAAACAGCATCTTTTTCAATCCTGCCAAATTGAGGTTCAAATGCCGAATGCGTCTCAGGCCTTCACCCTGCTCCCCTCCTCCAAGCCCAGGCACCAGTGGCACTCCAAGCTCCTCACATGCCAAATCCAAGTCCGTTAAGTCTGCCTCAGCATGACTTCCAGAATCATGGTCAGCAGTTGCCTGTGGTTGGGCATCTGCTCCACTTTTACATTGCGTGGGCAGAGTCCATTGTGCATCACTGGGGTTTTGCAGGTGGTTTGGGAAAGGTACAGAATAGGGTTCATGACCATTCCTCCTTACAGGTTCTTCCTGTCCATGCTTCCCCTGGGCCAGGAAAAGTTGCATCTCTTCAATGAAGCAGTTCATTCTCTTCTGGACATCCAGTTCCACCCCAAAAGAGGGATTCAGGTTTTTATTCAAACCTGTTTGTGGTGTCCAAGAGGGATGGTGGCAGCCTCCCTATTCTGGGCCTCAAGGACCTCTAGGATCTCATTTCTTTTGTGTAGAATTCTTGCTTCCTTTCAGGCAGCTGCGATGACAGCGCAAGAACTCTGTGTAACTATGAGAATTCCTCATGTCTCTGAATCTGCAGGATGCATACTTGCACATCCCTATTTACCTGAACAGTACCTCTGTTTTGCTTGTGAACTGGAGCTCTACCAGTTCACCACTCTGCCCTTTGGGCTTACTGCCTCTCCTTGGGTGTTTTCCGGAGTCCTGGGGGCCCTGATTGCCTTCATTCACACTCAGGGAATTCAAGTGAGTCCTTACATGGACAATCTTTGTGCTTAAGGCGCCATCAAGGGAAATCCTGGACAAACATGTCCAGGACTTTGCTCAGATTCTGCTCCACCATGGGTGGATTCTCAACATGTCAGTCTTCTCCAGTTCCCTCTCAGCACTTGGTCTCAGGTTCGACACCTGTCTGGGGAAATTTTCTGATGGAGGACTCCATTCAGTAAATTTATGCGTCTGGAGTTGTCCTTGGCTCTGGTCTGGAAGTTCATGACACTTGCTGGCCGCATGGTGTCCACCATGGAGGCTGTACGTTACTCTATGGCCCACACCAGGGAGCTCCAGAGACTCATCATCTGATCTTGGAACGGGGATCCTGATCTCCAGAGATCTGACAGGATCTCCATTGGTGGTTTGACAGGAGCAACCTGGAGCAGGGGAAACGGTTTGTTATCCCAGAGTGGATCTTTGTCACGGCAGTTGCTATCCTGAGGTGTTTGGGTGTGGTTCTGGGTTACCTGGGGATCCAGGGCAGATGGACATTAGAGGAGTCCTTTCAATCCATCAATGTTCTGGAGATCAGAGCGATCTGGCTCGCACTAGTGTACTGATCCCTTCAGCTGAAGGGTCATCCAGTGAGCGTCATGTCGGACAATGCCACAGCCTTGGCCTACATCAACAAGCAAGGAGGCACACGAACAGCTCCCTCTTGGTCAGAGGTCAAGGCTATCTTGGCTTGGGCAGAAGGTAATGTTCTGGCTATCTCCGCCATGCACATTCCAGTAGTAGACAACATCCTGGTGGAGTTCCTCAGTTGCCAAATGGTGGACCCTTGAGATTGGTAGCTCCACCCAGATGTTTTTGCCTTGTTGGTGCAGCAGTGGGGTCTTCCTCAAATAGATCTGATGGCCACCAGGAACAACAGGAAAGTTCCAATGTTTTGTTCTCGTTTGTGTGGGGTGGGGGGAGTCCTCTGGCCTTTGTGCCATGGATCCCTTGTTGATTCCTTGGTGCTTTCATCTGACTTACATCTTCCCTTCAATTCCTCTCATCCCCAGAGTACTTTGGAAGATTCAGATGAACGGTCCAGCGGTCATCATGATTGTAGTCTATTGGACCAGGAGGCCATGGTTCCCCAAGCTGGGGAGGAATCTTGATTGGCAAGTTCTTTCCCTAGGAGTTGCCCACTGAGGCTTCTACTTTATACATGGTAATCTGAAGACAGAAGACCTGCTGAAAAGGTGAGCAACCCTGAGTGCTGAGGTCCACTTGTCCCATGTTTCCTCTCCGCACAGAGGTCTCCATTGGAGTTTCTACTACATACTTCTGCACTCATTGGGTTTGTCTGTATGTTTGTTGGGGGTTTGGAGCAGGGTTTCTGTGGTAAATGTAAGCTTTTGTCTGCCATTTGGCATCTTTTTTTTTTTTTTTTTTTTTTTTTTTTTTTTTTTTTTTTTTGCACTTTTTCCTTCAGGGTACAGTGTTTATTTGTCTTTTAACATGTTTTCGGGTATTTTTACAACTTTTTTTTCACCTCATTGTAAGACTTTGAAAATTTGAGTTCGCTTTACCGCATAGATGCCAGTTTGGGACATATCTCTGCAACCGCTCAATGTAGAGACTTCAGAGATGGCTCGTTTTGTTTGGCTGCCATTACTCTATTATCCGGCCAACGTTCTGTGTACTTTGGGGGACTCAGGGAGCTTTTAGGGAAAACTACATTTCCCATGAGAGCTGGCTTCACACGCTCGTTTGATTGGCTCCAGTTGCAGCAGCCATTTTCTGCTTTCCCTTCACGAGTTCTATGCAGGGCTTGGACTCTCCTTCTCTCCTCAGATTAACCCTTCACCTGCCAGATAAGTGCAAATTAGTGATTTCTGGGGTGAAATTTTAATGGTACACACTGTATTGGCTTCTTTCCTTATACTTGGAACGTTTTGACACTGTGAGAATGTCAGCTCCGTTGGAGCTTGGGGTTAGACCTAAAACTAAGGATACTGGGGTGTCTGTGTCCCCCATTGCACACTGCTCCTCATGTTAATCAGGGTTACCTAGAGAGTACTTGGGTAATTTATGCCCAGCATTCCTGCTGCCCCTGCATCTCCCCCAGGGACCTCCAGACATGCACAAGAGCCAGTTTGGATGAAAGCGTTTAAGGCCACTACTAGAGACCTAAGGTCTACCTTACAACTCCTTCCATCCCAATTGCAGGGGGTCTTCCAGTCTTGGCAGCCCCCTACTCCTATCAGATCTTCCCTGCCAAAACCACAGGGAGTTCCTGATGTGTCAGATTCCTCGGAGGAGGAACTGTTGATAGACTCTGAAGAGGGGGAATATTCTGCGGTGGTCTCTTCCCAATTCTTCGGTGGACCTCTTTGAGGCTGACTCTGATCAGAGCAGTGTTAAACACCCTAAACATTCCCTTGGTTCCAGAGGCTCCTGTGGACCCCTCTGATGTGTTCCAGGAACCGAAGAAGCAGTCTGCCTGTTTTCCTCCTAACACCACTCTTGACCGTCTGGTGTCAGACGAGTGGAAAGCTCCTGACAAGAAGCCTTCTGTTTCTAAGAAGTTTGCCAAGTTGTACCCCTTTTCTGAAGCGGCATTAGCTCAATGGGCTCATCCACCCAAGGTGGACACTCCAGTCTCTAGACATTCTAAGTCTACTCCTCTGCCTGTGGCAGACACATCTGTCCTCAAAGACTGGACTGACAGGAAGCTTGAGACATCCTTAAAAACCATCTTTGCTACGGCTGGTATTTCACTGTGCCCAGCGTTCACCGCTCTTTGGGTGAACAGGGCCATTGCAGTTTGGATTGAACACCTGACTGTAGCTGTCCGTCAGCGAGCCCCTACCTCTGATATGTTGCAACTTCTTGCCAACATTTCTGAGGGTCAGCATTATGTTTCTTCTGCTATTTTTGACATCATCTGCTCGGTGGCTAGGGTTTCTACCATGTCTGTGGTAACCAGACGGGCTCTTTGACTCAAGATCTGGTCTGCAGACACTACCTCTAAGAAAGCCTTGCTTTCATTGCCTTTTCATACTACCTCTCTGTTTGAGCCGGAGCTTAAGGACCTCATCAGTGAGGCCACAGGGGGTAAGAGTACTTTGCTGCCTTAAGTGCCTAGGAAGAAAGTGTAATCAGCTTTTTTTTCATCCCTTTCAGGCTGGGGCCTGTTCCGAACCAGACTGTTTCCCAGGCTCTGCACTCCTCTTCCAAGCCCAAACAACAATGGAGGGCCAAGCAGCTCTCCTCCAAACCTACTTCGGCATAACTCTCCGAATCCTGGTCCCCATGCTGCAGTTGGGTGGTCTTGTGCGCCACTTCCTCAGTGTCTGGACAGACACCGTGGGGGATCCATGGGTTTTACAGCGTGTGCCAGAAGGGTACAGGATCCCTTTCGGCTCTCTTCCCCCCATTCAGATTTTTTCCTTCACACTCCTCAGGGAGTGGAGAAGTGCCGTCTGTTCCACGGTGCCATCCAGATCCTTTTGGACAAGGAACATCTGGAACCAGTCCCAGTGCCAGAAATGGGTTTGAGTTTTTACTCCAACCAGTTTGTGGTTTCCAAGAAACACAGTGGCTGTCATCCCATTTTGGACCTCAAGGACCTTGAGGTCCTTTGTGGTCAAGACTCATTACCACCAGGAGTCCCTGAGGACTGTGATCGCGGTCATGTCTCCTGGAGAATTCCTCGCTTCAATGGACCTTCAAGATGCATACCTGCATATTGATATCCGTCCAGAGAGCTTCCAGTACCTCCAGTTTGCTTGCAACCAAGGGCATTTTTAGTTTTCTGCTCTTCCCTTTGGTCTTACTACAGCTCCCCGGGTCTTCAGTTGCGTCCTGGGTGCATTAGTGACTGTCTTCCATCAGGATGGCATCAGAGTCACTCCTTCCATGGACTACTTGCTTCTGAAGGCCCCCTTCATCAGCAGGTCAAGGACTGCATTCATGCACTGACCCGTCACGGATGGATCCTCAACATGGACAAGTCGGACCTTGTCCCATCTCTGAGACTAGTCTTCCTGGGTCTCCTCTTCGACACCAAGCAGGGTATGGTGTTTCTCCTGGGTGAGGTAGCTGTTCTGGCTCACTATCCAGTCCCGGCCAAGAAGCTGACCTCACTAGTGGGGAAGTTCATTTCCACCATAGAAGCTGGGCCATTTGCCATGGCTCACACCAGGGAACTTCAGAGGTTTGTGATCCATGTGTGCAGGGGTCAGCAGGATCTGTTGAAGATGTTGTTGTTTCTCCCTCTTCACGTGGAGCTGAGCTTGTTGTGGTGGCTCAACCTCTCCAATCTGCTGAAGGGCTGTCCCTTCATGATATCCTTCTGGACTACCGTGACGATGGATGCCTGCCTCTCCGCTGGGGAACAGTCCTGGGTCACAGCAATGCCCAGGGTTGGTGGTCCCCGGAGCAATCTATCCTTCCCATCAATGTGTTGGAGCTTCAGGCGATATTTCATGCTCTTCGCCACTGGACACTTCATCTGGAGGGGTGCCCAGTTAGATTCCAGTTTGACAACACCACGGCCGTGGCTTACATCAACAAGCAAGGCGGTACAAGAAGTGTCGCTGCTTGGTTATAGATCAAAGCTATCTTAACCTGGGCAGAAGAACATCTGCAGTTCATATTCCAGGCGTAGACAACATGCTGGCAGCCTTCCTCAGTCGACACAGTGTGGACAGCGGAGAGTGGGAACTGAATCAAGAAGTGTTCAACCTTGCCACTTCGATCCCATGGCACTTACCCCTGGCATACACATTTCCTCCCATTCCCATGCTACACAAGGTATTGTGGAAGCCGCGTATGGCGGGCTGTCCAGTTCTTCTGATTGCTCTGTACTGGCCTTGTCAGGCCTGGTTTCCGGAGCTCCTGGGTCTCTCTGTGGCAGAGCCTTTTCAGTTATCCCACCATCTGGATCTTCTTCTACAAGGGTACCTGTGGAAGAAGGATGTGGACTGTCTGGGTTTGACGGCATGGAAATTGAATCAATACTGAAGACAAAGGGTTTCTCTTCTGGTGTGGTGGCCACTATGCTTAGTGTCCACAAGCCTGTTTCCTTTAAGGCCTACCATAGAGTTTGGTCTACCTTTCTTGTTGCTCTGATAGGGATCTTTCCCAGGAATTTGATCTTTCAACGGTCCTGTCCTTCCTGCAGGACGGAGTGGATAAGGGCCTCAGTTTGAGTTCCCTTAAGGTTCAGACTTCCGCACACTCTGACGTATCGCTATTCTTCCTGATGTCAAGGTTTTCCTACAGGGTGTTGCTCATACTCGTCCTACTCCTCAGTGGGATCTTAACTTTGTTTTGGGTGTCCTTCAGATCCCTCCATTTGAGTCCTTGGCTACTATTCCTCTACGCATGCTGACTTGGAAAATGGCCTTTCTCCTGACGATTGTGTCTGTTCTACTTGTTGCGGAGTTGCATGCCCTGTTTTGTAAACCACCCTTTTTGGTGTTTCACAAGGACAAGGCGGTTCTTCGTACTTTTCAGGGGTTTCTCCCAGAGGTGGTCTCTGAATTCCACATTAATCAAGAAATTGTGGTGCCCTCTTTATGCCCTGACCCTACATCTGACAAGGAGAGGGATCTTCACTTGTTGGATGTGGTGCAATGTCTTAAGTTCTATGTGCATCGCACTGAGTCTATTCGTCAGTCTGATGCCTTGTTCGTCATTCCTGAGGGTCTCACGGCAGGGAGATAGGCATCCAAGGTGACCATAGCGTCTTGGTTTAAGTCTTCTTTTCGTAAGGCTTACGAACTGCGGAAGAAGCCTGTTCCATTTAAGGTTCAGCTCATTCCACTCGATCCATTGGGGCATCTTAGGCTTACACAAATCAAGCCTCAGTTGATCAGTTGTGCAAGGCTGCCACTTGATCCTCTGTGCACAATTTTTCTAAGCACTACCTCGTTGATGTGCTTGCGTTGGCTGTTGCCAGTTTGGGACGGAAGATCCAGGAGGCGGTTTTGCCTGTCTAGGTTCTCCTTTTGTCTCTTCAGTGTTCCTTCACTTTTGAGCCCAGTTGGCTCGGGTTTTGTGTGCTGTGCTACGTTCCTGGTGTGGTTATGCACCAGTTTTGTGTCCGTTGACACATTGTTGTTATTGTTGGGCTGTCTATGATCTAATGGTTCATTTTTGCTCTTTGACTTTGGGGGCCCTGCGTCTAGTCCTTGCCTTACTTCCCACCTCTGGGAAACTCAATGGTTAGACATTCCAGAGTTACCAGTAACCTATATTGGACGACAGAGAAAAGAGGATTTAAGTCTTACCTGTTAAATCCTTTTCTCTTAGTCCATATAAGTTACTGGTCTCCCACCCTGTCAAGGGTCCATGCTTGGTTCTCCTGTGACCAAACGGTGGAGTCCTTTTGGGTTCATGCTTACAGGAGTCTTCTTTTCCCTTCTTACTACCTAGTCACTAGTTAGTGTCTCAGATCTTTCTGGAGTGGGTTGGCTAGATGCAGCTAAGGAGTGGAGGAGGTAGGCTACACCCAGCATTCTCTTCAATTATTGTTCCTGCCTACTTAAAGGGGCAGTCGCCTACCCAAAGTTACCAGTAACCTATGTGGACTAAGAGAAAAGGATTTAGACTAAAATCCTCTCTTCCTGGTATTTCACAAGGACGGGGCCATTCTTTGAATCTCCCAGGAGATTGTTGTGCCTTAATTTTGTTCTCACCCTATATATGACAAAGAGAGGGGTCTCCACTGTTGGATGTGGTACGCTGTCTCAAGTAAGACTGATGTCTTGTTTGTTATCCCTAAGGGTCATAGGGCACGTCAGGCTGCGTCCAAGGTAACCGTGTTTCCTGAATTAAGTCTACCATTCGCAAGTCTTACGTACTCTGGAAGAAACCTGTTCCCTTTCGTGGTACAGCAAATTCCACCTGGTCTGTTGGGGCCTCTTGAGCCTACAAGAACCAGGCCTCTGCTGAACAGCTGTGCAAGGTGGCAACTTGGTCCTCCGTGCACACCTTTGCCAAACATTTATCAAGTTGATGTTCTGGCTTCAGCTGAAGCCAGTTTTGGCAGGAAGGTCCTTAAGGCAGTTCTGCCTGTCTAAAGGCCTACTCCTTCCTGTGCCTTACTATTTTAATGGTTTGAGTCCACTTGGCTCTTGTTCTTGTGTGCTGTGCTATTGTTTTCAGTGTCCATCGACACTTAGATATGTTTGGGCTGTTTTTAGTTCTGAACAGTTCTAGGGAACTCTGTATTATTGGGACCTGCGCTAGTTCCTTTATTTTATTTTAACCCTGGGAGCCTACTATGGGAATATCCCCATGGTACCTGTATTTTAGTCTTACATGTTAAATCATTTTCTCTTAGTCCATATGACATACAGGTCTCCCACCCAGAGAGAGAGAGAGAGGGGATCTTGCTTGGGCTCCCTTGGCTGGAAGTGGGAGTCCTTCTTGGGTATTATTGCTCACAGGAGCCTTTTTTCTTCTCTTGCTGTCCTGTCTAGTGAGTTAGTCTCATGTCAAAACTGGATAGGTGGGGCAAGGGTAGGTTGATAAGAAGAGAAGGCTCCAGCCTACTAGGAAGGAAGTCTCCTCCCCATGGTACCTGTATGTCATATGGACTAAGGGAAAAGGATGTAACAGGTAAGACTAAAATCCTCTTTTTTCATTCATGTCCAGTGTCCCTCACTATCTCACCCTCCCCAAACAGGGTTGGGCAGGCAGGAAGTCGTCTAGCCAAAAGCCCCAAGCTCTCAAGTCACTGATATGTGTTTAGTGGAGGTTTTAGCCTCTCTTAGAAAATTGGTAGTCTGGAAATCTGGTGAGATTCTGCACTGGGCACAATATATGTGCAGGAGTTGTGCAGCCACTTGTATGGAACTGCCTTTATGGTGGAACCTTTCCAATTCTGACTCAGACCTGGTAACTTGCCCTCCAACAACGTATGCCGGGCTATTCTTCTTGATCTGCTGCAGTGCAATACCTTCAGGTGGTATCAATGTGGATTCAGTCTGCCATTTACATTTAATGGGATAAACCGCATCAAGGTGGATTTTATCTCGGCCTCCAGCAGCTAGATCCTGGGAACTGGAAACTCGACTGGTGTTCGACCCCTGTAGTCAGTCTGTGGGTTCTTCCAATTCTGTGGATTTTCTCCTTTCTTTGTTCATTTGCAAGATTTCTTGGAGGGGGAAGGTTTCAAACCTCCTAGGACCTTTTTCTTTCCTTTTGTGGACACCGTGGTCTTTCCTTGAAAGTTTCCTAGGCATACGTGTTTTCTTCATTTCCTCTGACTACCACGGTATTGAGTAAAGTCAGGATACAACAGGCTCATGTGACTCTGCTCAACCCATTTTGGGTTTTCCGGGACTGGTTTTTGGTTCTTTCCACTTTCTCTGTATGTGGGCTTTTTTGGCTTCCTCTCCTTCTGGACCTTTTTAGTCGGGGTCCTCTTTATCTCCCAAAGGGTAAGATATAGATTTGTCAGCTTGGCTCTTCGTGCCAGCGTTATGAGGGAGAAAGGTTTGTCAGAATTTCTCTTTACCAGTTTGATAGTAATTTGCAAGCTGATGTTTTTGAAGGTGGACTGAAAAGTATGTTCCTTGTCCTTCCATAGATTAATCCTTTTTGTCTTCTAGTGTGCTTCTACTCTGTCTCTTTTCAGAGTGATATTGCATTCTTTGTGCATGGGGTGGCTACGGCTTAACTGGTCTTTGGGGATCCCACTCCTCTCAGGGACAGAACCTTTATTTTTGGGAGTGTTTCTGAAGGCTTCTTTTTGAGTCTCTATCTCTCTCTCTTTGCTGTCTTTGAATCTTAGCTCAGCTTTCATTTTTGCATTTGTGTCTGTTTGGAGTGTAGCCACACTACAGGCTTGTCTAGTGAACCTCCCTTTCTGATAGAGTGGTTTTAAAAACTCCTGTAGGGTTTTCACCTTTCCTTGTTTTTCTTATTGTCCAGGATTTTGTTCTGTTATCTTCTTGTCCATCTCCTTGTAAATGACAGGACAAAGAGCTTCAATGTTTGGACATGGGTGCTTTTAATCCTGCATTCCTTGCACAGAATTTTATTGCAGTTTGGACTTCTTGTCATTCCTGAGGGCCCTTTTGTGGGCCTACTTGTGTCTTGTGACAGTGGTTCCCTGTGTTAAGGCAACCATTTGGAAGCACTATGCTTTCTAGGACAAGTCTGTCCCCTTTTGGGTTACAGCTTTTTTTTTTTTTTTTTTTTCTCTCCTTCTCTAGAGCACTAGGTGCTTTTGGGGTCTATAAGACACAGATCTTTTTGGAGTACTTGTGCACGGCAGGAAAGTGTCTATTCCTTCACATATTTGTTAAATACATACGTTTTGCTTCTTTGGAAAGCCAGTTTTGGTCCTTCAGGCTGTTGTGCCTATGTAAGTATCCTTCTCATGGTTTTTACCAGTAATTTGTTTGAATCTGGTCTGTTTGGACGGAAGGTACTACAGTCTCTTGGATCTGTGTGGGTTTCCTTCAGCAACTTTTGTGTGTGTGTGTGTGTTTTTTCATTTTTTGCACAGGTCGTTGTTCCTTTTCCAGATCCTCTCCTTTACAACTGGTCTGTGTTTTGAGGGTTTTTCATTCTCACTTTTTGGAATCTTTCTGTATAAATTTGGATATAAGAAATAATTTTCTTAGTCCATGTGCCACAGAGGAATTCCCTCTTTCACTGTCGTCCAATACAGGTCACTGGTACCATGGGATGTGTAGTCCCCTTTAATAGGCAGGAACAATTATGCAAATAATTTGCAAGGGGCGGAGCCTCCCCTCTTACTTAAGCCACCTTCTGGCCAGAGCCACCCATATTGATTTGTTCCTGGTGTGCTTGCACACCAGGCAGAGAACAGCTATGCTTCTTAGAGTTTTATTATTTTTTTTCAAATATGGAATACCACCATTAGGAGGGTGACCATGGCTGTGAATTGCCCTCTTCAAAGTGGCTGGTGCAGCTTCCAGGGATTTCTGTGGACCTATACCTGAAGAGGGGACAGCTTGTGTTAAGCAGCTCCCCTGTTGGGGAAATTACCTCTGGTTCTTTCCCTCCCTATCATGGTCACCTGAAGACAGAAGTCTGCGAGAAAGGTGAGTCACCCATTGAGTGCTGAAGGTCCACTTGTCCCCACAGTGTCCCTTTGATGGGCTTGTATTTGGGAGTTTTAATACACTCCAGCACTCATAGGGTGTTTTTATTGCATTATCACTATTTATGCAATTTCTGTGTTATTCTCTGAGTTTTGGAGCATTGGGTATTCATTTATTTATGTTTCTCATGTATTTCATGCTTGTTTGGGCACTTTTTAATGTTTTACTAAACTTTATTAAAAATGGTGTTCCGCGCCTTTAAGCGCGACTTTTTCCCGCTCAGCAGCAGAGCTCCTTTACTCTCTATGGGAATTCACAGTTTGGGACATATCTCTGAAACCGCTTGTCACAGCAACTTCAGAGTGGGCTCATTTTAATGCTAGGCTCCTGCTCTATCATCCGGTTGGTGTTTTATTAATGTAGGGGGTTCAGGGGGGCTTCGGGCACTGTTTGGGGTACTTGCATAGGGAAAACTACATTTCCCATGAGCGCTTAGCTCGCGCTCGTTTCTGATTGGCTGTCATGACGGCCGCCATTTTGTGGTACTTTTCCAAGGCGAGTACACTACGCAGGGACCGAGCCTTCTCTCTCCTCACCAGATTAACCCTTCGCTGGCCAGATAAGTCCGTTTTTAGACCTTTTCTGGGGTGAAATTTTAATCTTTAACACTTTTCTGGGTGATAGTGTTTTTTGTGGGGTATATTGACGCTGTGAGCATGTCTACTTCACTGGAGCTAGGGGCTAGACCCAAGACTAAGGAGGCTGGGGGGTCTTCTACCCCCATGGCGTTTTGCTCCTCTTGCCACATTGGGCTGGATTGCGATAATGTGGGGGATCTATGCCCTAATTGTACTGATAAAGATAGCAACCCTGGGCTTCCCAGCCACGCTATTGAGCCATCTTGGGTGAGGGAGTTTAAAGCTGCCACTAGGGATCTCAGATCCACGCTTCAACTCTTTCCCTCTCAGGTACAGGGGGCTCTCCAGGTCTGGCAGACCCCCTCTACTATCAGGACCTCCCTGCCTAAGCCACAGGGAGCTCCTGATATCACTGATTCTTCTGAAGAAGAACTTTTACAGGATTCTGATGCTGAGGAACGTACTGTTATTGAATCTAACAGGTCCATTGGGGACCCCTATGAGTGTGACCCTGAAGTTTCGACTGAGGGTCTGATCAGAGCGGTTCTGAATACGCTCAACCTTCCTCTGACTCAGGAATCCACTTATGATCCTACTGATGTTTTTCAGAAAAAGCCATCTAAACCTGTTGTTTGTTTTCCAACTAACCCTACTCTTGCCCGTCTGGTTTCTGAGGCATGGAAGAATCCTGATAGATCTTCCTCTGTCTCCAAAAAGTTTGCCAAACTTTACCCTTTTCCCGAAGCGGAGCTGGCAAAATGGGTTCATCCTCCCAAGGTGGATGCTCCTGTGTCTAGACTATCCAAATCTACTGCTTTGGCTGTCTCAGATGCCTCTGCCTTGCAGGACTGGACGGATAAGAAATTAGAGCTCTCTCTTAAATCTATTTTTGCCTCTATTGGCACTGCCATGCGCCCCACCTTTGCTGTGGCATGGGTTAATAGGGCTATTGCAGCCTGGACTGAACGACTGACTGAAGCGGTTCGCCAGGATGCGCCTGTATCTGAACAGTTGCAGCTTCTTGCTAATATCACTGAAGCTCAGAACTATGTTGCTGATGCTGCTTTTGATGCTGTGCGCATGATGGCGAGGGCCTCCACTTCTTCTGTGGTGGCTAGACGCGCTCTTTGGCTGAAAATTTGGTCTGCTGATACAGCCTCTAAGAAAGCCTTGCTTTCCTTGCCCTTTCAGGGGAATTTGCTCTTTGGCTCTGAGCTCAAAGAAATGATCAGTGAGGCTACTGGCGGTAAAAGTTCTCTTCTACCCTCAGTCTTTAAGAAAAAGTTTCCAGCCAAACGCAATCGGTCCTTTCGTTCCTTTCAGACTGAGACACGCTCCTCGGCCCAAACGGGTCCTCCCACTACGCGCTCCTCCTCCAAGCCCAAACAGTCCTGGAGGCCCAAAGTTGCCTCCAAGGCCAAGACCTCCAAGACTGCTTCGGCATGACTCGCCGAACCCGGGTCCGCATCCGGCTGTAGGCGGTCGTCTCCGCATCTTTCGCCGGTCTTGGGAGGAGTCAGTGGCGGACCCATGGGTTCTTCAGGTGGTGTCAGAGGGATACAGGATCCCTTTCTCTTCCCTTCCTCCTTTTCGGTTCCATTTTACTCGTCCTTCTCAGGAACCCTCAAAAAGGCGTCTGTTCGACGACGCTATTCAGGATCTCTTGGACAAAGAGGTCCTGGAGGCGGTTCCGCAGGGGGACACAGGTTCAGGATTTTATTCCAACCTGTTTGTGGTAGCCAAAAAGGACGGAGGAGCCCGTCCCATCTTGGATCTCAAAGATCTCAATGCCTATGTGGTGACTTCCCACTTCCGCCAGGAGTCCCTTCGCTCTGTGATTGCAGCAATGTCTCCAGGGGAGTTTCTTGCCTCCCTGGACCTTCAGGATGCTTATCTTCACATCCCTATTCATCCAGAGAGCAGGAAGTATCTCAGGATTGCTTGCCACAGGGGACACTTTCAATTTACAGCGCTCCCCTTTGGACTGACTACAGCTCCTCAAGTCTTCCAGCGGGTGCTGGGCTCCTTGATAGCGGTGCTCCATCAGGATGGGATCAGAGTGACACCCTACATGGACGATCTCCTACTGAAGGCCTCCTCAGCGGAGCTTCTCCACCAGCAGTTGCAGAGGTGCATGCACACCCTGAACCGTCACGGATGGATCCTGAATCTGGACAAGTCGGACTTGATTCCTTCTCAGAGGCTTCTGTTCCTGGGTCTCCTGTTCGACACTCGCCAATGCATGGTGTTTCTTCCAGAGGACGTGGCTCACCAGATAGCCGTCAGAGTGGCTGGGATTCTGGACATGGACGAAATTCCAGTTCCGAAGTTGTCGTCCTTAGTGGGGAAGTTCATTTCCACGATCGAAGCAGTACCATTTGCCATGGCCCACTCCAGGGATCTTCAGAGATTTGTGATCCAGACGTGCAGGAATCATCCAGATCATCAACATCTGTCTGTTTCTCTTCCTCCTCATGTAGAGTCGAGTCTGCACTGGTGGTTAGATCTCTCTCATCTCTTGAAAGGGAAATCCTTTCTAGTTCCTCATTGGACCACAGTCACAACGGATGCCAGCCTTCGGGGCTGGGGTGCAGTCTGGGGTCGCTTCAGTGCTCAGGGGTAATGGGGTCTGGAGGAATCCATGCTCTCCATCAATGTTCTGGAACTTCGAGCTGTCCGGCTGGCCCTGAGGCACTGGGAGTCTCAATTGACCGGTCTTCCAGTCAGAGTAGAGTCCGACAACGCCACGGCGGTGGCTTACATCAACAGACAAGGCGGCACAAGAAGCGGTTCCGCCTGGTGGGAAGTCAAGGATATTTTGTCTTGGGCAGAAGATCACGTGCCTGTCATCTCTGCAGTTCATATTCCAGGCGTGGACAACGTCATGGCAGACTTCCTCAGTCGTCACACCGTCGACAGCGGAGAATGGGCTCTTCACCCAGAGGTGTTTCACATGCTCACTCAACGGTGGGGGATGCCAGTGGTGGATCTGATGGCTACCAGACACAACAGGAAGGTTCCGGTGTTTTGCTCCCGTCTGAGGGACTCCCTTGCTCTAGCGGTGGATGCCTTGTCGATCCCTTGGGACTTCTCCCTGGCTTACATCTTCCCCCCTCTTCCTCTATTGATCAGAGTTATTCAGAAGTTGAAGAGAGAACGTTGTCCTGTCATCCTGATTGCTCCAAACTGGCCTCGCCAGTCCTGGTTTCCGGAATTGATGGCCATGTCAGTGAAGGATCCAATCCCACTTCCAGCCCGTCCGGACCTGCTTCTTCAGGGGTATCTGTGGAAAGAGGATGTTCACTCTCTCCGTTTGATGGCATGGCGGTTGAATCCTCGATTCTAGCTAAGAAAGGCTTTTCTCCTTCTGTGGTGTCGACGATGCTCAGTGCTCGTAAGCCTGTGTCTTCCAAGATCTATCATCGCATTTGGTCAACTTTCGTGACATGGTGCTCTGTCAAGCAGTTGTCTCTCGACTTCCATCTTCCCACTGTCCTGGCCTTCTTGCAGGACGGTGTGGACAAGGGGCTCAGTCTGAGTTCCCTCAAAGTTCAGACCTCTGCCTTGTCTGTGTTTTTCCAGGAACGGATTGCCATCCTTCCTGATGTGAAAGTCTTCTTCCAAGGTGTGACTCATGTTCGACCTGCCTTCAAGAGTCCTGCTCCCCAGTGGGATCTCAATTTGGTGCTGGGGGTTCTTCAGCGACCACCGTTTGAATCCTTGGCTTCCATTCCATTACGTCTTGTGACTTGGAAGATGGCCTTCCTTTTGGCTATTGTGTCAGTACGCCGGGTGGCAGAGTTACAGGCATTGTCTTGTAAACCTCCTTACCTGGTGTTCCACAAGGATAAGGCTGTGCTTCGCACTACCAAGGAATTCTTACCCAAGGTTGTGTCTGAGTTTCACATCAATCAGGAGATTGTGGTTCCCTCTTTCTGCCCTAATCCTTCATCTGACAAGGAAAGAGATCTCCATTTGTTGGATGTGGTGCGTTGCCTCAAGTTTTATGTTCACCGCACCGAATCTATCAGGAAGTCTGACGCTCTATTCGTCATTCCTGAGGGGCCTAGGGCAGGAAGACCGGCTTCCAAAGTTACCATTGCCTCTTGGATTAAGGCTACCATCCGTGAAGCCTATAAGTTGAGGAATAAGCATGTTCCCTTCAGGGTGACTGCCCATTCCACCAGATCTATTGGGGCCTCCTGGGCCTACAAGAATCAAGCTTCTGCTGATCAACTGTGCAGAGCGGCCACTTGGTCCTCTGTGCACACTTTTTCTAAGCACTACCGAGTTGATGTACTGGCATCGGCTGATGCCAGCTTTGGAAGGAAGGTCCTGGAGGCAGTCTTGCCTGTGTAGGTCTTCCGCTCTGTGATCCTTAGTGCTTCCTTACTGTTGAGCCCGGTTGGCTCGTGTTCCGTGTGCTGTGTTAAGTTCAGGGATTGTTCCCTTGATTGGTGTCCGTTGACACTTACAGTTTGGGCTATGTTATCAACTGGTTAACAGTTCTAGTGACTTGGGCCTTGCGCCTGGTCCTTGCCTTACTTCCCGCCTCTGGATCAGCTCAATGTTTGTACATCCCATGGTACCAGTGACCTGTATTGGACGACAGTGAAAATAGGATTTTAGTCTTACCTGTTAAATCCTTTTCACTTAGTCCATACAGGTCACTGGTCTCCCACCCTGTCAAGGGACCAGTCTTGGCTCTCCTGTGGCATTCAGTGGGAGACCGTTCGGGCATGCTCACAGGAGTCTTTCTTTTTGCTTACCTGGGGTCAGTTTAGGGTCTCAAATCAATATGGGTGGCTCTGGCCAGAAGGTGGCTTAAGTAAGAGGGGAGGCTCCGCCCCTTGCAAATTATTTGCATAATTGTTCCTGCCTATTAAAGGGGACTACACATCCCATGGTACCAGTGACCTGTATGGACTAAGTGAAAAGGATTTAACAGGTAAGACTAAAATCCTATTTTTTTTGTATTGGTGACCCACTGTATTGGTGAAGATAAAGTGGAGTAGAGAAGGAATCTCCACCCCCAGAGAGTCTTTTAAGGCATGTGCAATACCCTCTTGGCCAGATGATACTTTTTCCCATGGACTAAGTGAAAAGGATTTATCAGTAACTACACAAAAACCCCTTTTATTTATTTATCTTTAGGTCCAAGGTAACGCACGCATTGAGAGGGAAGAGGAGAACCCTTATGAGTTGCTAATCACTGCAGAGACTAAGAGACCAGATGGCCGAGGTATAAGAGTATGTTTGAAGAGTGAAGTGTGTGAGATTGGATTATGTGGAGATGGCTTTGAGCACATTAAATACTTGTTAAAGATAAGTGTTGGTAAAGTCAGCATTATTGAAGAGACGTGTATAAATAGAAGTTGCATGTCTTGTATAAAACAAATGTTTAATGTTATCTCATGCTTTTGTATCTTTCCACAGTAGAATTGCACCTACAAGGAAATGCAGGGGCCTCTCAGGTGAGAGAGAACCTAAAACTGATTATATATATCTCTGTCGACATGTAGATCCTATGCATGCGAGTGTCTCAACTCCTTCTTTGTACCCTCAGGTCAGACCACAGCGCCCTGCACAGCCACAAGATCTTCCACGGCCTCCAAATCGATGTGGCTCTTCTGACTTGTCTAGTGGCCATTCTGAAGGGGAGTCTCATGGCTCAGAGAGACCTAACAGTAAGAGCTCAGACATTTTATTTTCTGCACACTGGAAAACAGTTTTTGTTAGAATCTTGCATTTTTGTTTGTATAATTCTTTTTTAACTGGCCTGTTCATTTTTCCCATTCTTCTCCCTGTCTCAGCGCTCTCTAAATGTCAGGGATCACAGACAGACAATAGTATTCACTGTTCAGCTTCTGACCTCCAGCTGTCTTGCAAGCAGTGCTGTAGCAGCAGCTGAATGCCAGCTCAGACGCATTTTTTCTGTGTCTCTTTCTGACATACATTTTCATTTGCATTGAGTTACTGTTTAGGCTGTGCCAGTTTTCTTTCACTCCTAGGCTGCTGGCTCTTCAACCTTCACCTTCTCTTTCTCCTGGTTTTCTTGTACTTATACTGTCTTCTTTCTGGTGCACTGTCTCTCTTTATTGTGCTGTTTCTTTCTCCCCCTCTCGTCACCCTCCCATATATCTACCAGTTTTATCCTGTTTTCACATCATTCTCAGGTGGGCAACGGCGAAACAGTTCAGGAGGTTGGAGTTTGGCCTCTGCAGACAGCTCCGACTCCCACATGCTTCAGCACTTTTCTGGTCTGCTACACGGGTCCTCTCCGGTGTGTGAAACACGAGATCCTCCCCTTCCTGGTGAACCTGCAGGTGCAGAGGGCTGCAGGAACGGTGCAGCCACTCGTATGGAACTGCCTTTACGGCGGAGCCTTTCGAAGTCTGACTCAGACCTGTTAACTTGCTCCCCCCCAACTGGTGGTGAGGGAGAGGATTGGAGTCGCAGTGGGTCCCTCACTAATTGTACAGTTAGTGGGGGAAAGAAGAGACTTGAGAAATCCCCCTCTTTCACTTCAGAATGGGATGAGGTCAGTAGGAGAAATGCAGAGCCACAGGTGGGAGGGAAAGAGGTAGGGTATAGTGTATTACGATAGTAGCGGGAAGACATGGGAATTGTGAGTGTGTTTGCATGTGATAAGGGAAACATATTGGGTTACTTTTAAAAGGTGTTGTGTTGGTGGGAGACTCTATTTTGACTTCGGGATTTATAGTCTGGTACTATGGTTGTCATTTTGTGGTGAATGTATGCAAGTCTAGACATAATACTGACTAATGTGAGACCGGTGTTTTGAAAATGTCTTAGCTTTGTGGAGATAAACATCCACTCTTGTATGTTTGTCAGGAACATGGATGCTTGGTGTTAGAATGCATGGTGATAATCTGTAAGAAGCATTTCCCATAAATACTCATGACAATGCCCCTTTCCCAGCAGCGCCTCCTGTTGGTCCCTGCAAACCCCCACAAAGGCCAAGTAAGAAAAGACAGACTCAACAGCAGCTGGGATCTTTTGGTTAAGAGCTTATTGTGGGGGTGGCTTGGGTAGCTATTTGTATATTTTAGGCTTGCTTGGGTTTGTATTGGCAAAGTGGGCAGTTGTAATGTGGTCTGGTGGAGGAGCTACGTTATGTTTGCTGTGTGTATATGAACATAATCCCTCTGTGCTTTAAGAAGAGGATATTTTCATTACCACCTCTGGTGCAAATGGGGGGCATATTTGCTGATTCTGTCCTGCTGTGGCATATAATGGGGCAAGAGAAACATGTTAATGTAGGTGAAATATCAAGCATTTACTGTAACTCTCTATTCCCTTTAATCTCTCTTCTTCTTCCCTTTAGTGCAAGTCCTCTTTCTTCTTATCTGCGATCTTTCACTCCTGTTTTACAGATTGACAAAATAATGAGTTCTATTGGTCAGGGTATTGAGTTCTCCCAGGAGCAGCAGTATATAGCAGGTAACATCAAAACAGAGATGCAGGGTAGGGGAGTGCCAAGATACCTCTCTACTGGTCCCCAAAGGGTTAAGAACCATTGGAGGGGGGTGGGGGTACACAACATTTCTTTAGAATATGTTGCATATTTCTCTAGTCCTTAAAGGGATAAATATTATTTTGAAAATGTTATCAAGGTCATCTGAATATGTTTTTAGTGAAAGATTCACTTTAAAATGACCCCATCTTCTATCCAAACAGGATCTCGTATCCCAGAGCATAGTGTTGCCCAGTGGTTAGAGTCCCTGGGACTCCTGCAGTATGAGAGCAAACTGGTGCTAAATGGCTTTGATGACATTCGCTTCTTGGTGAGTGTAAGAGTCAGAATTTGTTGAGACTGATGTTCAGTACTAATTCAGAGATTTACTCATTTTTGCTAATTCACTTCCCCTTCTATAATTTTACTACCTTTCTCTCTCTGTAAAACTGCAACTTAATCATGTAACTATCTACCGTGTTGTATCGGAAACTTTCCTAACAGTGATTGAGAACAGTTTTTTTTTTTTTTTTCTTTAAGAACTTTCTCCCACACATCCTTATGTTTTCAGTTATAAGTGGGGGACCAAATTTGTAGTTATCCCAACCTTTCAGTCTGTCTAAAATCCATTCTGTTCTCACCTGTAATTTTCTGAATGCCTCACATCTCATATGGGGAACCTTTTGACAAGCATAGTACTTTGTTGTCCCTAATGTTATAATTCACTTATCCAACCTGGCTACCGACTCATAAATTGTATAATTTGTCATTCCCTCTGCCCTCCCCCACCCCTGCCCTTTGGATTTTAACTCTTTAAATGTCAGAGAGGTATTGCGCACCACTCTGGCACTCATTGGGTTAAGTTTGGGCAGGGCTTGCATCATTTTATTTGTCTGTGTCTGATCACACAATGTTTTGCATTTATTTCTTCCCTGTTTATCCATGTCAGTCACAAAGTATTGGATAAGTAGCTCCTCCTACTGGGGATTTGGACAGACAAACAAAAGAATGATACGCCGACCATCCCCTACAAGAGAGACTTTAGTTATTTTTGTTCTAATTGACGGGCTTAGAGCTCTCGCGCTCTTTCCCCACATTTTTGAGGCGCATCTTAGCAAGGAATATGTTCTATAGATCCCCCTTGTGCCACCTTATACACACCTCAAGTCTACCGAGGGCCACTACAAAGAAATGCAGTTGCTTGATAACGGTGCTCATGATATGATCAAAATTACCACCTGTACATGTGCTTTAGTACACTGTCTGTTTCACGGCCCCTGTTCCTGAAGAGGTTGTCCAGCAGACAGCGTTAACAGATGAAAGCAGCCGCAGATATGGATACAGGTTGATGAGACCTACCTAATTGCTATTAAGGCATAAGCATACTTAGAGATAGTAATACTTAATTCAGGGCTTAAAACTTGAAGTCCTTTGCTACTAGCCAGACATGAAAAGTTACTCGCCACTGCAAGCCATAACATACCCACCAGGGCTGAATTTCTACTCGCCAGGGCAAAATTTTCACTCGCCTTTGGCTAATGGCAAGTGGAAATTTTGAGCCCTGCTTAATTATTACTAATCGCTGTATTAAAGTCATATTAAAAATAAATGTATTGCCCCCAGTGTCATCTCTCAAACTTTTATGGTTTGAGAGATGATCACTCCTAAAGTTGCCCTCTCCCTCCCCCTTCCCCGTAGTCAGCGTTGTAGCTGACTGAAGGGAAATCCGGTCTTACGATCATCAGGCGGCTCTGCAGCAGAGCCGCAATCATGTTTAAAAAAAAAAAAAAATCTTTCACTAAAACGGTCTTCTACATGTGCTTGCAAACCAAGCACACGTAGAAGACCATTTCCGTGAAAGATTTCTTTTTTATCAGCTCTATCTTGGCTGTGCTGCAGAGCCGCCTGATGGTCGTACGACATGCTTCCTTTCAGTCAGCTAGAACGCTGACTATGGGGAAGAGGGAGGGAGAGGGCAACTTTAGGAGCAATTATCTCTCAAACCATAAAGGTCTGAGAGATGACACTGGGGGCAATACATTTATTTTAAATAAGAATTTAACCCTTTGAGTGCCAGAGTGGTACGGAATGCATTGCAAAGCAATGCATTCCGTACCACTCTAGCACTCAAAGGGTTAATATAGGGATTAGTAATAATTAAGTATTACTATCCCTATAAGGGTTTTTTTTTTTTTTTTAGTATTCCTTAAGAGACTTGTAGGGAAAAAAAAAAAAAAAGGCGTGTTCCTTGTAAGCATTTAGTTGCAGCTGCAAGTACATTTCCACTTTGGTATTGTGTTCTTCACTGCTGTTGTCTTCTTATCTTCAGCTATTGGACTGGAAAAACTGGTCTACTCCTAGGTATGCTTGCCTGGCTATTGTTTCCTTTTCTGGACACTATCCTCCTGTATTCTAGAAGGTTTATTGTGCAGTTAAGCAGTGGATTTTGTATAGTACTTTACATTTGTCTATTTCAACATATCTGTGCACCAGTGTATTGCACCATACCTGAGCATTTCCCCGTACCTGTCCACCTGCGCAGTGCCCCGTACCTAGGTAGAGAGTAGAGTGCCCCTGTGCATTGCTCAGCATCTGCATCACACCTGCGTTTCTGTTACATTGCGCCTGATCCACACACATGCAATTTCCCTCTTCCTCAGCTGATACGCCACTAATGGGGCATTTGTCTCGTCCTTGTCCAGCACACCTCCATTGGCACCACTACAGATGTACTTATGATGCCTTTGTTCCGGGTTATCCAAAACTTTTGTGGGTCACTGCATTGGCAGATCCCATACTTGGTTCATATCTAGGACAATGGATACCTAGTCTGGGGAAGATCAGAGTCTCTTGTAAGAGTCCTTAAACTTCTGGTTTTTTTTTTATCTACCATCTGGTAGGTTGAGCTACTTATACCATGCTTTGTGAGTGACATAGATAGAATGGAAGAAAAGGAATTATCTGTAAGTAGAATTCTGAAATTTTCAGTTCTGGCACAGCAGAATATCTGGGCGCTTTATAAACTAACATTAATAAAAATGTTCAATGCAGACAGACCCCATGATGGAGGACCAGGACCTTGTAGACATAGGCATCACTGACCTGCAGCATCGACGTAGGCTTCTTCAGGCAGCCACCTCCCTACCAAAGGTAAGAGAGAAAATATGATATGTTCTATTAATATAGGTCAGCAAATGGGTACATATGATTTCTCTCTGAACTAGATTCTTAAAGGGATAGTAATACTTAGTTTTAACTTTATTTTATTTTGTAGGCATTAAAAAAACATGAAGAATGATATAAGTCTTATCTCTCAAACCTTTATGGTTTATGAGATATTCACAAGCAAAGTTCCCCTCCCCGCCCCTTTTACCTAGTGTAAGCCATCTCTTCTCAGATGTGAGTCTGGTTGTATGACAGTACAGATAACAGAAGGGGACAATTTTCTTTGTATGAAAACAATGAAAGCCCTTCCCCCCTTGACAAGTTTTTCAGCTTTTTCCATTATCTTAATTGAAGATTGTCCCTCTCTGCAGTCTACCTGGGCATCTCCCTTCTGATCTGGTTGAACGGGGGGGGATACTTTGTTTGTGAACATCTCTTAAACCATAAAGGTTTCAGAGATAAGCCTTATATCATTCTTCATGTTTTTTTAATGCCTACAAAATAAAATAAAGTTAAAATGAAGTATTACTATCCCTTTAAGTCAGTGAGCTATATGAACAGTGAATATGCAGAGTTGCACAATACATCACACACACACAAACACACAAATACACACACACACATAAACACACACACACACATACACACACTCACACATAAACACACACTCACACATAAACACACACACACACATAAACATAAACAAAAACATACACACACATAAACACAAACACACACACACACAAAAACACACACACACACAAAAACACAAACACACACACACACATAAAAAAAAACACACACGCACACATAAACAAAAACACACACACACACATAAACAAAAACACACACACATAAACACACACACATAAACACACACACATAAACACACACACACACATATAAACACACACACACATATAAACACACACACACATATAAACACACACACACACATATAAACACACACACACACACACACACACACACACACATAAACACACACACATAAACACACACACATAAACACACACACATAAACACACACACACACACATAAACACACACATAAACACACACATAAACACACACACACACACACATAAACACACACACACACACACACACACACACACACACATACACATAAACACACACACACACATAAACACACACACACACACACATAAACACACACACATAAACACACACACATAAACACACACACATAAACACACACACACACACATAAACACACACACACACACATAAACACACACACACACATAAACACACACACACACACACACATAAACACACACACACACACATACACACATACACACATACACACACACATACACACATAAACACATACACACATACACACATAAACACATAAACACATACACACATACATACACACTCACATATATACATTTCAAGTCCCTTCCTTCATGTCTGGACTTCCTAGCCTCCTGAGCAACGCAATCAATTTTTGGACACTTTTTCCTTGCTAGACATGCAGTTGTTAATACTAGTTCATTCTCAGGAAAGATTCACAGGGTTCTGCTTCAGAATAGTTCCCACGAAGGGTGGCAGACATCATCCTTTTCTGGACTTTAAGCTTCTCAGCTGCTTTGTGCTCACTCCACGGTACAAAATGGAGGCCTTGTGCTCCGTCACTGCTGCCATGAGTCATGGGGAATTTCTATCTTCCCTAGATAGAAGACACTTTTCCTGTACATGCAGCTCATCCACATTTCCTGCAGTTTGCTTTCCAAGACAGTCATTTTCAGTTCACTTCTCTACCCCTTGGGTTGTCTCCTCCGTAGGTATTGACAAAGGTCGTGTAAGTCCAGGTGGCTCACATTCACTCATCAAGCAATTTCTTTGATTCTTTATGTGGGCAACCATTTGCTAAAGGACCCTTCTAGACTGACACAGCTTGGTTTTCAATCTCAAGAAATCTTCTCTGGTTCCATCCCAGGTCTTCCACTTTCGCAGTATGAGATTCAACACTTCAGGGGAAGGTTTTCCTACCGGATTACAAGATTCAGGTGACTCAGGCTGTCTGCAGTGGTCCCAAGAGTATGTGAACGTATCAGGTTATCTAGTGTCTGATCCAGAAGCAATCCCATTTGCTCAATTTTACATGCACTAGCTGCAGCTGGAAATTCTTAGGAATTGGTCCAACAACAGTTCCACTTTTCCTTTGACATTTCTCTGTTCGACATGACTAAGTTGGATCTTTGCTGGTGGCTTCAGAGGCCTCTTCTGTCCTTGGGATGGCCTCTGGTTATCCCAAATTGGTCATATTCACAATGGACACTAGCCTGATATCATGGTCATCAATCTGCGTCACCAAACAGTGCAGGGTCTTTGGACTAGGGCAGAGAGCACTCTGACCATAACTGGGGCTTTGGGCTATTCATCTATCTCTGCAGCATTCTTATTCCATCCTGAGATCCCTGGTGCAGATCCAGTTGCACATTGTGGTTGGTGGCCATCACTTAAATCATCTGCCAGGAAGGGACCAGGAGTGTGGCCTCGACAGCTGAGGTTCATCTGATTCTCACGTGGGCGGAGGCTCGACTGACAACTCTCTCTGCCATTCATATCCCAAGGGTAGACAATGTCATGGCAGACTTTCTCAGTTGCCAGCTTCTGGATCCCAGCAGTTGGGAGCCCAAACAGAGAGTATTCAACTCCTTAGTTAGTAGATGGTTTCTCCCAGTGGTGGACCTAATGGCCTCGTGACTGAACAGCAGGGTTCCTCACTCCTGTGCCAGGTCCCAGGATCTTCTCATGGTAGATGTAATAGTCATCCCATGGCTTTTTCATGTGGCATATGTATTCCCTTCAGTTTTCCTGATTTCCCGGGTGCTGAGGAAAATGAGAATGGAGCAGGCTCATGTCATACTGATGGGCCCTGTTCTGGCCCCCTTGTGCCTGGTTTTTAGATCTTTTCAATCCTGCCGTAGCTGATCTATTTCGGGTTTTGGCTCTCTCTGCGTCCGGACATATATATATATATATATATATAATAATGTGTGTGTAAGGAGGCGCTACAGCACACACAGGACTTTCTAAAGGGTTAATTTATTTTCAGATGGTCAACGTTTTGTCCAGGCTAGCCTGATATCAGCCTGCTGTCCATTTACACATGTGAATGTATTACTATTTATCATATATTCTGTTCTATCACAATATCACACCATTGGCCACTCTCTTGTTGTTTTGTGTTTTATATGTGCGTCATCCAAAAGCTGGGTGTTGTCTGCATAGATTTGATATTGGAGTCAGAATGAGTTAATAAGTTCACCACAGGTTATTTCATATAGAGAGAACAGAAGCGGTCCTAAAACAGAGCCTTGGGGCACAAACAGAGATGCGCACAGGAGAGAACAAAGAAGTGGCAATGGAGACACTGAATGATCGGATAAAAGAAGACAGCCAGTTCAGGGCTGAGTTATGGATGCCTAAGCAGTAAAGAATTTGAAAGCGGAGAGCATGGTCAACAGTGTCAGAAGCACCTGAGAGATCAAGCAGGATAAGCATTTTGAATAGTGAACTTGCAATTTGGCAGTGTGTAGATCATTGACAACTTTTGTGAGAGCAGTTTCTGTGGAGTGAGACGTGCGAAAGCCAGATTGTAATGGGTTGAGCAGGTTGCGTGCATTAAGGAAGTCAAGCAGGCAGAAATAGACTAGGCGTTCCACAAGCTAGAGGGTGGGGTGCTCTCAGTAGAATTGTTCTTGAGGATAGGTGTCACTATGGCACATTTGAAGTTATCAGGAAAATTAGTAGATGCAAAGCAGGAGTTCAATATCTGTAATAGTACAGGGATTATTTTGGGGAAGGAAGTCTGGATGAGTTGAGAGGGAAGCAGGTTGAGTATGTATGTAGTTGAGTGAGAGGAGCATAGCAGGTTGGTTAATTCCTCCTTCATGACTGGTGAGAGAGAGTACAGCATGGAAGAAGGGGGGACAGGAGAGGATAGGAGGATATTTACTAGAAGGCTATATTTTCCCAGATGGAATATACCTTGGCTTTGTACAAGTTTTCAAAGTCTTTTGGTTGTATACACGACTGGAGGGGAGGCAGATGGAAGGCAGAGGAGGAAGTCAAAGGCAGGGAAGAGATGGAGTGATATGGATTTGTGTGTGTGACTTAGTTGTGAAAAGTATTATTTTTAGCCAGGGCAGTGCAGAGTTAAAGCAGGAATTTGTAGTGGAGAAAACATGGCAGTGAGCCCAACTTTCTTCAGAGTGTTCAGATGAACAGGTACAGGAGCAGAAGAAGCTGGAGTTTTTATTAAGCCATGGCCAGATTTACAGGACCAGTGGAAAGAGAGAATGTGCATGAATGTTCAAAGACGAAAACAAGATAGAATTGTATGTTTTAACAAAGCTACCCGCATAATCCAGGGAGAATTGGAGAGCAGTGAGTTTGAGTGACTTGAGTTTGTACGTGAAGTGGGGAGAGGAGGCTGTGACTGCAGAAGAACAATGAGCAGTGCTGAATGTTACAAGGCTGTGATCGGATAGTGGAAAAGGGGAGATGTTGAAATCAGAAAGTGCACACTCTAGTGTGTACAAGGTCTAAGAAATGGCCATCCTAGTGATCATCCACATGACAGCTGAAGTCCCCCCAGAAGAATGGAGGCTGTGTCTGATGACGGTAAAATGGAATGTCATGATTCAAAGTCAGAAAGGATATTTCTCTGTCGTTCAGTACAGGTTACTGGTAACTTTGGGTAGGCGATCAGCCCCTTTAAATAGACAGGAACAGTTCTGAGAAGTGACTGCTGGGTGGAGCCTACCTCCTCTCCTTAGCTTGCAGCTAGCCAATCCCCAACCAGTAAGATTTGTTCCTTGGTCAAGACACAAGGCAAGAGAACAGTTCTGCTATAGTTTTAGCTTTATTATTTTTCTGTTAGATATGGGATACCACCATTAGGTGGATTACCATCACTGACAATTCCCATCACCCAGATGTGGATAGCTCAGTTTACCATGTGCTTTTGTGGACCTAAGCCCTGGGGGAAATATCTTGGCTGCAAGTGCTTTCCCCAAGAGTTGCCCACTTAGGCTTCTTCTTGATATATGGTAATCTGAAGACAGAAGACCTACTGCAAAAGGTGAGCTCCCTTTGAATGCTGAGGTCCACATGTCACATGCTTCCCCTCTGCACAGGGGTCTCATTTGGAGTTCCTGTTATATGCACATGTACTCATTGGGTTTATCTGTATGTCTGTGAGGTGTTTGGTGCAAGTTTCCATGGTAACGTAACCCTTTTGCTGCTGATTAGCACCTTTTTTTGGGGGGGGGGGCGCACTTTCCCTAGTGGGACCAGTGTTTATTGGGTCTACTATTGGGCTTTTGAGTGGTTTTACGTTTTGGTATTCACCTCGTTTACTTTGTGTTCCACGCCTTTAAGGCTCTCGTTTACCGTATAGACGCCATTACTCCATTCACTTCTATGGGACTTTACAGTTTGGGACATATCTCTGCAACAGCTCCATGTAGCGAGGTCAGAGATGGCTCATTTTGTTGGTTTGCCCTTGCTCTTTCATCCGGTCAATGTTCTGGGCATGTTGGGGGCCTTAGGGGGCTTTGGGCACTGTTGGGGTACTCCGTTAGCAAAACGAAGTTTCCCATGAGCACTCTCTTCGCGTGGTCGTTTCTAATTGGCTCCCGTTGCGGCAGCCATTTTGTGTATTCGCAGATCGAGTATCCTACACAGGGCTTGGACTCTCCTCCTCTCCTCCGCAGTTTAACCCTTCGCCTACCTATTTATCATACACACTTCTTTGTGGGTGTTTCTGATACTTTGACGGTTTTGACTCTGTGAGAATGTCTACTCCGTTAGACCTTGGGACTAAACCTAAGACTAAGGATACTGGGGTGTCTGTGTCCCCCATTGCTCCTCATGTCACTCAGGGTTACCTAGAGAGTTCTAAGGTCATCTTTGCCCAGCATGCGCTGCTGCCCCTGAATCCCCTGCAGGGGCCTCCAGCCATGCACTAGAGCCAGTTTTGGTGCAAGAGTTTAAGGCTACTACCAGGGACCTCCGGTCCACCTTACGACTCCTTCCATCCACTTTACAGGGGGTTTTCCACTCGTGGCAGGCCCCCGCCTCTATCAGATCTTTCATGCCTAAACCGCCGGGTGTACCTGATGTGTCTGACTTCTCTGAGGAGGAATTATTTGTGGACTCTGATGATGACAATGACGACTGTTCAGCTGTTCCTTCGTCTCAGTTTTTTGGGGACCCCTTTGAGGCTGACCCCCCATTCCTTCTGCTGAGGGCCTGATAAGGGCTGTGTTGACCACCATGAACATTCCCTTGATGCAGGAGGTTTCTTCTGACCCCTCTGATGTGTTCCAGGAGCCTGATGGGCCCCGTACTTGTTTTCCACCTAACCCCACCCTTAACTGGTTGTGGTCTGAGGAGTGGAAGTTTCCAGACAGGAAACCATCTGTATCGAGAAAGTTTGCTAAGCTTTACCCGTTTTCTGAAACAGCCCTTACGCAGTGGGTCCATCCCCCCAAAGTGGATGCCCCAGTTTCCAGGCTTTCTAAGTCCACTGCTGAGCAGGTAGCTGACGCCTCTGCTCTCAAAGACTGGACTGACAAGAAGCTTGAGACCTCTCTCAAGGATATTTTTGCGACGGCTGGCTCTGCCCTCCACCCTGCCTTTGCTGCGGCGTGGGTGAATAGGGCTGTGGCTGTTTGGACTGAACAGCTCAATTCAGCTGTCCGTCAGGGGGCCTCTACTGCTGACATGTTATGACTTCTCGTTAACATTGCTGAGGCTCAGCATTATGTCTCTGCTGCCCTGTTTAACACTGTGTGTATTGTAGCCAGGGCATCTTCCATGTCTGAGGTGGCCAGACGTGCTCTTTGGCTCAAGATGTGGTCTGCTGACACAGCTTCCAAGAAGCCTCTCCTGTCTTTGCCTTTTCAGGGCTCCTCCCTGTTTGGACCTGAGTTCAAGGATCTCATCAGAGAGGCCACTGGATGGAATAGTACTAACCTGCCTGTGGTTCTGAGGAAGAAGGCGCCTGTCAAAAGGAATCGGCTTTTCGTCCCTTTCAAGCAGACTCTCGCCAAGCGACCCAGACGGTCCCTCAGGCTCTGCGCTTCTCATCCAAGCCTAAGCAGCAATGGAGATCCAAGTCCTCTGCGAAGCCCAAGGCTTCCAAACCTCCTTCTGTGTGACTCGCTGAACCCGTGTCTCCACCTGCAGGTAGGTGTCAGCTTATGCCACTACCTTACGGCTTGGCAGGCCTCTGTAGCGGACCCGTGGGTTTTACAGGTGATGGCTACGGGGTACAGGATTCCCTTCACCTCCCTTCCTCCTCCCAGGACCTTCTCTTCTCGTTCTCCCTTTGGAGCTACAAAGCGCAGCCTTTTCGAGGAAGCTATATTCAGGCCCTTCTGGACAAGGCGGTCTGGGACCAGTTCCCCATCAGGATAGGGGCTTGAGATTATACTCCAACCTCTTTGTGGTTTCCAAGAAGGATGGCGGCTGTCGTCCCATTTTGGATCTGAAAGAGCTCAACTCTTTTGTGGTCCGGTCCCAATACCGCCAGGAGTCTCTGTGCACACTGTTAGCGGCCATGTCCCCTTGGGAATTTCTGGCCTCTCTGGATCTTCAGGATGGCTATCTGCACATCGCCATTCATCCAGAGAGTCTGCAATATCTCTGCTTTGCTTGCGACCAAGGGCATTTCCAGTTTTCTTCCCTCTCCTTTGGCCTGACCACGGCTCCTCAAGTCTTCAACAGGAGTCCTGGGAGCATTGATCTCCGTCCTACATCGGAACGGCATCAGGTTGACTCCATATATGGATGACCTCCTTCTGAAGGCATCTTCTCCGGAACGCCTTCATCGGCAGGTGCAGGACTGCATTCATGCTCTCTCCCATCACAGGTGGATCATCAGTTTGGACAATCAGACCTTGTTCCTTCCCAGAGGATGGTCTTTCTGGACCTCCTCTTCGACACTCAGAAGGGGATGGTGCTTCTCATCAGATAGCACTGAAGGTCCAGGCTATCCTGTCTCAGGATCCAGTTCCAGCCAAGAAGCTGTCATCCTTATTGGGGAAGTTCATTTCCACCATAGAAGCAGTCCTGTTTGCCCATGGCTCATACCAGGGAATTTCAGAGGTTTCTAATCCTGGCACGCAGGGGTCGGCCTGATCTCCTGGAAAGATCCCTATCTTTCCCTCTTCACATGGAGCAGATCCTCTCGTGGTGGCTCAACCTGAACAATCTCCTGAAAGACAGACCCTTCCTGGTGCCCTTCCGTACTACGGTAACGACAGATGGCAGCCTCTCTGCATGGGGATCGGTACTGGGGCACTTGAGTGTTCAGGGCCGGTGGTCCCAGGAGTAATCTCTCTTTCCCATCAATGTCTTAGAGCTTCTGGCAATATTTCATGCCCTACAGCACTGGACATGTCAACTGGAGGATTGCCTGGTCAGGGTACAGCTTGACAACACCACAGCGATAGCCTACATCAACAAGCAAGGCGGCACAAGAAGTCTCACAGCTTGGCTAGAGGTCAAGGCTATTTTGTCCTGGGCAGAGGAGCATGTTCCTGCCATTTCCTCAGTTCATATTCCTGGCGTAGACAACGTTCTGGCAGACTTCCTCAGTCAGCACACAGTGGAGAGTGGGAGCTACATTCAGAGGTGTTCAACCTCATCAGCCAGCAGTGGGCACTTCCATGCATTGACTTGATGGCAACCAGGCACAACAGGAAGGTTCCAATGTTCTGCTCTCGCTGGGAGGATCCCCTGTCTCTGGCAGTGGATGCCTTGTCGATCCCGTGGACATTTTCCCCTGGCGTACATCTTTCCTTTCATTCCCCTGTTGCACAGGGTGCTACGGAAGTTGAGACTGGAGCGCTGCCCAGTCATTCTGGTTGCTCCGTACTGGCCTCGACAGGCTTGGTTTCCGGAGCTTCTAGGCCTCTCAGTGGCGGAACCTCGACTCCCCCCTCCCCATCCGGATCTTCTACAAGGGTACCTCTGGAAAGAAGACGTTCATCGTCTGGCTTTAACGGCATGGAGACTGAATCCTCAATTTTGAAGAAGAAAGGTTTTTCTTCTGGTGTTGTGGCTACTATGCTTAGTGCCTGTAAGCCTATTTCATCTAAGGCCTACCATCATGTTTGGTCTACCTTTCTATCTTGGGGTGCTGACAAAGACCTGTCTCAGGATTTTGACCTTCCTACAGTTCTTTCCTTCCTCCAGGATGGTGTGGATAAGGGTCTCAGTCTGAGTTCTCTTAAGGTTCAGACTTCTGCACTCTGTCTTATTTTCAGAAGCATCTTGCTATCATTCCTGATGTCAAGATTTTCTTCCAGGGTGTTGCTCATATCCGTCTGGTGTTTAAGTCCCCTGCTCCTCAGTGGGACCTTAACTTGGTTTTAGGAGTTCTTCAGCGTCCTCCTTTTGAGTCTTTGGCTACTATTCCTCTTTGTATGCTGACGTGGAAGATGGCCTTTCTCCTGGCAGTTGTTTCTGTTCGCCGAGTTGCGGAGCTGCATGCCCTGTCTTGCAGACCACCCATTTTAGTCTTTCACAAGAACAAGGCGGTGCTTTGCACCTCACAAGAGTTTTTCCCGAAGGTGGTGTCTGAGTTCTACATTAATCAGGTGATTGTGGTTCCTTCCTTCTGTCCTAATCGTACTTCTGACAAAGAGAGGGATTTTCATCTGTTGGATATTGTTCATTGTCTCAAGTTCTATGTGCATCGCACTGAATTCTTGCGGCATTCAGACACTCTTTTTGTAATTCCTGAGGGTCCTAGGGCAGGGAAGCCTACTACCAAGGTAACCATTGCTTCTTGGATCAAGTCCACGATTCCTAAGGATTACGAACTTTGCAAGCAGCCTGTTCCCTTCAGGGTCACAGCTCATTCTGCGAGGTCTATTGGGGCTTCTTGGGCGTACAAGAACCAGGACTCAGCTGATCAGTTGTGCAAGGCGGCCACTTGGTCGTCTGTGCATACTTTTGCTATACACTATCGTGTGAATGTGCTGGCATCGTCTGATGTCCGTTTTGGGAGGAAGATCCTGGAGAGGCAGCCTTGCCTGTCTAGGATCTCTTTAGTCTCTCAGTGATCTTTCACTTCTGAGCCCTGTTGGCTCTAGTTATGTGCTGTGAAACCATTCCTGGGGTTTGTTTTGCCCCTGTTCAGTGTCCGTTGATGGATATTGTTGAGCTCTTCATGATCTGTAAGTTCATTGGTGCTCTGGTGACTTTGGGGGCCCTGCACCTGGTCCTTGCCTTTCTTCCCGCCCTGGGGAACTTAATGGTTGGACATCCCAAAGTTACCAGTAACCTGTATTGGATGACCGAGAAAATAGGATTTTAGTCATACCTGTTAAATCCTTTTCTCTTAGTCCATACAGGTTACTGGTCTCCCACCCTGTCAAAGGACCATGCTTGACTCTCCTGTGCCAGAAAGTGGGGTTCCTTTAGGGTTCATGCTCACAGGAGTCTTCATTTACCTTCTTACTACCTAGTCAATAGTTAGTCTGCAAATCTTACTGGTGGGGGATTGGCTAGCTGCAAGCTAAGGAGAGGAGGTAGGCTCCACCCAGCAGTCACTTCTCAGAATTGTTCCTGCCTATTTAAAGGGTCTGATCGCCTACCCAAAGTTACCAGAAACCTGTATGGACTTAAGATAAAAGGATTTAACAGGTAAGACTAAAATCCTATTTTGAAGGTGTACATGTGGATGTAGGTGGATGATAGATGACCACAACCTGTAGAGAGACAGGAGCGAAAATACAGACAGCATGTAGTTCACAAGAGAAGCTGAGTGAGGTGGGAGCAGAAAGTGGTTTGTATCGGCTGTGTTTAGAAAGTAGCAGTCCCATGCGTCCCCCACTCCCCGTTTGGCATGGAGTATGAGAGAATGAGAGACCGCCATAGGAGATTGCTGCCTCTAACATGGTTTCAGTTAGAGCTAGTAACTAGAGAGTGGAAGAAAAACAGTGCACAGTGTTATATTTGTTAATAAGGTAGTGAGCATAGCAGAGGGCACAGGGAAAAGGAAGAAACTGTGGTTGAAGACAGGGAATGGTGAGTGGGATTGAATTGTTATGTTGACTGGAGGTAGAGGGTTTGTGAAAGGAAAGAGGGTTAGGGTTTGGTGAGCCATCTCAAGCTGTTAGTAGCAGAAGAAAACAGGAGATGAGATAATGTTTTGTGTGCACTGGGTTTCCGTTTTGTGTGCACTGGGTTTCCGTTTTGTGTGCACTGGGTTTCCTTTTTGTGTAGGGAGCAGGAATACCAGAGGGCAGACAAGTGCGGAGTTGTTGAGTATGGAAGAGAGAAGTGGTGGAGAAATGTGAGCAGAGAAGGGAGGGGAGGGTAGAATGAGCCAGAAATTTTAGTGAAGATTGCAGATATTAGAGCTAAAGCATTATTTCCTTTTTTCCTTCTTTTCTACTACTTTGTTGAGGGTTTGTGTTGTTTTCCTAATTTCAAAGCAAGAATTACTGTTTTGACTGATAAAAGTTTGAGAAAAAGCTCTCTTAAGGTCCAAATTTCAGCCTTATTGGGTTTTTTTTTTTCCAGAAGAAAATTGCTTAGATTACTGAAGTTTGGTCCTTTCTCCAAGGTGTCACTCACTCTGTTCATCCTTATTGAGCACCTACCCCTCCTTAAGACTTGAATCTGGTACCTGAGGCTCTAAAGTAATCTTCCTTTGAACCCCTAACTTCAGTCCCTCTCAAACATCTAACTTCTGTTTCTTCAACAAGAGAAGTCTCAGAACCCTAAGTTTCGTCTCCACACACGATCTTTCATCAAGCTAAAGTGGTTTTATATGTGTTCCTTAATTTCAATATGAAGTAGATTCCTTCTTCCACATCAATAAATAATTCTTCCCTTCTTATTTCTTTATCCATGCAGTCATAAGAAGGCAGTCCTTCTTTCTTCAGAGGTGCTAAGCAATGTAAAATTCCATATTTGTGCTACTCATTCTTTCAGGCAAACTGATATCTTGTTAGTTCTCCTGGAAGATTCTAGAAAAGGCCGACCTATTTCTAAAACCACTAGTTTTGAATGTATTAAATGAACTCTGTTGCCAGTTACGGCCCATTGTACACATTCATTAAAGGGATAGTAATGTTTCGTTATTAAAGAACAATAGAGGCTTCTCCCTACATTTTATAACTATGTGCTGCAGTAAAACCTTCTAAGCCTTTGCCATTTTACATTTATTCTCTAATAAAGTTCCCCCTTCCGCCCCTTTTACTTATCTCAGGCAGCTTCCCCTCAAATCTGGAATCCAATCCCGGGGTGGACCGATCACAGCAAGTGACAGTCTTCCCTCTTTCAGTATAAGGAAAAGCCTTACCCTCTTGACAAAGGAGGACAGGTTTTATCTTTATACTGGAAAAAGATTGTCCCTCATCTCATTCCGTCCGGAAGCTTGCTGTGGCTGCTGACGTAAGTAAAATGGGAGGGGGGAACTTTATTAGAGAATAAATGTAAAATGGCAACATTCTATAAGGTTTTAATGCTACACGTTGCTATAAAAATGTAGGAAGAATACTCTATTGTACTTTAATAATCATTACTATCCCTTTAAGTACTTCTTGGGCTCTGAAACATCACAAGATGCAAGTTTTTGTTGTAACCATGCTGACCATTCTCTGACAGTAAGAAGGCAGAGTTTTAACTTTGAGTGCCCTTTCTTTTTGGGAGGACTCTGTGTCCCACGTGTCCCTTCATCCCTCAATCGAATAAGAAAAGGATTTAAGTAAAAACATCAAATTTTTTATTCATTTCATTGCCAGTCTGAATGCTATAAAGTAGGGGTTTATGTTCCTGGACAGCCAAGTTCATATGGCATACAGGCTTGGAAATGTCTTGTCCTCCCACATAAGTGCTTTTAGTTTAATCTGACAGCTGATATCTTCATCCTGTGACGCTAACTTTCAGGTTGTGTGGTATACTGGAGGAAGCCCTGTGGCTTCATGACTGACACCATGTTGCTTTCCCAACAGAGAGAGAGAGAACAGAAGATGCCAGCTCATTTATGTTACCGCAGTGAGTTGATCACCCCTCTGACACTCCAATTATTGATTTTACTGCCCCCCCCCCCCCCGCCCCATTCAGAGCTGTGATCAGGATCCTAGAGACATAGATTACAACCTCCATCGGGATTAAAGCTGTGGTCAGCATTGAGAAATGTTAATATTTTTGCTTGTCAGAATGACAGGCTGACAAGTGGAGCTGTGATCACAGCAATGTATGGGAAAACTAGATTAGGGTCTCTTTAGGACCATGCCATCTCTCCATAAATGTAGGAACTCTAGTGACATCAAGGGTGGCGACAATGTAAAATAACATTGCACTTGACTACAGTCTTTGCAAATGTGTTTCCCTGTTGTAAGTTCTGTTTGTTACTTTGATGAATACCATATTTGTGGGATAGTTTCCTTGTTGTTTGAACATTTCGATGGTTAGTGATTTTAAGTTTTTGTGTTGACCTTTATAATGAAAGTTCTTTTGTCAGTTCCCTGTGTTGCGGGCTCTGTGTCAGATTATAAGTTGCAAATTCATTGCTTCCATAAACATTTGTTCTGTCATGGCAACTGCTAGTGAGGTCACCAACTTGGATGGAAAGTTATGATGGATTTTAATCAGTTTTACTTTTATGGGCCTTAAGGTAAATTATGAGCTAGTTTTCCACCTTGTCTGTGGAGTGATGATAATTTTAACTTTTAAAACCTAGCCTAGCCCTGCAGCTGAGGTAGCACCGTCTCTACACGCAAAGCTAGTTTGTAACGTCTCTGTGTACAGGAAGTGCAAGGAGAATCTTCTAAACAAAACACTGTAAAATTTACGGGGTTGGATTTTTAAGCCTACGTTGCAACATCATGAATTTTACAAGGCTGGCAGCCAAAGGGTTAAATTATTTTACCATCTTTCTTCCAGCCAGAACCCTGTATACCTGATGGAACCAGGAAAGGAATATTACTTTGAGCTGTAACTATTTTGTCTTTTTATCTCTCTATATATGTCTCCTATCTCATTAGGGATAGTTTCTCAGTGATTGTTACCAAGACTAATTTAATTACCGTTTGCATTTTTTATTAACTCCCTATTCCTCTCTATTTATAGCCACCTAGCCTTTCAGTGGATCTTTCCGTATCCTCCTGGCTTCGTGCTCTTTCACTCCATCAATATGCTCACAGCTTCCTCAGTAGTGGATACACTTCCATGGACACACTTCGAAACCTGTGGGAGCTTGAAATAGTAAATGTAAGTTTCACATTTTATTTTTATTTAACTAAGACTCCCACGGCCCATTTTGATTTTCATTTCACATCTACCATATCCACCCTTCTATCTTCAGCCTCTTATCTTTCCACCTTGATGTTCCCCTTTGTCCCCCAGTGTTAATCATCTCTATCTCAATGTGAGTTTCCCTTTGTGCTCACTTTTGCCCCACCCCTCCACTTCTGTCCCTTTCTTTTTCAGGTGCTAAAAGTGAATTTACTGGGTCACAGAAAGAGGATCTTAGCATCACTGGCAGAGAGACCATGCGAGGATCCCCCAAAAAAACCTCCCAGATTCTCCCAATTCCCGGTGAGGCTTTTGGACTTATCCTAAGTAATCGTCAACTTTAAAGTAAAAGTGATACCTTCTAATAATAGACTCCCACTTAACCAGAAAATCCTAATGGCCCCTATACATTTTGCCCTGGTTCCGTTGTTCCAGAGAGAACATTTTCAGTTATTCTTTGACCTATCCATGGAGGTGGACAAGAGTGTCAGTAGAGTGGTTAAGTTATCGTAGTTAGGTTAGGGTAGTTTGGGGGTACAATTATAAGGTTTTGGAAGCAATTTGGCTTGGGTAAATTTTTTTCTAGAGTCTTTGTTTTAGGGTGTGTCAGGGTAGTTTGGGGGTACAGTTGTTTTAATAAATCAACATTTTAAACATGCCATTTTGATGCCAGCCCAAAGACATGACATCCATAACTGACTGAACATTTTATGTCTTGAACAAAGACACAAGGGCAAAATGTGTTTAGGCCATTATAAATATCTGACCATATTTGTGGGGGCTTGTTATTAGGAGGTGATATTTCTCCTTTAATACAACCCAAACAAACCTCATTGTAGGCTGACCCAAATAACGCTCCGTACCTTGTGCTGTGTCTTGAAAAACTTTCACTTTTTATGCGATCTGATTAATCAGCTATCTCATTTTTGCAAGGACCTTACCTAAAAATCTCTTCTTCCAGATTCAAGACCCCTTACCCCATGCTTCTTCCTCCTCCTCTCTTACTCTGGTGGATCAGTGCCCTGGGTTAGAACCTGGGAGGAGTCGGACGTCGGGATCAGAGAGCAGATTAGAGCGTCATAATGTTCTGGTACCTGATGTGGAGGTAGGAACTTTAGAACTGAAAATTGACAAACATAGAAAAGGAGTAATTATTATTAATAATAAAGGGAGAGGTAGAAGTATAAAGGTTTTGGACAGCAAAATGGAGGTGAGGTGAATAAACAATTTTGGTTCTATTTGCACTTCCTATGCATGCATGACCTTAGAACTGACCTGGCATGTAGGGTAGACTTGTCCTAACACTGCAGGTCTAAGTGCGTACGTTATGTAGCCAAAAGATAGCTTCTAGTGCTAACTTTTAAATTGAATAAATGGAAGGGATCACCCACTGCTGTTTAATCCTGTTGAAATGAAAACCTGATAAGATGAGGCTGAGGAAATGTCTGTTTCTTTTACATCCTATGTGAAACACAAGGGCCATGATGTAAAGTTCCCACCTTTCCATCTTCCCAAACAGAGCTCTCTAAGGTGGAGCCTCCCATCTTGCACAACTTCAATTTGCCCAGACATGCCTGCTTTGAATAGTGTTCTTCCAGGAGGAGGCAGTAAGGGCAAAACTCTCGTAGATGTACTTGTTTTAAAGTTTTTTGCTTTTGGATATAGGTCTGTATAATGTCCTATTATGCAGTGTACAGAATGTTCAGGACCTGTTCTAGGGACAGTGGCTTATGTTCATAGCAAGTGTCTTCTCTAGCACTAGTGCTCTGCCAGTCTATGGGATTTTTGAGTACTCTTATTCTTCTTTCAGTCTGCTTTCCTGTTTTTTACCTTATAATTCTAGGATCTTGCACTTCCTAGGGTGTTTTCTGGTACTCTAGGACCCTCTTTCTCTGTGGTCCCTGCTCAGTCTTTGGGGCTCTCACCTGCTGAAAAGGTGCCTGCATGGGTTTAAGGCCCTTATTTCCTCAGTTCTATCCCCTACTCTATCAAGGTACACCCTGCAACACCAAACAGGGCTTCAGTGATGTTGCTTAGGGGGACACCCCTGTTATTGGGGATTCCGTTGCTGAGGAAGTAGAAACTGATGACTTGGATATGTCCTCAGTTGGGACGCTCATGAGGTGGACCCCTGCTTTTCTGCTGAGGGTCTTATTTGGGCTGTCCTAGAGTTTCTTAAGGTACCGGAGACTTTCTATTCTAGTTCCTCTTTCCCGGAAATTTTTAAGAGACAAAAGGAGGATGATGTTATTTTTCTTCCTCAGCATGCCTTTGATCAGTTGCTTATAGAGGTATAGAAAACTCCAGACAGGCGGGTCTTCATTAACTGGTGAGTATCTTATACCCCTTTCTCTACTGAGGCTTTGATCCCTTAATCGTTCCTTGTCAAGATTACTATTTTGCTGCTTGTGAATGCTGCTGATATGAATGATCAGGCAGACAAGCCTCCTTTTAAAAGATACATTTTGCAGCCTTTTGGTGCTTCCTTATTCCCTTCTTTTGCCATTACATGGGTCACTTGGGCTATGGCTATCTGGCGAGAGCAACTTCTGGATGCTGTCCATGTGGACACACTCAAAGGGGGACCTAGTGGTGCTTATCTCTATGATCCTCGAAGCTAATGTTTATCTTTGTCTTGTTCCATCCCAGGTCCTTCAACTTTTTCGATATGAGATTTGACACTATTCAGGGGAAGGTTTTTCTACTGGGTGAAAAGATTGCCATTGTCCCTCCAGGTGATTCTGTAACCCAGCCATCTGCAATGGTGCAAGAGTACATTTAGGTACTAGGCTACAGATGAAATGTTGAAGGAAGCCTGCTTGCTCAATTTCACACGAGGGAGCTGCAGCTGGAAATCCTCAGGAATTGGTCCAGACAACAGTTCCATCTTTCCAGTTTAATATAAAGGCAACCTTTGCTGGCCTCATTTGTCCTTGGCATAGCCACTGGTTATCCCAAGTTGGGTCATTGCCACAACGGACGGCTGGCTGATAGGCTGTTGGTACCACTCTGTGTCCCCAGAAGGTGCAGGTTGTTTGGGCCTGGGTTCAGAGAGCTGATGTTGTGCCACTTTAGGTGATTCTCCTAGCTACGAGGCATTGGTCTCAGTCCCTCCAGGTATCCATAGTGAGGATTCAGTCGGGCAGTGCAACAGTGTTTGCTTACATCAGCTGTCAATTAGGAACCAGGAGAGTTGCTGCATTGGCTGAGGTTAGGCTGATATTTCACGTGGGGGAGGCTCACATGTAGGGGTGCTCTGGTTTAGACAGTGTTGTGGCAGATGTTATAGTCTGCATCCCAGCAATTGCAAGATCAATCAGAGCATATTTGACTTCTTAGTTAATAGATGGGGTTTTCCAGTGGTGGAACTAATGACCTCTTGGTTGAACCTCAAGGTTTATCAATTCTGGGCAAGGTCTGGAGACCCTCTTGCAACCACTGTATCTACAAATGACATTCAGAGACTCTTTTCCTCTGGAGTATGTGTTCCCCTCGATTCCCAGGATGCTGAGGAAAATCAGAATGGAGTGCAATGATGTCATTCTGATTGGCCCATTCTGGCCCTATCAGATCTGTGTTGGAGCAGTTTCAGATCTCTCCCATCAGGACCTTTTGTCTTAGATCCGGTATGCCATCCGCATATGGAGAGGTTTGTTTTGAGGCCAGTACCTTGCAAAAGAAGGGTTTTTCTGACTGTCATTGCTTCTCTGCTGCAGGCTTGAAAGCCAGTATATTCCAAGGCATATCACAGGTCTATAAGTGGTGTGATGATTGCAATCACAGCCTTTTCGACTACTAATTGTCTTACCTTTTCTTCAGGATGGTTTTCAGAAAGGGCTTAGTCTTGGTTCTATTATGTTTCAGCGTTCAGGTCTCTGTCTTTTTCCAGAGGGTAGCTCATGCATACCTTGTCATTTGGGATCCCACTCCTCTCTGGAATTTGAATCTGGTTCTAAGAGTACTTCAGAAGGCTGCTTTTGATCACTTGTTTTCAGTTTCCCTGCTTTTCTTGACTCTCAAGACTTCATTTATCTTGATTATTGTGTTGGTTCAGCAGGTGGCTGAAATTCAATATTTATCATGTAAGCCCCCCTATTTGATCTTTCATCCTGCCAAGGTGGTCCTGAGGGCTCCCATAAGGTTTCTCCCCAAGCTTGTTAATGAGTTTTTCTCTGTCTTCCAATATGACATACAGATACCATGGGAGGGTGACAGCTCCTCCCTGTAGGCTGGAACAATTCTAGAAGAAGTTGGGGGTGGAGCCTCCCCTTCCTCCTTATCAGGCTATCCCACTGGCACTGCCCCAGATAGACTTTTTCCAGAAATCTGGTCAGAGGCTGAGAACTTTTCTGCTTAGTTTTTAGAATGTCTTCTTCTTTTCTTTTAGATATGGGGTGTCAAAATCCCCTAATAGGTGGATTACCATTCTGGCTTTCCCTAGAGGACTGTCCAGTTATCAGGTGCTGTTGTGGACCCTTGCAGCCCTGTGGAGAGAATCCTGCAACCCACGTTTCTCTCTCCTGACTGGGTCCCTCTGAAGCTCTTTCTTTTAATGATGATTTGAAGAAAGAAGTAAAGTGAAAAGGTGAGCAACCCTTTGAGTGCCTTGGTCCACTTGTCCCTCTGTTCCCTCCATACAGGGGTCTGTTGGGTACATTATTGGTTTGAGCCCTGGGTCTTTGGATGGCTACATTTTTGGTATTCAACCCCTTCCCTGCTGGTTTCTCTGAGTTATGGGGCTTATAGTGGCTTATCCTTATTGAATCATAAGTTTTTATTAATCCCTACATGTTCCCTTGGGTATTTGGGTACTTTTATTCACAATTTAATTTACTTATTTATTTATTTCCTCATTATTCTTGTCTCATCTTGCCCTATCATCCGGTTCACATCACCAGTGTCTTGGGAGCTCCTGGGGCCCCTCAAGTTTGGGTTCTAGTGTTGCTAGGTAACAGCAAACAGATGAAACTAGAAATCCCAGAATGCCCTTTTTTGGGGTTTTCTTCTGTTTGGCAGTGATGTCAGATGCCATTTTCCTTCTTTACTTGCTGGAGTATCCTACGCAGAGACTTGTCTCTCCTTCTCAGGTTAACCATCCTTTCTGATGTGATTTTTTTTTTTTTTTTTTTTTTTTTAATCTGGGTCACAGTATGTGGATTTATTATACTGTTTAGACACGTCTCCTGTTAGGATGGCGGATTCAAAGGGATATGAGGCTAGACCTAAGGCTAAGGACTCAGGGGAGTCTGACCCCCCCCCCCCCTTGCTTACTGCTTTTTATGCCAAACGGTGCTCCCTGGAGAATACTCAGGACACTTGTGACCATCATGTACTGTGGCCCCTACTACTCCACCCGAGCCCTCCAGCCTTGAACAAGAGCCACTTTGAGTCAAGGAGTTAAAGTCCTCTATTGCACAGTTCCCTCTTTCCCTCCAGGGGGTCCTCCATTCTTGGAAATCCTCCACTTCTTTAAGGCCCCTGGCATTCCTGATCTCACTGAAACCTCTGAGGATGATACGGAGGAAGGAGAGGTTGAGGAAGGGGCTTCTTCATATTCTTATGGCGACACCTTTGAGGCTGACACTGCGTCCTCCATCGAGTGCCTCTTTAGGGCGGTTTTAACGACCTTACAGGTCACTACTACCACTGCCTAGGGCCAAACATCTTCTGACGTCTTTCAATGGCGTAAGAAATCCCTCACGGTTTCTCTGCCCAATCCCACTCTGGACTAGGTTATCTTAGATGAGTGGAAAACACCTGACAGATGCCTTTGTCTTTCCAAGAGGTTTTCCAAGCTGTACCCCTTCTCTGAGGCAGCTTTGATTCATTTGGCTACACCTCTGTCACAGAAATCAAGGCAGAGAAGGACAGACTCAAGTATAATGAATAAAACCACCTTTATTGATAAACACAGAGTAATAAGAATACAAACAATTACCCCAGACCACCGGGCAGCAGTACGCAGCCCACTACCCAGGACTGCACACTATGTTCAGGTCTACACTACTCCCGCTATACTACACCTAGAGATCTAGTACCTGCTAAGAACCAAGCTGTTACGTTAGTGGTGCCAGGAATGGCGTATGAGCAAAGGATGGAGCGGAGGCAACAATGCTCAAGTCTCCTCAACGAGGTATAGGCAACCGGAGGCAACAGGGGGTGAAGGACAAGTCTGAGCCATGGGTAACCCTGATGAGGCTGGTCAGGCAAGCCAGGTAATAATTCATGGAGCAAGTAGTCAGCCAGAGCCACAGGTCAGAATCGATGTGGGTAGTCAGATAAGCCGGGGTCAACACAGAGCGAGTAGTCAGCCAGAGCAACAGGTCAGAACCGATGTGGGTAGTCAGACAAGCCTGGTAATACACGGAGCGGATTCAGAGGCCAAACACGGGTCAACACAGTTTGGTAGTGGCACTGCAGTTACTTCTCTGGACATGTGCTGTTTTCCTTGACGGGTCCCTGGGGAGCATCTGGAGCGCGGAGGGGATGGGCTGTGGGATCAGCAGGATTCATTCAATGTGCTATGGTGGGTTGTTTAGTTTAATTAGTGGAACCGGGTGGGATGGTTGTTTGGCTGGGCCCGGGATCCTTTTTGGGGTCGGGCCGGACAGGCATCCTTATCGCGGTCGGATGTTAGAGGAGGTTTGGAGATATTGAGTGCCTTACTACTACTTATTGTCTGTTACTACACACTGTTTACTTGAGTCTTAAGTTGGGGATTATATGTACATCTCTCCATATCTGAGGGCAGCTTATGTGAAGCCTTGCTTATATATATTTTATATATATATATATAAAATATAAAATATTCTTCAGTACTATAAAGCTGCCAGGATGGGCCAAGCTGTGCTGCATCAGGTTGTCCCAGGAACAATTTCCTGGGTGGACTTCAAAGATGCACGTTTTTATCCTCGTAGGGTTTGTGACATTTTGTGGTTGCCTGCCAGATATCGTCTGGCTTTGTCACAGGCGCTTCCTAGCAATTTGCTGTCGTTTCATACATGGGGAGTGTATGCAAAGCACGTTCTGCATCTTAGACAACTCACTATAGCTACCCCACTACGCTCATTGGAATTTTTGATTCCTCATTCTAACTTCTCTTCCTGGTTTTCTGCCGGTATTGTATCTCTGGTTCAATTGATAGTGAATGGTCTACTACGCTCGTATGAGAATTTGCTGCAGGACTTTGGTCTCTCGAAATCTGATTTCTATAAGTATCTCCAGACTAGACACTTGTTGATGACGTCTCTTGTTGCAACATGGTTGGGAACCCCTGCCCTCCTTCAGAATTTGGTAAAAGCTTGTGTTTCCCCTTTAAAAGTACTAAACTCGTGTCTCTTTGTTATACTGCATTGGTGTCTGTGGGACTCGCATCGAAGATCCCCTTCATGCTGGCATGTGAATGTGAACTAGGTAGACAGCTATCTTTGTCCCAATGGCACAAAGTGGTTTCTTGTTCCTTTACCTTTTCTCATTGCACTAATCACGTGGAGTAGCTTCGGAAGATTCTTTATCGATGGTACTTGGTCCTGGCACATTTAGCTCACATCTATCCAGGCTCATCCAGTGTGTGCTGGCGATGTTCCGTGGGTATAGGATCCAAATTGGCAGGGTTCTGCAATCTGATATTTAGCTTGCTTCATCTTTCAGTGTCTAGGTCCTTGCCCAAATCCCCGGAGTTGGCACTCTTGCACCTTTTCCCTTACCTCGGCACTTGAGAATTCTTGCTGAGGAGATCTTGGTAGCGGCAAAACTTCTTCCGGCCCGCGCCTGGAAATCGGCGGCAGTGCCTTCTGGTGTTGACCTGGAACAATTGGTCTCGCTCAATTTACAGATGGTGAAATTACACTATATGGCCATATCACGACTAGAAATTTATACGAAGATCTGGTCGACATGTGAGTTGATGTGAGTGGCAGCAGATTCCGTTTTCTTTCCCCACCCCCCTTCTTTAACTGTCTCTGATCCTTTGCTCTACTTTCTCCCCTTCTCTTTTCTTACCTTTTTCTAAATTACACTTTTGTCTTCTTTATTTCTGCTCTTTCTTCATCATGAGCACAGGTTTCTATGATTGCATTGTCATAAGCCTGATCAGGATAATGTCCTTGTAATAATTTTTGGGGTGTCTTCATGCTCACAATGTTCGTTTCTATTATTTTACTGGGAAACCAGTGTTCTTTGGACACATGTCTGTTCTTCATATTGTTTTCCTTATTATCCCCTCTTGCAATTTTGTTTTGTACCCTGATGTATGTACTCATGATGTTTGTTATGTATGAAAAATATCTTAATAAAAATATTTAAAAAAAATAGCAGTAGTTCCCACATTTTTGCCTGCCATGCCCGCACCGAGGGGGCACTTGAGAGTACCTCCATTGAGCTGGAATAAGAGACTTTGCTGCTGAGAGCATGAGTATAATCAATTACCTCTGCACGGCTGGGAAGCTGGAGAGTTTGTGGAAAAAAAGAGGATCAGAAGAGGGCCAAGGTCTAGATTTTTATTTAAAAAAAAATGACCACCATAAATGCACAAAAGTACCCCTGGCAGAGGAGCATCTCCAACATTCAGGGCTGTTTAGCGTGGATATCTTATGTAATCTAGTTGTGGTAAAATACCAATGATAAAGGAATTTGTAGTTCGTTTCCAAGATGTGTGATTATACCGATGAGGATTCATGTGATTTCCAAATATCAATCCAGTCTTTGTGTTGTAAGGGAGTGGCCAAATCCAAGCATCCATATACGACGGATTCAATGTAGATAGTGCATCCAAAAGTATGTAGTGCTCGCCGAGATGCCGAATCTTTAGAAAGGAGTGAGTGGTCCAGACGCTGCCTCTTTAATAGCACAATGGGATCTCTATGCTTTCTAAGTCTACTGCTCTAACCTTTGTGGATGCCATGACATTGAAGGAAATGATTGATAGGAAGCTGGAAGCTATCCTGAAGTCTAACTTTACTGCTATAGGTGTTCCCTCGAGGCCTACCTTGGCTTCTGTTTGGGTAACTAGATTTTTTTACCATCTGGGGCGAACAACTTACTGAAGCTATCAGTAATGGTGCATCTAAGGAGGACCTTTTAGCCCCTTGGCCAACATGTCTGAGGCTCAGAGATTCCCTTCAAATCCCTTCCTCCCTACAGATTCTTCCAGTCCAGAACTCCTCTGGTTAAAGAAAAACTGTGTCTCTTTTAAGTGAGGAAGTTCAGGCTCTCTTGAACAAGGGAGTCCTGACTCCAGTTCCTCCTCAAGAGAGAGGTGTAGCTTTCTATTCAAACCTATGCGTGGTGTCCAAGAGGGACTGCAGCAGTCATCCTGTATTGGACCTCAAAGATTTCAGTTCCTTTGTGGAGACTGTGAGCTGTCATCGCAGCAATGTGTCCAGGATCGTTCCTGGCCCCTCTGGATCTGCAGGATGCTTACTTGCATGTCCCTATTCATCTGGACAGCCAGAAGTACCTCTGGTTTGCTTGCGACTTTGGGCACTTCCACTTTATCGCTCTGACCTTTGGGCTTACCTCCGCTCCTCTGTTGTTTGCCAGAGTCTTAGGGGCATTGATTGCCTTTCTGCACACTCAGGGGAGTCAGGTGACTTCCTACAAGGGACCTTCTGGCCTTCTCGATGGATGCCATATCCATTCCATGGAACTATCATCTGTCCTATGTTTCCCCCAGTTCCTCTCATCCTCAAGATCCGCAAGATCCAGATGGAGAAGGACGTTAGTCATTATAATCACCCCATTCTTGCTCAGGTGGGTTTGGTTTCAGATCTGATAACAGTCCATTCAGGGACTGCTGCACTTGTTGCCGAGACCGGATCCGTTGCTTCAGGGACCCTGGTCATATGAGAATGTGAGAAGTTGACCTAGATACCACCATGGTAACTGAGGCCACCATTCTGTGATGTAAGGGATTTTCCGATTAGGTCATCTCGCCATGATCCAGGCTAGGAAACCAATTTCCTCTAAGATATATCAGAGTCTGGTCCATCATTCACCAGTATTGCGCTCACAAGAATAGATCTACTTTTACATTTGATCTTCCCATGGTATGAATGAATCAATATGTTTAAATAGCACCACAAGTGCTTAGGTAAATGAAATGCTGAAAATCGGGTCCCTGCTTGAAAGTTTACCATCTGCTGTCTGTCCTTTCGGACAAGGTCAACAAGGGTCTCAGTTTGAGCTCCCTTAATGTACAGAACTCAGCTCTGTCTGTTCAGTTCAATGACTCATTGCCATTATTCTTGACATAAAAACCTTACTTCGGGTATGGCTCATTCCTTCCTTTCTTGCTCCTATGCCTCTGTGAGATCTCAGTATAGTCTTACATGTCCTTCAGACCTTTGATTACTTTGCATCAGCTGATGTTGAAGATGGATTTTCTTTTGACAGTTGTCTCCGTTTGGGAGGCTGGCTGAGCTGCAAGCTCTGTCTTGCAATCCTGAGTACTTGATGACTCAGCAATACAAGGCGCTACTTCGTACCTATCAGGAGCTAGTTCCTAAGGTTAATTTACAAATCCAAATTGTGGCGCAAAAGTGGAAACAAGCAGATCCTCCAGGTATGTATGCAGCTCAGAAACAGAAACCTCCCACTCACAGGGAGCAAGATGAAGCCAAATATAATAGATACTTGTTTTAAAAAAGCTATACCTACACATATAGGAAAAAAGATTCTCAAGTAATATATTAAATGGTAGTATATTTATTAAAATATGACACATCTACAGACATGGCACGTGTCAAAAATGAGTCTCAAATCTACAACAATAGAACAATATCTCAAATATATAACCCTTTTCCTCAAAGGGAACAAAGGTTATTGTGATGAAGAGACATGAATCATCCTATGCGCCCACCCTTCACAACCAAGTATAAAGAACGGCAATCCCCCTATTATTGTAGATTTATTTGAGACTCATTTTTGGCACGTTTTTACATGCCATTATGAGATATTGAGCATATGTCTATAGGTGTGTGTTTCCTATATATTTTAATAAATATGCTATCATTTTATATATTACTTGAGAGTAGTTTATCCTTCCTAAATTTGTTTCCAACTTTCACAACAGTTATTAGATTGTGCCTTCATTTTGTCTTGACCCTTCGTTTACAGATTAAATGGATGTCCATCTACTGGACATTGTGCACAACCTTAAGTAATATGTTCACCGCACGCAGCCTTTTTTTGCAAGGCTTAATCCTCTTTTTGTCATCCCTGGGGAACCTAGGGTGAGTTAGGCTGCATCTAATGTTACCATTGCCTCTTGGATTAAGGCTACAATGCGTCTGGCGTACATGATTAGGAAGTTTCCAGTTCTTTTCAAGCCCACAGCACATTTCACCAAATCTGAGGATGCTTCCTTGGCCTACAAGAACCAGGCCTCTCTCCTCACACATTGAAATTGTGGCCTGCCTGGCGTCGCACGTTCCACAATTCGTCCCTTCTCACAATGCGCATTGTGAGAAGGGACGAATTGTGGAACGTGCGACGCCAGGCAGGGCACAATGCTAACGTGTGAGGAGAGGAGACAGCTATCGGAGGAAGCGGGCAGCAAATACAAGCTTGCCACCCGCTTCCTCCGATGTCTCTCTCCCTTCCACCCGCCTCCTCCAATGCCTCTGTCGTCTTCAGTGCCCCCAGCCAGCAATACAGGATTTTTATGAAGTAAATGAAGGGAGCGCTGGGGAGGGCTGCTTCAGCAATAGTTTATGAATGAGATTCATTCATTCATAATGTCCTATGTACTGTGTCCCATTGCTATTAGTACTTTTGCTCCACTCTCCGTTTGAAGGAGAGTGGAGCAAAAGTACTAATAGAAATGGGACACAGGAGGTAGGGCATTATAAATGAATTAATCTAAGTCAATATATGTTTATTAATGGTATTTTAAATAAAAAAAAAATGTATTAAAAACACACGCAAGGTATGTAGTCCATACCTTGCCTATTAACCCTTTGGGTACCAGAGGGCTAGGAAACATGCTAAGCAATGCTTTCCTACCTCTCTGGTACTCAAAGGGTTAATTGTGGAATAAAAGATTTGTCCACTACATGGAAATCCATGAGGTGGATGTGGATGGGGTTAGTATGTCGCATAAATGCAATGTATGTGACATACTAAGGGGGGAGATGTGGAAGGGGGCATTGTGTAGTGCTTGGTGTACTACTTTTCTTTATTGTAACCCTTTGAATGCCACAGGGGCGAGCAGTGCACATCCCTATGGCATTCAAAGCTGTCCATGATGCTGAAAGTCATCTCTGTGTTCCCCTACTGGCTTGGTAGGGAAGCACAGAGAATGCTGTTCAGAACTGTCAACGTTGGTTTTGGATTTTCTGACTGAGCTTTCTACTATGCAGTGCTGTGATTGGCTGTGGTGCTAGGTTACGTTTTTATTGTGCGTTTTTAGGTAAGATTTTCTATGCGAAGCAGGTTTCAGGTGAACGTGTATTTTGTTGGACATCGCTCGTTAACCTTTCTGGGTAAGGAAGATTTGCATCTCACGTTACCCAGTCTTGTTTAACTTGCGAAGGCAGTTTTTTTCTTCACGCTGGTTTTAACGCCAACATTTGGATCGAGCTCTTAAACTCCAGTTTTAAACATTTATAACTTTAAACTGTTGGGCACATAAAGTTGTATTCAGCAGTTTGTGTCAGTCCCTGTAAAACTCACATATCAGCCCCCCCCCCAAAAAAAAAGTACTTTTCCCATTATAACTTTTAGTTTCAGAGAAAATTTACATCAGGGCTGCAGCCAAATCTGATAAAGGGGTTGACAACAAATTTCACATGTTAACTCTTATGTGGTACTAACAAACATACCCACAGGAGGAGAGCTTCAAAAATGTATGTAAGTATTTATATGTCACTCACGTAGAAAATGATACTTAATTCCAATGATCCCATCGGTCTGTTTGTAACAGGCAAATGCGCTACTTGATATAGAGAAGAGCATTTGGGAAATGTAAGTGAATATATTGTTGTCGATTTTTAATTAAGTGATACACTATGATGCTATCCCCTTTTGTTTTCTGGCTTATGTGGTACTGTTCCTTTTTATTGAAAGCGTAGGTGTCAGATTGCATTCCTAAAAGCCAGAGGCAGTGCAGTTTTTTGGAATGTCCCTGAATTTGCACAGGTGTTAACAATCAAAAGGACTGAACTAATGAGATTCACAAGTGCAAAATCAGGTATACCACAGAAACCTGCACTCAGTCATTTTGGAATGCAGTTTAACCCCTTAAGGACCGGGAAAATCTGAGGTTGTTTTCCCTTAAGAACCGGAGCAATTCTGACCTTTTTGACTATGTCTTTGTTCAACAGTGTTTTCCCTCTTAGGCTTTTATCCCACCCCCATAAATTATATACTGTTTTTCTACGCACAAATAGGGATTTCTTTTGATACCCCACTTATATAAATAACCCACCATTTACTTTATGAAAATTAAAAAAAAAAAAAAGGGGGGGGGGACCCAGCATTTTTGATTTTTCTCTTGGGATCAAGTGGCCACAAAGGGTTACATTTTTATGGAGACTGCATGAAAAGTATGACCGGTCAGTCATACCTACAAAATGCGCAGTTTAAAGTGGCCACTGTCCCCCTGGGTGAAAATCCCCATGTCCCTTTTTCCCACCCTATTTTGACACTTTTTTTATACCTGGCATTTGGTGGTGTGTATAAGTTTATTACATGGCTCCACAACAATCCCACTTGCCATAGCAGCGATCACACGTACCGGCATAGTGACAGACAGAGGCAGCATGCAAAGCATGCTGTCTGTGCCTGTCTCGTCTGCCTCTGTCTCCCTTGCTATTAAAGTAAGGGAGACAGAAGTAGACGGGAGACACCTAGTGTAAAAAAAAAAAAAAAACCAAAACCAAAAAAAACAGCAGCTGGGGGTATTAACCCCTTCACTGCTGGTGCAGGAGGCTGGCTAAATGCAGGTCAATTTTTGACCTGCAATTATACACTTTTTTTTTGTAAAAAAAAAAAAAAAAAAAATTTATTAAAAAAGAAATTATATATATATATATATATATATATATATATATATATATATATATATATATAATTTCTTTTTTAATAAATTTTTTTTTTTTTTTTTTTACAAAAAAAAAGTGTATAATTGCAGGTGAAAAATTGACCTGCATTTAGCCAGCCTCCTGCACCAGCAGTGAAGGGGTTAATACCCCCAGCTGCTGTTTTTTTTGGTTTTGTTTTTTGTTTTTTTTTACACTAGGTGTCTCCCGTCTACTTCTGTCTCCCTTACTTTAATAGCAAGGGAGACAGAGGCAGACGAGACAGGCACAGACAGCATGCTTTGCATGCTGCCTCTGTCTGTCACTATGCCGGTACGTGTGATCGCTGCTATGGCGATCACATGAACTGGCACAAGCAGGAAGGGCTGAGACTGAATGCCCCAGTCTCGGAGTGCTCAGTCTCAGCCTGGAATTAATGATAGCAGCATGCACGGAGGCACGCTGCTATCATTTAAGCCATGACGGTCCTGGACCGTCATGGGTCGTTAAGGGTATAACAACCCATGACGGTGCAGGACCATCATGGGTCCTTTAAGGGGTTAAATCCTGGTTGTCAGTGTAAAAATTGTGACCTCTAGAGCCTATAGTCTAACTGTGTTCCCAGAGGCATTTGCATACAGAGGGACATGCCTGTGGTCACAAGGAGCTGACACTGGAATCGCACCAAGCTTTAGAGTAGGTCAATTAATCAGCTGATTCACATCTTTCCTTTCTCTTGGATCTAACTTGCATCTTAAACTGAGTTGTTAATTTCTCCTCTCATTCAGGAAGAGTCCAGATTAACCCTGCGTCCTCCCAGTGTGACTACTCCCTATGCCTCCCTTCAAAACTGGCAGCACCAGCCCGAGAAGCTAATTTTTGAGTCATGTGGTTATGAGGCCAATGTGAGTATGAAAAAGCAGCAGACATTAGTTGGGTATGTTCGTAAATCCTCATCCCCTCTTGAAGATTTTTAATTATGAGATTTAATGACATTCTTTGTATCCCTTATTTGATCTTTCTTTCCACCCATGTCACTTTTTACAGCTTTCTCCCCACCATCAAATTTGATTTTCCTTCTCTTTGTTTCTCCCTTTTATTCTATAAGTATTTAGGGTCGATGCT